>OY757012.1:80740910-81109976 GCA_963580285.1 Lucinisca nassula
TCAATCACCACGGACTTGTACATTCCATGCTTTTAGGCGCTGTTGTATATTCCTTGCTTACAAATGATAAACCTTTCATAGAACATATTTGATGTGAATATAGCTGGCGTTAAGGGAGTTTTTTGGCTGCCGTAAAATGTCTCTCCGCCTTTCGTCATTATGTTGTCTATAATCTCTTGTCCTTCGGGATCATTGGTTTATTGTGGAATTCTTAAAATATTTCAGGGTCAATGATGAGGCTGAATTGGCCGAAACCAGCTGCTCTGGTCCAGAAAACTTGTGCACTCCATGCTTTTCTGATATGTTGTTTATGCCTTGCTTCCAAAGAATAACTCCTTTATAGAACATATTACACAGTAGGCTATTTGAATTCAGCAGTTTCACAGCTGTCACCACAAGCTACGTAACTAACACCCACTATCATAGCTATCACCACAGGTATTCATAATTCTGCCTCATTTCACAGCTGCCACCATTGGTTAAATGGCCATCACCGTTGTTTCGCAGATATCACCACAGGTTATTTAGTTTTCAGTATAGTTTTATAGCTGTCACAACAGACAACTCAGCATCACAACAGGAAAATCGGTATCAGAGCTTTCTCAGTGTGTTATTTTGATTTCAGCACAGTTTTACAGCTTCAGAACAGATAACATAGCTGTCAACATAGTTTCACAGCTATCACCACAAATTATACAGATTTCATTACATTTTCACAGCTGTCACACAGATACTTGGCTATCACCAAACTTTCGCAGGTATCACCTCAGGTTATTCAGATTTCAGCACAGTTTCACAGCAGTCATCACAGGTTAATATGTGGCTATCCCCACAGTTTGCCATCAATCACCACGAGCTATTTAGATTTCAATACAATTTCACAGCTGTCACCCCAGATTATTTAGATTTTAGCACAGGTCAAAACTGTCACCACCGGTCGCCTGGCCATCGCAACAGTTTCAAAGGTTTTTTTTTTTGTACTATTTCAGGGTTCTGATGAGGGTCATTGGACGAAACAAGTTAGTTTTGCCACGGAATACATGTATATTTTATGCATTTCATAGAACATATTTGATGTGACTATAGCTGGCGTAAAGGGAGTGTGTGGGGGCCGTAAAATGTATCCCCGCCTTTCGTCATAGGTAGTTTATATGTTCTTGTCCTTCGGGGTCATTGGTTTACTGTGGAATTTTGAAATTATTTCAGGGCCACTGATGAGGCCTAATTGGCCGAAACTAGCTGTTCTGGGCCAGAAAACTTGTGCATTCCATGCTTTTCGGATCTGTTAAAACATATTTCCGGTTGGTGCTTTTGATTTCAGCAGTTCCACAGCTGCCATCACATGCTACGCGACTAGCACCACAGTTTCACAGCTATCACCACAGGTTATTTATAATTCTGCATCGTTTCATAGCTGTCACCACAGGTTAAATTGCCATCACCGCTGTTTCACAGATATCACCACAGGTTATTTAGTCTTCAGTATGGTTTTATAACTGTCACAACGGAAAATTCGCAATCACAACAGATAACTCGGCATCACCACAGGTTTATAGCTTTCACAAAATGTTTTTTTTTTTATATTTCAGCACAGTTTCACAACAGATAACATAGTTGTCACCACAGTTTCACAGCTGTCACCACAGATTAAATATTTCAGCACTTTTTCACAGCTGTAACACAGATACTTGGCTCTCACCAATTTTGGCAGGTATCTACACAGATTAATCAGATTTCAGCACAATTTCACAGCTGTAACCGAATGTTATGTGGCTATGACCACTGTCTTACAGCTGTCCAAATGACCATCACCGCTGTTTCACAGATTATCACCGCAGGTTATAGTGTCAACTCGGCATCACAACAGGTAACTCAGCATCACCACAGTTTAACAGCTTTTCAATATGTTATGTTGATTTCAGCACAATTTCACATTTCGTGTTGTGAAGCTCTAGTGAAAACCATATTTCCTGAGGTGACAATGTGAAATTGAGGTGATAGCCATATTACATACATTTATGGCTATGGGACTCAGATGATAGCAATATAACCTGAGGTGATATCGTTGTTACCTGTAGGGACAACTCTGAAACTCGGGTGATAACCATACTAACTGTTGTGACAATTATTAATCATAGTTGACTGCTGTATTATCTGTGGTGACGACTGTCAAACTGAGGTGATAGCGATCTTACTTTTGTGAAGGAAAGCTGAGAAAGTCAGGTGATAGCCATATAACTTGCTGTGTTGGCTGAAAACTAAAATGATAGCCATACTACCTATAGTGACAGCGGTGAAACTGAAATTATTGCTATATAATATGTGTCGACAGCTGTGAAACTTAAGTGATAGCCATATAACCTGTGGTGATGTGATGAAAGCTAAGAAATTGAGGTGATGGCTATCACCACAGGTTATTTATAATTCTGCGATGGCTGTTAAACTCTGGCGATAACCATACTGCCTGGGGTCATAGCCATATTACCTGTGATGACAGCTGTGAAACTTGAAAAATCACGTGATAGCCATATTACCTGTGGTGATATCTGTGAGACTTATTTGAAAGCCTAACCACCTATGGCGACATTTGTGAAACTGAAATGATAGCCATAATACCGCAGTGGTAACTGCTACTCAGATGATGGCCATATAGCCTCTGGGAATAGCTGTCAAGCTAAGGGGATAGCCAAACAAGCTATGGGAATAGCTGTGAAACAGACTTGACTGCTGTATTACCTGTGGTGGAAGCTGTCCAAATGAGGTGACAGGCATATAACCTGTAATGCTAGCTGTGCAACTCAGATGATAGTCATACTGCTTCTTGTGAAATTCAGGTGATAGCCATATTACCTGAGGTGTAAGATGCGAAACTGAGGTGACAGTCTTATAACCTGTGGTGGTAGCAGTAAAGCGGAGGTTATAGCCATATTACCGGCGGTGATGCGTCTGACTGGTGATCAGAAGTACGCGAGTTCGATACTTGCCGGGGTTGGCAGTATTCTATCGTGGAGATTGATCATGAAATCTTTTCTACGGTCATTCGTTCCAGGAAAAGTCTGGCTAGGTAACCTGACTGGCTAAAAATGACAAAATAGTGTTGATTTGGCCATTAAACTCGAATGCAAACAAAAACCTGTGAACTCCTGTGATAGCATTAACTACTACCTGTTGTGACAGCGGGGTAAATCAGGTGTAAACCATCCTAGTTGAAGTGACAGTTGTGAAACAGAGGTGATTGTTGTATTACCTGTTGTGACAGATGTCAACCGAGATGATAGCCGTATTGCCTGTAACGATAGCTCTGAAATTCAGGTGATTCTTATTCTTTTGTGGGAAGCTCAGATGATAGTCATAGTTCCGGTCGTGACAGCTGTGAAATCCATATTACCTCTGGTGATAGCTGTGAAACTCAGTTGACAGCAATATAACCTGTGGTTACAACTGTTAAACTGAGGTAACAGCCATGTTACCTTTAGTGATAGCTGTGAAACTCAGGTGATAACCATTCTACATGTTGTGACAAGTGTGAAACACCGTGGATTGCTATATTATCTTTGGTGATAGCTATCAGTCTGATGTGATAGCGATACGGCCAGGTGATAACCATACTACCTGCGATAACCACACTCCCTGTTCTAACATTTGTGAAACAGATCATTGCTTAATAATCTGTGGTGACAGTTGTAAAACTGAGGTGTTTGTCATACCACCTTTGGTGGTAGCTGTGAATTTGGTTTAAAAATAGAGGTGAAGGCAATGATCAGGAACGAATTCAATTACCCAAAATCTCCTAACAGAGAAACCAATGGGAAAGAAATACGAACATAAAATAGCTAATCCCTAATGAAAACATCACAAGCGGATAGCCAAAATCACATTTTCTTTCACACAAAATGGCCACACAGCTGTAGATAATAAAAAGACATAAGCAATACATACATGCAAAGGCGCAATATAACAAAAATAAACCACAACAGAAGAACCGCCTTGGAACGGTCAGCAAAAGTCTTCCACTCGGGGGCTTAAATCGATTGTACATGGCTTTGGTTCTTTTATGGTTTAGACAAATAATCGTAAGTCCGCATTAGGTCACATCACATGTGATGACAGCTGTGAAACTGGAAACTCAGGTGATGGCCATATTACCTGTGGTGATATCTGTAAGACTAATCTGAAAGCCTTACTACCTGGGGTGACAGCTGTGAAACTGCGGTGATAGCTATATTATATATAGTGGTAACTGTTATTCAGGTAGCGGCCATATATAGCCTGCGGTGATAGAGGTGACTGCTGCACTACTTGTGGTGACAGCTGCCAAACCGAGGTGATATGTATATTACCGTTAATGACAGGTGTAAAATTCAGGTGATAGTCCTACTACTTCTTGTGTAATACAGGTGACAGCCATATTACCCGAGGTGAAAGATATGAAACTGAGGTGACAGCCATATTACCCGTTGTGGCAGCTGTTAAAGCCATATTACCTGCTCAGGTGTAATAGCCTTACTACCTGTGGTGACAGCTGGGAAACTCAGGTGATATCCATACTCAATTTAGTGACAGCTATGAACAGATGCGATTGCTATATTACCTTTGTTGACAGCTGTAAAACACAGGCGATAACCGTATTACCTGCGATGATAGCTGTGAAAATCAGGCGATAGTCATATTTCTTGTTGTGAAGCTCAGGCGATAGCCATATTTCCTGAGATGACAGCTATGAAACGGAGGTTATAGCCATATTACCTATGGTGATAGCTGTGAAACTCTGGTGAAAACAATATGAACTGTGGTGACAACTGTTAAACTTAGGTGATAGCCATGTTACCTGCAGTGATAGCTTTGAAATTCGTCCGATAACCATACTGCCTGTTGTGAAAAGGTGAAACATAATTGATTGCTATAATTATTACCTATGGTGACAGCTGTAAACTGAGGTGATAGCGAAATAACCTTTGGCGATATATATGAATATTCTGGTGATAGCCATACTACCTGCTGTGAAGGAAAGCTGAGAAAGCCAGGTGTTAGTCATATTACTTGTGGTGATAGTTGTGAAACTAAGGTGATAATCATAATACCTCTAGTGACAGCGGTGAAACTGAAGTTATTGCTATAATATACAAGGTGACAGTTGTGGAACTGAGGTGATAGCCATATTACCTGCCGTGTTGTGGTGATCCCTGAAAAACTCGGGTGATAGCAATATTGACTTTGTTGATAGTTGTGAAACTCTAGGAACCATACTACCCATTGCGACTTTTATAACATAGTCATGTTATGCAGTCGGTATTATGCATAGGCATGTTTTCTATATGACTGAAATAGTATTGAAGGTACGTAAGACTGATATGCTTGAATGAGTGTTGAGTAGGCAGTAAGCTTCTGCTTCTGTAGCATTACGGTTTAGGAAAGTAATAAGCATCAATTATAATTATGAAATAGCTTCATCTAATATCCTAAAATACCATTTCTATAACTTTGTATAAAATGCAGACATGAACCCATGTTGCACTTACATGTAACTTGGAAGCTGTTCAAATCAGTATTTCGAAATATCATATGACGATGATATTTACTTAAAGGTTATTTTCACATGCAGGTGGGACATAATTGCTTAAGTCAACATTTATTGAATATTTTAGGTGCAGTGATATTTAGATAGACCTTTCCAGAAGCTAATACCAGCATGTCAATTGAGTGTATGTTTATATGTCATTATCTAATTTGGACATATTATTTACATAGCATTTAGAATTTATTTACGTAATGGTTCTGCAGGTGCATGAAAGAATGTGAGAAAGCGTATATATACCGCCTCTGATCACGGCTTAAGGAGTTGTATTTTGTGTCACTCTAAGGTGCTAGATCATGCCAGTTAGAGTATTGGTCTAGCGGTATTTTAATGGAGCAGAAAGCTCTTGCATTCAATTAAACTTGAAAATGTTATAAAATGACTTTAGTTTCATTTGTTAGTAAAAATCTATACGATCACAGCCTTTAGGTGTGTGGCTATGTTACACGTCTAAATTTATTGGTGCCGTGCTGCGGATAAAAGAAAAAAGGAACCTGACGACAAGAAGAATGGACACCAAGGTAGGTGCCGTTTACTTTTACTTTTTCTGGTTTTGTGTGTTGCTTGTTATGACACCAATTATTATTCAGTAGGACGTAAAATTATACAAGAAAAATAAAATGTAGGGTTAAGAAAAATAAAATTATGATTAATTAGTTTATTTATTTATTTATTTATTTATTCATTTATTATTTTATTTAAACATGGCTCAGCAAGGTCAAGCTCAAGCCCAAGCTCAAGCTCAGGCTCAGCAACAACTTGATCCGGCTGCGCAGGCTTTTGTTAACATACAATTAGAACTTACAAATGTTTCAAATGCCTTAACTGCGCAGGGAATATCTAACGCAGTCATTAAATTTGACGGGAACCCAAAAACGTATAGGGAATGGATAAGGTCAATAGAAAAATACGCGACCTTAGTAAATGTACCTGACGCACGGAAGAAGCTCATTGCTTACCAGTCGTCAAGTGGAGCGGTGAGTGGCTTCATTCACCGTTACATGCAAGCTAATCCTAATAATAATTGGGATCAGCTTAAACAACAGCTTGCTGTACGATTTTCTGATGTGACAGACTCTCAAACTGCTCTGTCAATGTTGAGGTCCGTGAGGCAGAAGCCTGGTGAAAATATACAGGTGTATGCTGAGCGTATTCTTTCTCTAGCCGAGATTGCCTATGATAACCAGGGAGGCAATGCTATTGAGAGACAAATCATAGATATTTTTGTTGATGGTCTTACTAATGACCAAGTAAAAATGAAAATATTAAGGGATGAGCCCGATACTTTGCAAGGGGCAGTGGCTATTGCCACAAATGAACAAAACTTGAAGACTAGAGTGTCAATGTCTCATCATAATTGGCAGGGGTCCAATACAAGAACAACACCTATGGAGGTTGACCTTTCACGAGGTCGACGTTATCCTCAGAATAGAAGGGTAAATAGTGCTAACAACAGACCACCAATAAAATGTTGGTCTTGTGGCGAAGAAGGCCACATAAGTAGGGATTGCAAG
Organism: Lucinisca nassula; assembly: GCA_963580285.1. Classification (NCBI taxonomy): domain Eukaryota; kingdom Metazoa; phylum Mollusca; class Bivalvia; order Lucinida; family Lucinidae; genus Lucinisca; species Lucinisca nassula. Next base: position 80,748,000 of record OY757012.1, read on the forward strand.
AAAAAAGATAAAAATAGAAGACCTATGGGGCATGGAAGAAGTAGGTTTCAAGCTTGTAAAACCCCAGGTCAGCAGGAAAACTGGGACGCTCATTGCATGCAGGGGTCGATGTAATGAGTAGTAAAGACAAAAGTAGACATTTACCTCATCAAAAATTTAGGATCAATGTTTCAGGCAGTCCAAATTCTTGTTTAGTTAAAATAGGTAAACAAAGATATAGAACTCTTGTAGACACTGGAGCTGAATGTTCATTAATGCACCGAAGAATATATGATCAACTTAAGAATAAACCAAGGCTTACTCATAAGAAAGTTTGTTTACAATCTGCAAATGGGAGTGAACTTAAGTGTGACGGTTGCATTACTGTACAGTTTTGTATCGGTGGTACCGAAATGTCTCAAGATTTCTATGTGATAAGAGATTTAAATAGAAATTTGATACTTGGTTTGGACTGGCTCAAACAGAACAATGTAAGGATTTATTTTGATTTAAAATGTTTAAGAATAAATGGTAAACACTATGTAAATTTAGAGGAAGATATTCATATTGCTTCTACAGTTAGGATGAAACGAACATGTTTAATTAAACCAAATACAGCCATGATATGTTACGGAAAAGTAAGAGAAAATCCAGACTTACCAGTAGGTTCATCATATGAGGTTTCGCAAATAGATAAAGGGTTTTTAACAGATCAACCAGGCTTACAAATTATTAATACTGTTTCTACATTAGCAAAAGATAGATCTTTACCAGTGTTAATTGTTAACAGCACAAATAAATATATTAAAATTTATAGACATGGTTTGTTGGCTAAAATCTCAGAGATTCAAAATAATGTTACTCATATAGATTCAGTAATCCAAAATAACAGCTGTGAGAATAAATTAGACTTAAAAGACCTTGATGTACCTGACAAATATAGGTCAAAAATTGAAAACCTTATCTTGAAAAATAAAGACTTATTTGCAAGCAAAGATTCTGAACTAGGAAAAACAGACACAGTAAAAATGGAAATAGATGTAAGAGATCATGAACCAATTAAGATGAAACCTTACAGGACACCAATTAAAAGCAGAGAGGTAATTGACAAAGCAATTAACGAAATGTTAGATGCTAATGTAATTAAAAGGTCAAGATCACCATGGTCATTTCCTGTGGTGATTGTTGATAAGAAAGATGGCAGTAAAAGGTTCTGTGTTGATTTTAGAAAATTAAATCTAATTACAAAGAAAAATTCCTTTCCTTTGCCTTTAATAGATGATATCTTAGCATTACTTGGTAGAGCAAAATACTTTACATCTTTAGATTTAAAAAGTGGTTATTGGCAGGTTGCCATGGATGAAAAAGATAAAGAAAAGACAGCTTTCGCATGTCATAAAGGGTTATTTGAGTTCAATGTGATGCCCTTTGGTCTTTCTAACGCTCCTGCTGTATTTCAAGAACTTATGTCTGTTGTGTTGCAAGGTTGCAATGATTTTGCTACAGCATATCTGGATGATATATTAATCTTTAGCTCATCTTTGGAAGAACATCTAAGACACATTAGTCTGATCTTTGATAGGTTGAGACAGCATAATTTGAAACTTAAGCTTAAGAAGTATGGTTTTCTTAAATTAGAAACTAATTATCTTGGCTTCGTTATCAGTGAGCAAGGAATCAAACCTGATGAAAAGAAGGTTGATGCTATTAGATCTTTACCTGTTCCAACTTGTGTAAAAGAAGTAAGGTCATTTATAGGTATGTGCTCATACTATAGAAGATTTATTCCAAACTTCTCTCAGATAGCTGAACCAATTATCGCTTTGACAAGAAAGTACGCACATTTTAAGTGGTCAGACGTACACCAAACTGCATTTGAATTCTTGAAGGATAGTTTAACTGCTGTTCCACTGTTGGTTTATCCAGATCCAAATAAACCATACGTTCTCTATACAGATGCTAGTAACTCGTGTATTGGTGCATGCCTTACACAAGAGTGTGTTGGTGATGAAATGCCTATCTATTATTTGTCCCATAAACTTAGTAAGTCTCAATGTAAATGGTCTGTGGTAGAAAAAGAAGCATTTGCAATCCATTTCGCTCTTCAAAAGTTAGATTATTATCTTCACAATGCTCAGTTTGTCATTAAAACTGATCATAAGCCTCTGAAATACTTGCTTGAATCTCCTATGCAAAATAAAAAGATTCAACTCTGGGCTTTGAGTATGTCAGGCTATAATTGTACTATAGAATACATTGCTGGTACAACAAATACATGCGCTGACCTACTTTCTAGGCATCCAGATAATGTAAATAAACTTGAGGAAAGTACAGTTAGTGAAGACGTTGAAGTAGAAAAGGTACTTGATGTCAATGACAATTTGTTTCAAGTAAATGTGTTAGACTCTAATCAGTTTGATCCAAAAACGTTTGCTGGTTGTGGTTTGCCCAATGTAGATACATTTGAAAAGTGTGATTGTTCTGACTTTACTAAAAGCGGCTTTGACATGAAAATTGAACAAACTAGGGATGATGATATTTCAGAAATCAGGTCGATGATTTTAAATGGGGAAGAGAGTAAAGATGTTCAAAAACATTATCTCTTGGTAGACGGATTGATATACTATTTATCAAATGCCAATGATGACCCAAATTTAAGATTGTTTATTCCAAAACATCTTAGGTCTTTAGTTGTAACTCAGTATCATGACAATAATGGTCATATGGGGGTACAGAAAACTTTTAACTCCATTCGTCAGAAATACTTTTGGCCAAATCTGTTTAAAGAAATTCATAAGTATGTTTCTGATTGTATGACTTGTAGAACTAGGTCAATGCAGAAAACGAAACATCCATTACAAGAAACTGATATTCCTCCATACCCTATGGCAAAACTTAGTCTTGATCTATCTGGTCCTTACCCAACAACTTTGTCAGGCAATAAATATATCATCGCATTTGTTGATTGGTATAGTGGTTGGCCTGAAGCTTTTGCAGTACCAGATAAGACTGCTGAAACAGTAGCTGAACTGATCATTGGACACATTTTCCCACGTTTTGGTTGTCCTTTACAAATTGTGACGGACAATGGAACTGAGAATGTAAATAAGATGGTTAAAGAAACTTTGGAAAGACTTAATGTTGACCATATTTTGACAAGTGTGTATCATCCTCAGAGCAATGCCAAAGTTGAAAGGTTCCATAGAACTTTGCATGATATTTTAGCTAAAATGGTAGCTGATAATCAACAGAGCTGGGATTTGTATCTTTGTCAAAGTTTAGCAGCAATCAGGTTTAATGTAAGTGAATCTTCTAAGTTCTCGCCTTATTATTTGCTGTACAATAGAGATGTAGTATTGCCAGTTGACAATATATTACAACCTAGGAGAAAGTATTTAGGTGAAGATTTTCACGAAGTTGCTTTACAAGAACAGCACAGAGCTTTTGTACATGTAAGAAATTACTTACAGCAAGCAAAGAAACGTCAGGCTAAATATGCCGACAAAAATACCAAAGAGGTAGAATTAAAAGTAGGAGATCCAGTTTATTATCAGAATAAACAAAGAAAGGGTAAATTAGGACAGAAATGGAAACCTTATTATAGAATAATTGAGAAAACAGGGCCCGTATCTTTTATAATTAAGAATCAATTAGATGGCACAACAAGTAGAGTTTATGCGGGTGATTTAATAAAAGCAAATGTATATGATTGGAATCTTTCCAAAAATGATAAATGTAGAAAACTAAGGGACGCAGCATATGTAATTCCACCTCAAGCCTCTGAGTCAGAGACAGAATCTGATTCTGACCCAGAAGAACAAATTCCCTTGGCTAAGTTAGTTAAGAGGTATAGGCAAGAAAGAGAACATTCTTCTGATGAAGATGATATTCCTTTGATGGAATTGCAGAAAAGAATTAAACACAGAGAAGCTAGGCAAAATCAAAGTGAAGAAACCGAGGTCAAGGACAGGGAGTGTAATGACGAGTTATTCTCCGATAATTCCTGTCCTATGCCTTTAATAGAAAATAATGATTTAGCTAGCGATATGGAAGTGAACGAAGTTTGTTCACAGCAGCCATTGTATAATAGTGTAGTCAGTGAAACAGTTAGGTCACAGAAAAAGAGACAAAAGAAGTCTCAAGATAAAGCAGAGAATATGAAACAATTTTTGAGGTTAATGTCTACTATGTTATAAAAATGACCTCGTAATACAGTGTTCTTTAATGAGGTAAAGGCCTCATGTATGTTAATAGAGGTGAATTGTAAATAAGTACCTCGCATTTAACAGTATAGTTATGCCCAGTATAGTTATGCCCGTTTTTATTTAATTTCAGATTAACATATTGATGATCACATTAATCTTGGGATCATGCTATGTTAGCCTTGCATTCGGACTCTTTACATCCGAAAATGTTGTATTTCAAAAGACTAATGAAGTCTTTATTAACGATGCACACTGGTCTGTAACATTTATTCATGATTTGAGACCGTTTAAAAATCTAATTTTAAAGATTCAAAACGATCTTGCTCGCACTGATGAAATTGTAAAAGCTATTACAATCTTTTATCAGAAATCAAATCTAACGGGATACGTAGAAACATTTCAAAGCTTACATGTAGAAGTTGACCTATTAACAGATACATATACTTCTGTTTATGAAAACTTTGATGAGTACCAGACACTTTCAGAAAACAAACATAGGCACAAAAGGTCATTGCTTCCTATAGTAGGACAGTTAATGAGTACTTTGTTCGGTACTGTATCAGAAAGTGACCTTGAGAACATAGATAGAAATGTTAAAGCCTTGGCACTTAACCAAGAACAAATTATACATGATCTTGATGTAAGTTTATCGGTATTAAACTTAACGAGAATGCAAGTAGCGGAAAACAGGAGATCTATAATGGATCTCATCATTGTTATTCAGAAACTAGATCGTAAAATAAGTTTGCTTGGAAGAACATTTGAACAACAGTTTGTTAGACTCGAACAATTTATTCATACATACTTACAATTTAAAATGATACTTGATGAAATTAGGCTTACAACTCAAGATGCCATATTTTATCTTGAAAGCTTAAAGTCTGAACTAAATATGTTATCAATGCATCACTTATCTACCAATACAATCTCTCCAAAAGATCTTAAGGAACTATTGATTGAAGTAGAAACAAAACTTCCCAATAACTTTGAGTTACCTAAAAATCCTCGTAAAGACATTTGGTATTTCTTCAAAACATTGACATGTATAACATACCTTGAAGATAATGAGATTAGGACTATTCTTAAGATCCCACTAATTAACACAAAAGAAGAGTATGAAGTGTATAAAATATATAACCTACCACTACCTCTATCCACCAATAACGACACAAACGTATTATTAAAGTATAGCTTAGAAAACGAAATGTTACTGGTCTCAGAGGATAAAACAAAGTTTTCGCTTCTATCTGAAAGTACATTTCAGATGTGTAATAATGATCATTTCCAGTTTTGCAATCCTGAAACAGCATTCTATCAGACAAATGTAAACAAATTCTGCGTTGTTGCTCTCTTTATGCAAAACCTGCATGACATTAAAAAGTACTGTAAACAAGTAGTTGTGTTGAATGAAAGGTTGCCAACTACGAAGTACTTGACATTTGGTATTTGGATTGTGGTCACAAATAAACCTCTGACATTTACATTAAATTGTCAGTCACATGAATCTGAAAATGTTGACATTAAAATCACACCACCATTTGGTATTATTCGGTTAAATAACACATGTAAAGCATCAAACAAATATTTACAGTTACCTGAGTATTTCGGCGGACATAGTAACTTTGAAAGGTCAGATCCGTTGCAAGCACTTTTAAAACTACATAATGTTTCGAACTTTTCATTTTTGATTGAAATTAAAACTAAACTAGGATCCAAACCAATACAGTTGCCACCACATTTGTCGAGTTTAAAAGAGATCCCTTTACAAAATCTACTTCATGAAACAAGACACTATAAGACTGTCATGTTAGGTGAGAGTAAAGCCAGTACTAATTGGATACATGTTATGTTAATCAGCATTGCATCGACGGTTATAATTATTGTAATTATCTTAATGATCTTTCGTAAAAGAAATTTTGTGTATAAGATAATTGGTGTAGGACAGGCTAACTCACATGATCTTGAGAAGGTAAATGTGAAACGGTCATCGATCAAAGGTGATATAGAGATGTCCACTCTGATCGAAGAACAACACGTCAATGACGTAGAGGAAGGACAGAAGCCCTTCAGGTGGACCGATGCAAAGGCGGCATGGGCAAAGTAAAACGAGAAAAATCTGTGCACAGTGATGTAGTAAAACAGATTTATTTATGAACAGTTTTAACAGAGAGTATTACATGTTATGTAATTGCTATATGATGCAATTGAACTTTATCGTACGATGTGTTTTCATTATGTATATAGTTCATGACTGTGAATCGTATTAGTACTTATAGTTATAGTACATTGACATTTAAGTGACATTTATATGAGACATTTATATGTGCCTTGTATAGTCCTGAAGACTATGCATGGACGAAGACCTAGTAAATAGAACTTTATTTAGTGACTTTATTAAAGTCCTGAGTATGCCCCTAAAGGTCATGCTTAGGTGAAGATTTACATGTGACATTAAACTTTATTTATTACAGCCAAATGATGTTAGTGTTATGCAAGAACACTATACAAACTGCAAAGAACATCCGACTCACCCTACTTACTTGATGACAAATTCAAACCACCAAGAAGCAAGCACCAGCGACAACAACGATGGAAAACTAATACCAAACAAAATTCATCGTGTTCCAGTTATATCTATTCCACAACCACCGACAGTGTTAAATCTACGAGAAGAACAATGTGACTGTGCATTTTCACCACCAACAAAGAAACAGAAACTCAATTAAAACAGTGTGTTTTAATAAGCCCTTTATTGGTCTAATACTTGTGTAGAAGTCCTCGTTACAAGTATATTGATTATCCTGGTAATTAGGAAGTCTACTAGATTAGAAGGGTTGATTAAAGGAAATGTTTAAGAAAACATTCTTTAACATTTAACGAACTTAATAACGTTTATCCTGGTCACATTAGTTTAAAATCCTGATCGTATAACATCCTAGTCAGTTATAAGATTATTTATCCTGGTCGCAAAAGTAGATTAAAATAAATATGGCAGTAATCCTGGTCATATGAAAAGATAATTGATTAATTAATGATCTTGGTCACTTGTACATGCTGATGATGTATTGGTCATCCTGATCATTATATTGAGTACTTATACATCCTGGTCACATCCTGGTCACTTGTGTAAGTATATTATCCTGGTCACTAATGTATATACCCTTAAATCTTAGATACTTGTATGCATGAGTGCATATGCTCATATATGTTTATTCTGGTCACTCATATATACGATCAATTGTGGTTTATCCTGGTCACTTATATATACGATCACTTGCGGTTATTATGTTGATGAAACTTTATTCATTGATGCATGATGTTGTGTTATTGTGCATGAATATCATTGATACTATAACGATATATGTTTAACCATATATGTTTAAAAAGTTGTGATCAGAGAGAGTTATTAGGTAAATTAATTAAGGGGTTGATTAATTTACTTAAGAATGGGAGGTATATAACATAGTCATGTTATGCAGTCGGTATTATGCATAGGCATGTTTTCTATATGACTGAAATAGTATTGAAGGTACGTAAGACTGATATGCTTGAATGAGTGTTGAGTAGGCAGTAAGCTTCTGCTTCTGTAGCATTACGGTTTAGGAAAGTAATAAGCATCAATTATAATTATGAAATAGCTTCATCTAATATCCTAAAATACCATTTCTATAACTTTGTATAAAATGCAGACATGAACCCATGTTGCACTTACATGTAACTTGGAAGCTGTTCAAATCAGTATTTCGAAATATCATATGACGATGATAATTACTTAAAGGTTATTTTCACATGCAGGTGGGACATAATTGCTTAAGTCAACATTTATTGAATATTTTAGGTGCAGTGATATTTAGATAGACCTTTCCAGAAGCTAATACCAGCATGTCAATTGAGTGTATGTTTATATGTCATTATCTAATTTGGACATATTATTTACATAGCATTTAGAATTTATTTACGTAATGGTTCTGCAGGTGCATGAAAGAATGTGAGAAAGCGTATATATACCGCCTCTGATCACGGCTTAAGGAGTTGTATTTTGTGTCACTCTAAGGTGCTAGATCATGCCAGTTAGAGTATTGGTCTAGCGGTATTTTAATGGAGCAGAAAGCCCTTGCATTCAATTAAACTTGAAAATGTTATAAAATGACGGTGGCGGCCGTAAAACGTCTCCCCGTACATCGACCATAGTGCAGTTTATATTTTACTTTTGGTCCTTTGAGATCAGCGTGAATATTTTGAGAAATCAGAAATAAATTATTGGTTTAGACTCATATTCTAGACATGTTTTTAATTATTTCGACCCCATTTTGATTTATATCAGTCTTTGTATCGACTGCCTATTCGAAATTCGCAAAATTGCAGTACGTTTCCTCTGGCTTTCTTTGCCGGATCATTACAGGGTCACTGATGAGGCTTTATTAGCCGAAACTACGTAGTATGACCCATTTTCTTTCTTATGAATGTTTTCATTGCTCTTAAAGGAACTCATTTTTGATTTTTTATTTAGTTTCATTTGTTAGTAAAAATCTATACGATCACAGCCTTTAGGTGTGTGGCTATGTTACACTTTTGTGAGACAGAGGCCATTGATCAATAACCTGTGGTGACATTTGTAAAACTGAAGAGTTAGCCATATAACCTGTGGTGATAGCAGTGAAACTGAGGTTCAAGTCATATCACCTGTGGTGATAGCTGTGAAACTCAGTTGCTAGCCATATTTCATGCGGTGATATCTGTGAGAATAAGTTCAAAGCCATACAAGCCAAAATATTAATGGTAAAAGCTGTAGACGGCATCAGTTGTGATAGCCATTCTACCTGGCAATTCAACCTGTGGTGACAGCCGTATAACTCAGGGAACAGCCTCATTACCTGTGGTGATAGCTGTGAAACTCAACCGTGTAGACATATATGTATATGACTCAGTTGACAGTCATTCTTCCTGTGATGATAGTTGTGCGACTAAGATCATAGCCATATTAACTGTGGCAATAGCTGAGATTTGTTTGTCTTTGGTTTTTACGTCCCAGGCAAATAAAAATCAAAAATGAGTTCCTTTAAGAGCAATGAAAACATTCATAAGAAAGAAGATGGGTCATACTACGTAGTTTCGGCTAATAAAGCCTCATCAGTAACCCTGCAATGATCTGGAAAAGAAAACCAGAGGAAACATACTGCAATTTTGCGAATTTCAAATAGGCAGTCGATTCAAAGACTGATATAAATCAAAATGGGGTCCAAATAATTAAAAACCTGTCTAGAATATGAGTCTAAACCAATAATTTATTTCTGATTTCTCAGAATATTCACGCTGATCTCAAAGGACCAAAAGTAAAATATAATCTGCACTATGGTTGATGTACGGGGAGACGTTTTACGGCCGCCACACGGCACAACACCAGCTGCAGTGAAGGCAACACCATTTAGGAGATTTAGGGGTTGCTTTCTATTTTGAGGGATTTTACCTGACACTGAGATAAACTGACATCTAAAGGCCTAGCGCCCAAAGAAACCGCAGGGGTTTAAAAGACGGTCCGTCTCGCACCACTTTTCCTGGAAAGGTTTAGATCTTCTAAGCGGTAAGCCGTAATTGCATCGATTCCTGATCATTGCCTTCAGTTCGATTCCATTAACGTTTCTAACACGTTTACAGACGTCATTTTATTGTGCGAATATTTCGGCAATGTTTCAAAAACGTCATTTATCAAGGGCGTCTCTTGCCTGATGCCTCAAGTTGACCTGTCTCACGAGCTACGTCGGTCGGTGTGTGCTCGGAGGGGATGTGCTGTGTTTGCCGGGTCTTGTCCATCATCCGTTTCGGTTTCAGAACTTTGGGGTTGAGACACACTGATGAAGATTAAATATCAGAAAGGCCTCTGTGTCACTAAATTAGGTATAGTTACGCCTTAATTATCAAACGTTTCTCTGCTTACATTTGCGAATGATTTCATCAATGATATTATACCCGCTTTTTCGAAGAAAAATCTGGTATATTGTTTTCGTACCAGAGTTGAGTGAGCGTCTGTCCGTCCGTCTGTCTGTCCGTCCGTCACGTTTCTTGTAAATGGATCTCCTCTGCAACCACTGAAGTTACACTTTTGAAACTTTGCATGTGGATAGTACATGGTATGTAGATGGCAGTGGGCTACATTTTTGTGACCTTGACCCCAACATGGCCCCCAAGGGCAAAGGTCATAAAGCAGGACATTATCATATCTTCTAAACTGTTGGGATTGCACTTCCGAAACTTGATTATTGGATAGCCCTTGGAATGTAGAACATATTGGAATACTTTTCGTGTGACCTTGACCCCAACATGGCCCCTGGGTCAAAGGTCAAAAAGTAGGACTTTATCATATCTTCTAACCTGTTGGGACTGCACTGCCGAAAATTGATTATTGGATAGCCCTTGGAATGTAGAACATATTGGAATACTTTTCGTGTGACCTCGACCTCAACATGGCCCCATGGTCAAAGGTAAAAAAGTATGACATTGCCATATCTTTAGTGTTATTCACAGAAAAATCGGGTATTTGCGATGGTATACCATCGACTGCGCCATCTAGTTTTGATGCTTTAATCACAATTTTAATAACATTATAAAACATTGGAAAATGTAGTAGCTCTTCAATTCAGTACTTCTGTCAATGTGACCCATTACACACACATCTTACACTGCTTTCTGTCAATTTTTCTCCATCTATGGAAGTTTGTGACACTTTTCTTACTTCTGGTTCAAATTTAGATAAATGGTGTTCATTAGAACAGACTCTTCGAAGCAGTTAGAGAAAACGACCAGTGGGTCACGTATACCCCAGGCCAGCGCCACCCTCTAATATAGCTTTTGAGCTTGTATGTAATATGAATGAAGAAGTCAAGAAGCTATAAGAATCTATATATGTGCTTGTAAAAGCTAAACCAAACATAAAAATTCTAAATGGACCACCGAGTGAGGGCATCAAAGTTGCTGAAGGGTTGGGGGCATCAATATTACTGAAGCAGCAGGGTGGGATATGCATCAATAAAATCTTTGTTCTGGTAAGCAAACTCGATGCAAGTATATATTGAATTTATCTTAGAGTATAGAACATACAGGCATCTATAAACTTTGTCATAAAACTTTAAACAAATGTAAAATTTCTAAGTCTGTGACCTTGAGATCACCTTGGGTGGGGGAAGGGACAAACATAACGAAATCTTTGGCCTGGTTTGCAACTATGATGCAAGTATCTACTGAATTTGTGTTAGAGTTTAGAACATACAGGCATCTATAAACTTTGTCATAAAACTTTAACCAAATGCAAACTTTTTAAGTATTTGACCTTGACCTCAAGGTCACTGTGGGGCTGGGACATGCATCAATGATATCTTTAGACCAGTATATAACTTTAGTGTAATAATCAACTAAATCTATCAAAGGGTTCAGAAGATATAATCTCTTAGAAACTATGACGCAAAACTTTAACCACAATGTTAACGGAAGGAAGAAAGATGGACGGACATCGGGCGGACAGATGGACGGACGGACAGTCTCACAAATGGATAGTTATGTGGCTATTTTTGGCAGGATCGATACTTAAGTGGCTACTTTTAGCCACAGAAAAGAAGTATTTTCGGTGTCTAACGGAATAAATCCCATTGACTTACATTGATTCTGTCCATTTACATAGCCACCTAACTATCCATTTGTTTGTGCTGACAGACGGAAAGACGGACGGACGAACGGCAGGACGAAAGCATTATACCCCATAGCATACCTCGTATACCGGGGGTATAATGAGTACATAGTACGTCTATGCTGTGGGTAAGAATATGGTAAAAATGTATGCCCTTGCCAACCCTACTTTCATCTGTATGAAGCGGTGTCTAAATGGATATGCATTTCCCGGACTTGTTAGTTTGTTTTAACAGTATATGCATAATTTATTTCAACAGCAGCTTTGTGACCATAAAGTATCTCAGTGGCTCAGTTGAATGCGCAAGTTACTAATGATCAGCTCGTGGGATTGATCATCTCTAGGCTGAGGATGTTTCTTGCAAGTGATCTTGATCACGAACTATGTTCTATAGCATCTCGCCCTCTTCTGCTTATCTAAGGACCGTTGTCAGTTTCTAAAAGACGAATGTTCACTATACTTGCACTGGTTATAAACATATTGGTGATCTATTCACATTTTTCTAATGAGTCCTGTGAACTCGCTATGTCCCAATCTATAAGTTCCACTGCAAAATTATTTGTACAAAACACAGTTTTCCTAAGTATTTCGAAATAATGGTGAGTCTTGGGACTTGCAAAATTTAATTTGTAAGTCCCTCAGAAAAATTATGAGCTGTTTGTTTGATTTGAGGTTTAACGTCCCCGTCAACACTGAAAAGATTATTTTGGAGACGTTGCTTCCAATTTTGTGGGTTTATTTGTCGATTCCTGATCATTGCCTTCACATCTATTTTGTGTGCTGGTGGATGAACAAACAAATGGACAGAAAAATAGGTCCCTAAGTCGTGTCATGTTAAAAGCAGGCATGACAAAAAAAAAACTGAAAGTAAGCAAGAAAACAACTGAATTTCGTTGCCAGACAATATTTCATTTATTTCTTAATTATAATTCATTTCACTGCTTCCAGCCTTTAACGTCTTTTACTTTTCTTCTTCCCCTCGATGTTGATTCTGAAACACAAGGAAAAATTCCATCACAATTTAAATATAAAAGATTGACAGATACTTATGTTATGGTCATTTTTGAGAGGGGTGCGAGCCATGCAAACGTGCACACATGTACACATGCATACATGTAAGCATACACACACATGCACACAAACATGCATGTATGCACAAACACATATGCATGTACACACACGCTTGCATGCGCACACACAAATGCATGCATGCACTCTTGCATGCACACATACATACAGCATGTACATGAGTGTGCATACACTCACGCAAGCATGCATGCAAGCACACATGCATGCACACATACACTCTTGCAAGCATGCATACACACACTCATGCAAGCATGCACACATACATGCATGTATGCACTCACACATGCAGGCACGCATACATGCACACATGCATGCATGCACACGCACACACAGGTATGCATGTATAAATGCAATATCCCCACCCCTAACAGCTTGGTTGTGCGAGGGAGATGATAACTGTTTATGTGTGTTTATGAAGAAAAAAAGAAAAGAAGAAAAAAAAGAACACATTTCCATTCCTCCACCGGCGTTTGAACTCACGACCCTCTGATTCATAATCGACCATCTGATTCGTAGTCCAGCACTCTATCGACTCCACTGGCACACGTTTCTTACGCTATGCTATGCATCACAAAACATACAATGTACAAATACCCAAAGTGACAAAAGGCCATAACTCATGAATTATTTTTTCGGAATTTAGTCAAAAGTTCATCAGGTCATCTACTCATCACAACCAATCTATTTACCAACTTTCAAGGCTCTAGCTCTTATAGTTTTTGAGATATTTTGCTGACAAGATTTTATAAAAAAAAACAAAAACAAAGGGCAATAACACTTGAAAAGGGCATAATCCGGATAAGGAGAAAAAAACACGTGTCTGCTAATTTTCCATGAGAAGATCATATATGAAATTTCAAAACCCTAGCATACACGGTTCTTAAGTTATGCTATGCATCACAAAAAATACAGAGGTACAATGTACAAATGTCCAAAGTGACAACGGGTCATAACTCATTACCACAAATCTATTCACCAACTTTCAAGGCTCTAGCTTCAATTTCAATGGATTTTGAGATATTTTGCTGACAAAATTTTATCAAAATAAAAATCAAGGCAATAACTCTTGAAAGGGGCATAATCCGAATGAGAAAAAAATCGCGTCTCCTAACTTTCACTGAGGAATCCATATATTACATTTCAAAGCCCTAGCATACATGGTTCTTAAGTTACGCTATGCATCACAAAGCATACAATGTACAAATACCCAAAGTAACAAAGGGCCATAACTCATGAAGTATTTTTCGGAATTTAGTCAAAAGTTAATGAAGTCATCTAGTCATCACCACCAAATTATTCACAAATTTTCAAGGCCTCTAACTCTTCTAGGTTTTGAGATATTCTGCTGACAAGGTTTTATCAAATAGAAAAATTCAAAGGGCAATTACTCTTGATAGGGATGAGAAAATAATACGCGTCACCTTATTTTAAATGAGGTATCCATATATGAAATTTCAAAACCCTAGCATATAGGTTCTTAGGTTATGTTATGCATAAAAAGCGTAACGGACGGACGGACAGACGGACGAACGAAGCAGAAGCAATATGCCCTGCCAACTTCTTTGAAGTTGGGGCCATAATGAACATGGACAGATCTATACATTTTACAGAAATTTTAAAATTTGTAACATTCATCACAATAGAGCTAAAGTCATACCTATATACTTGCATATTTTTATATTCTATAAGTGATGAAAAACTACTATGTGTTTATCTATACCTCACCAACATGCATATTCGGCTTGAAGATTGTTAGATACATGTAGTACACTAGCTGGTCATAATAATGTAGAAGTGGAGGCAATGATCAGGAATCGATACAATTAACCTACAACTCCCATCAGAGACACCAAAGGGAAAGAAACGCAAACATGAAACAACAGACCCTAATGGAAGCATCAATAGCGGCAAGGCAAAATGACAGTTACTTTCACACAAAATGGCCAATAGGCTGTCCAAAATAAAATGATATAAGCGACACAAACACCCAAAGACAAACCATAACGAAAATAAACCACGACAGAAGAACCGCCTTGAATAAGTCATGTTTACAGATTCATGGCCTTGTTGACAGTTGCATGGGCTATGCTGATATCTGTATAAGCCAAGATGGCAGCTATAAGAGTAGTTATATGATTCATGATGGTAGCTACGGTATATGAATCATGGGGACAGCTGTATGACACACAATTACAGCAGTACGAATCGTGGTGATAGCTGTTTAACAAATGGTGATAGCTATAAGAGTAATTATAAAAGTAAGACTAAAATATGAGTCATGGTGAAAGCTGTATGAGTCATGGTGATGGCTTTTTGAGTTATAGTGAGAGTTTGATGATTAATCTTGACAGCTGCATGAGCATTTGTGGTAACTGCATGAGTCATGTTGACAGTTGTATGAGTCATGGTGATAGCTGTATGTACAAAGGTAATACAGGCGTAACCGTGATAGCAATATGATTCGTGGTTCGTGGGGATAGCTGAATGAGTCACGATGACAGCTAAATGAATCATGATGATAGCTGTATGAGTTATGAAGGCAGCTGGGGGTGACATCTTGATAGCCATTTGATACATGGTTATAACTGTACGATGTTCTATATAATGGGCAATCCTTTGCCAGCAAGGGCTACAATACGGAACCGAAACCCGTAGTGTACAAGTTTTTTCTGGGACAGACTAGCTAGTTTCCACAATTAGGCCTAGCCAGTGACCCTCAACTATTCTCAAATTTTCGCAGTGGAATCAATGATCCAAAATGACTTGAAAATATAACCCACACTATGATCAAGGGCAGGGAGACGTTTGACGACCGCCACACATTCCCTAAATACAAGCTGTGGTGAAGTCATATATCATAATCCTTTGGAAGCAAGGACTACAACACGGAACAGAAAATCATAGTGTACAGGGTTATATGGGCTATGTGATTCTTGTGATAGTCATTGTGACAACTGTATTGGTCTTGTGACAGCTTTATACGTCATAGGGACAGCTGTATGAATCATAGTGGCAGCTGTATGAGCCATGGTGATATCTTTAGGAGTCAATGTGCTAGCTGTGTGAGTTGTGGTGATGGCTGTATTAGTCATATCAATACCATAATGAGTAATGGGAATAGCTATAGGAGTCATGGTGGAAGCTGTTTAAGTCCTGGTAATAGCTACCAGAGCGATGACAATAAATGAATGTGTCCCTGTGGTAGAGATACGTACATGTACCAGTCGTAGTGATAGCTGTAGTCGTCACGGTGGCAGCAGTTTAAGTCATGGTGACAGCTCTGTGTGTGTGCGTGCTGGGGCGTGTTTCGTCCCACCAACAGCTAAGATCATATAGAAACGGGACCTCGGTTTAAAGATTTATCCGAAAGTCTGGAGAATAAAAAGCTGAAAGGTTGCCTTTGGAAATAAAGAGCACATACAAGAACGAAACTCGGAGACACGGTTTTATTGAGTCTCTTCATACACAGCAATATAGTTTGCAAGGCTGCATACGCCTCCTACCACCGGCTTAAGCGATATTCGATTTTCAAACTCAATAACCCCAGAGGAAAAGAAAATATAATCTGCACTATGATGAAGGACGGTCGGGCTCATCGGAGTCTAACTGTTGGTTTTCTTTTGCTCCAGCATTTCAGTGGTTTCTTGCTGTCGAGTCCTCACCGTTGTCTCACCTCTGTGGTTCTTTGATTTTTGTGTTCACGGAGATGTTGCACTGATGAGTAAGGAGGCCTTCATGCGGACTGAACAAATTATTTGTCTAAATCGCGACGGAAGTAAGGGCGAGGATTGTGGCCACGTAAAATCGATTTAAGCCCCCCCCCCCCCCCCCCCCCCCAGTGGAAATCTTCCACTGACCGTTCCAAGGCAGCTCTTCTGTGGCGATTTATTTATGTTGTTGTTTGTTACTTACTGTGTGTATCACTTGTGTCTTTTGGTTTTGGATGGCCATATGGCCATTTTGTGGGAAAGTAACTGTCCTTATGGCCTTCCTTTGTTTAGGTTTCCATTATGGTCTGGTCGCTTAATGTTTGTATTTCTTTCCCTTTGGTGTCTTTTATGGGTGGAGTAAGTTAATTGTATCAATTCCTGATCTTTGTTTTACTTCTACTTTCTACGGCCACCACACGGCACTTAACACCAGCTGCAGTGAGGTAAGGGTTGCCTTTGGAAACAAAAACAAATAAAAGAACGAAAATCGGAGAGTCGGTTTTATTGAGTACCTTCAGAAACAGCAATATAGTTTGCAAGGCGTATGATCCCAAAGGAAAAGGAAATATAATCTGCACTAAGAAAATATAATCTGCCCAAATCGAACTCAAGATACCTGGTTTCTAAGACGAGTAGCTTAACCGCTACACCCGCGGAGGCTTTAATGGTGGTGACAGCTGAATGAGTCATGGTGATAGCATTGTAAGTCATGGGGCCAGCTGTATTAGTCATGGGGACAGTTGTGTGAGCAATGGTGAGAGCTATGCGAGTCATGCTGATAGCTGTATGCGTCATGATGACAGCTGTATGTGTCATGGCGACCGCTGTGTGAGACATGATGACACCTGAAGTAGTCATGGTGACAGTTGTATGAGTCGTGAGGACAGCAGCTGTGTGCGTCATGTTGATATGGACAGCAGTATGACCAATGGTTACAGCTGCACGAATCATAGTGACAGTACATGAGATAAAATGGCTGATGAAAGCGTTATGGGTCTTGATGATAGCTGTATTTGAAATTAAGATATCGTTATGAGTCATGCTGGTAACTGTATGAATCATGGTGATGGTTGGAGAAGTCGTGGTGATAGCTGCGTGAGTCACGGTTACAGCTGTATGAGTCATCTTAATAGCTGTATGAGTTATGGTAATAGCTACAAGAATCATGGCGATAGATGTATGCGTGACTGCGATAGCTGTATTAGTCTTTCCTTTGTTGATCTGAATAGAGGTTTACGGGGCTTGCTGTATTAGTTATGGTGATAGCTATATTGGTCATGGTGGTCACAAAATGAGTCATTGTGACAGCTATTTGATTCATGCTGATAGCTGTATGAGGCGTGAAGACAGCTTTATGCATACTCATGTTATTCAATCATGTTATTCAATGCATCAGGCATAGTGTAAGCTTTATGGCCCCTGGCGAAATATAAGCGATGCTTATAGCTGTATGAGCACGGAGTGATGGCTGTATGAGTAACGGAGATAGCTGCATGAACCAAGATGACAGTTGTATTCATAATGGTGATAGCTGTAGTGATAACGGTTAGAGCTGTATGAATTATGGTGACAGTTGTAAGCGTCACGGTGAAATCTGTTGTCATGGTGATAGCTGTGTAAGCCATGCTGACAGCCGTATGAGCCATTTTGAAAGATGTATTAATTATATTGACAGCTGTAGTTGTCATACTGAAGGCAGCATTTGCCATGATGACAGATGTGTGAGTCATGGTATGATTGATGTTAACAGCTCAATTGGTAATGGTGACAGCTGTATTGGTCATGGCAATAGCTTGAAAAGTCAAGGTGACATCTGAATGTTTAATAGCGGTATATATATGTGTCTTAGTGAAAGATTAAAAAGGCGTGCTGATAGATATCAGAGTCATGGTAAAAGCTGTATGAGTAACGGTAATAGCTGTATGTGTCGTGGTGGCAACTGTATGAGTCTTTTTGACAGCTGTATGAGTCATCGTGATGGCTGTATTAGTCATTATATGACTCATCGTGGCAGCTGTATTAGTTATAGTGATCGCTGTATTAGACACTATAAAAGCTATATTAGTCTTGGTGAGAGGGATGCGAGCAATGGTGATAGCTGTATGAGTCATGGTGACAGCTATATGTGTCATGGATACCATTGTAAGAGTCATGGTGACACCTGAAGTAGTCACAGTGACAGCTGTAGAAGTCGAAAAGAAAGCCGTGTGAGTCATGTTGACAGGCTTATAAGCGATGTTGATAGCTACATGAACAATGGTTACAGCTGCATAATTTATGCTAATAGCTACAGGAGATATGATTGTTGAAAACGGAATAAGTTTTGATGGCAGCTATATACGAAATTAAGATATCCGAGTCATTTTGGGCGCCGTATGATTCGTGTAGAAGTCGTGCTGATAGCTGTATGAATCATGATAACAGCTGTATGTGTCATGGCGACCGCTGTATGAGACATGATGACATCTGAAGAAGTCATGGTGGCAGCTGTAGGAGTCGTGAGGAAAGCTGTGTGAGTCATATTGATATGGACAGCTGTATGATCAATGGTTCATAATGACAGTACTGGAGATATGGCTGATGAAAGCGCTATGGGTCGTGGTGACAGTTGTATGTGAATTAAGATATCTGTATGAATCATGGTGGTAGCTATATGATTCATTGTGATAGTTAAAGTTGTCGTGGTGATAGCTGTGTGTGTCCTAGAGACAGCTGTATGAGTCATCTTAATAGCTGTATGAGTTACGGTAATAGCTACAACCCTCATGGTGATAGCTGTATGAGTGATTGAGATAGCTGCATTAGTTTTTTGTTTGTTTATTTGAATAGAGGTTTAACGTTCCCGTCAACACTATTTAGGTCATTTTCGAAACATTGCTTTCAATTTTGTGGGCCTTTACCCGACAGTGAGATGAAATGAAATCGCATGCCCTGTCGCCCTATGAAACCAAAAGGTTTATATGCATGAACGGTCCTACTCGCACCACTTTGCCTGAACAGGCTTAGACCTAAGCTGTATACTAGTACTCGTGTGCGGTCGGTTTCAGCTATGCGTGGAAACACTTTGCATCTTAATTTAATTCTCCAAGTCCCGATGGGCTGGAGCTTGCTGTATTGGTGATGGTGATAGCTATATGGCTCATGGTGGTCACTGAATGAGTGATTGTGACAGCTGTTCGAGTCATCCTGATGGCTGTATGAGGGATGAAGACAGCTTTAGACGTAGTCATCTGGTTAATTGTTACAGCTGTATTAGACATAGTGTTTGCAGTATGAACCCTGTCGACAGCAATATGTGCGATGCTTTAAGCTGTATGAGCACAGAATGATGGCTGTATGAGTCATGGAGAAAGCTGTACGAGCTGTGGTGACAGCTATATTCGTCATGGTGATAGCTGTCGGGATCACGATTAGAGCTGCATGAATTTTAGTGACAGTTGTAAGAGTCTCTGTGAAAGCTGTAAGCATTGGCGATAGCTGTATAAGCCATGCTGACGGTCGTATCAGCCATTTTTAAAGATGCACTAGTCATATCGATAGCTGTAGTAGTTATACTGACAACAGCAGTAGTCATGATGATAGATTAGTGAGTCATGGTGACAGCTGTATGAGTGGTGTTAACAGCTGGAAATATTGATTATCAATTAAGGGCAATAACTCCATCATGGATGACTGCAACAGGAAAAGAATTGGACTACTACAAACTTAGACGTTTGGGAAAAACAGACATAGGCATATTTTATGACAGACAGCAATATAAGATCCGGTACTCAGAATCAAAAACTGTTTACTTTTTATTCCCTCTGAGTATTTTTAAAATAAAACCTATATGAATCCTAGTGATAGCTTTATTAGTCATCGTCATACATGTATGAGTCATACTGACAGCTGTTGCAGTCATGATGACAGTTGTAGTAGTCATGGTGGCAGCTGTAGGAGTCATTATGATAGCTGTTTGAGTCATGATGACAGGTGTAAAAGTGATATTAACAGCTATATTGGTCATGATGACAGCTGTATAGGTCATGACAGTAGCAATAAGAGCCTTAGTTATAGAAGTCATGTTTACAGCTGTACAAGTCATGACAGTAGCAATAAGAGCCTTAGTAAAAGCTACAGAAGTCGTGCTGATAGATATAGGCGTCATGGTGACAGATGTATGGTTATAGCTATGTAGGTCATGGTGACAGCTGCATGAGTCAGCTGTTTGAGCCATCATGATAGCTGTATAAGTAATGATATGAGTCTTCGTTACAGCTGTATTAGTCGGTGTGATAGCTGTATTAGTCACGGTTACAGCTATATCATAAGTAATTGTGAAAGCTTTATAAGTCATTGTGTCAACTGTATAATCCATGGTGCCAGCTGAATGCATCATCGTGACAGCCGTATGAGCTAAGATGACTGCTGTTTGATTTACGGTGTCGTATAATTCATGGTGACAGCAGTAGTAGTCATTAGCTTCAAGGGTTTTGCTGACAACTGTTTGAGGCGTCGTCACAGCTGTAGGAGCCATGCTGTCTGCAACTCGTGACAACATGTTGAGTCATGGTTACAGAAGTACGAGTCATCGTGACAGCTGCATTGGTCAGTGTGACAGTTGTGTGAGTCATAGCAGGGGTAAACGAGTCAAAGTGACAGGGAGTGACATGTGCTAGAGTCATGATGACAGGTGTATGAGTCATAATGACAGTTGTGTGTGTTAGTGTTAGTGACAGCGGTATGAATCAGCATGACATGTGTATGGGGCATGGTGATACCTGTATGTTTCACGGTGACAGCTAAATCAGTCATGGTGATAGCTGTATGCATCATGGTAGTGGTAGTTATGGTCATGGCTGCATATGAGTCGTGATTTGTGACAGATGTATTAGCCATCATGTCATGCAGCTGTATGAGTCATCGCGACAGCTGTTCGAGCCATGATATATACCGATAGCTGTATGAAGCATGTTGATATCTGTATATGAGTCATGGTTAAAGCTGTACGGATCATGGTGACTGCTGTGTGTGCCATGTTAACTGAGTTATGGTGACAGCTGAAAGACATCGTGACAGTCCTATGAGTCGTCGTGACAGGTTATAAACAATGGTTACAGTCGCATAATTCATGCTGAGAGCTATAGGATATATGACTGTTGTTAACGGAATATATCTTGGTGGCAGTTGTATTTGAAATTAAGATATCCTAGTCATTGTGGGCGCTGTATGATTCCTGGTGATAGCTGTAGATGTCGTGCTGATAGCTGTTTGAGTTATGGTGACAGCTGTGTGAGTGATCAAATTGCTGTATGAGTCAATGCAATAGCTACAGGATACATGGTGGTAGATGTTTGCTGTATTCATGGTGATAGCTGAATAGGCCATGACAATCGCTGTATTAGTAATGGTGACAGCAATATGAGTCGTGGTGATTGCTGTAAGAACCACAGAGACAGCTGGAAGAGCCATAATAATAGCTATATGACTTATGCTGGCAGCACTATGATAGTGTTGTCAGCATACGTCATGGCGATAGCTGTATGAGTGATGATGACGGCTTTATCAGTCACGCTGGCAGCAATTCGAGTCATGATGATAGTTGTATGAGTCATGGAGACAGTTGTATGAGCCATGGTTACAACTGTATGAGTCATGTTTACAGCTGTATGGACCTTGGAGACAGCTATAGGTGTCACGGTGAATGCTCAATGACCCATGAAGACAGCTGTATGAGTCATGCTTATAGCTGTATGAGACATACAGATGGTTGTATGAATCACGGAGACAGATGTATGTTCCATGGTGACAGCTGCTTTAGTCAAGGTGATAGCTGTAGGAATCACGCTTAGAGATGCGTGAATCATGATGACAGTTATATGAGCCATTGTGATAGCTGTGAGATTCATTGTTAAAGCTGTAGGAATGGAGGTATTAGCTGTGTGAGTCATGTTGATGTGAGTCACGGTCTGTGGAATTCGGTAAAATCGGTTTAAGCCCCCCAGTGGAATTCTTTCCACTGACCGTTCCAATGCGGTTCTTCTGTGGCGGTTTATTTATGTTGTTGTTTGTTACTTACTGTGTGTATCACTTGTGTCTTTTTATTTTTTCGATGGCCATTTGGCCATTTTGTGTGAAAGTAACTGTCCTTATGGCCTTCCTTTGTTTAGGTTTCCAATTTTGTCTGGTCGCTTCATGTTTGTGTTTCTTTCCCTTTGGTGTCTTTGATGGGTGGGGTAAGTTAATTGTATTGATTCCTGATCTTTGTTTTACTTCTACTTTACAATATCAGTGGTACCATACATTGCAAAGCATACATGGCACACACAATATATATGAAAAATAACAGGACTCTTGCATTATCAGGGGTAGTCCTAGGAAGATAAATGAATATGGGGTGCCGAATTACTATTTAATACAATTGGGAGATATCTATAATTTTACTCTAGGTATCTATATATCAAATTATAGATATCTATAAATCAAATTATAGATATCTATAATTAACATTATTATCAATATTTTGGTATCATAAAATGTAATCAATGATATGTAATATATATTTCTTGATGTCTATAAATTTGTTTAATGATATCCATTATTCCTTTACATATAAAGATATCTAAAATCCAATTATAGATACCATTTAAAGGCTGGATAATAGATATCACAGATTTGAATAATGGATATCAGAAAATATATTATGGATATCAATACATGTAATTATTGATATCCTGATATGTTCATCCATATTTGATATCTATGTATTGAATAAAAGATATCTATAACTTGAATTATAGACATCCCTTAACACATTATGGATAAAATGAAATAAATAATACATATCTAATATTATTTATAGATATATAATAATATTTCTTGATATTCTATATTTTTATTACAGACAACTATATATCAATTTGTAGATATTTATAAATCAAATTATAGATATCTATAAATCAAATTATAGACATTTATAATTAACATTATTGATATTGGATATTTATTATTTATTTCATGACATCTATAATATGTAAAGGGTTATCAATAATTCCAATTGTAGTTATCTTTTACTTGATATATAGGTATCAAAGATTGAAGAGCATTTGAGGATATCAATATTTTCAATTATTGATGTAAATAATGTATGTTATGTTATCTATTAATGAAAATTGTGATATCCATTATTCAGCCTTTTAAATGATTTCTATAATTTGAATTTAGATATTTATATATGCAAAGAAATAATTGATATCATAAAACAAATCTATTAATATCAAGAAATATATATAACGTATCCTGGATTTCATTTTATTATATCAAAAATACAGATAATAATAGATATCAATAATGTTAATTGTACATATCTGTAATTTGGTTTATTGATATTTATAATTTGATTTATAGATATCTGTAATTAAATATAGGATATCAATAATTATTTTTAACTATCTATAGATAATATTAGATGTCTATTATTTATTTTATGATATTTAAAATATGTTAAAGGATATCTATAATTCAAATTATAGATATCTATTATTCTATATATAGATAGCAAATATAGAAGAACATTTTAGGATATCATAAATATCATTTATTGATATCCATAATATATTTTCTATAGATAATATTAGATGTCTATTATTTATTTTATGATATTTAAAATATGTTAAAGGATATCTATAATTCAAATTAAAGATATCTATTATTCTATATATAGATAGCAAATATAGAAAAACATTTTAGGATATCATAAATATCATTTATTGATATCCATAATATATTTTCTGACATTCATATCTAAAAATAATATTAAGATATCTATTATATATTTTATGATATCTAAAATATGTTAAGACATATCTATAATTCAGCTCTAGATATCTTTTATTCGATATATAGATATCAAATATTGAAGAACATTTTAGGATATCGATAATTACATTTATTGATATCCAAAATATATTTTCTGGTATCAATTACTGAAAATTGTGGTATCTTTAATTCAGCCTTTGAAATGATATCTATAATTGGATTTTTTGAATATCTATATATGCAATGCAATAATTGATATCATAAAATAAATTTATAGATATCAAGAAATATATTTTACATATCATTGGTTACCTTTTATGATATCAAAAATATCGATAATTACAGGTATAAAAAATGTTAATAATAGTTATCTATAATTTGACTTAAAGATATTTCGGTAGGTCAGTCAGATGCAGGTCTGACTGGTGATCAGGAGGACACGAGTTCGATTCCTGTTGGAGTCGGCAACATTCCTTCCTATCTTTTCTATGGTCATTTTCTCCCTTCTGCTGATTCAAGAAGGGCAGTTGTCAGTTTCTGTGAAAGAATGTTCACTGTATTGGTTAACCGCTTAGGTATAAGCTTGCCCAGGAAAAGTGTGGATAAGTTAACTGACCGATTCAAAAATGACCTAAATAGTGATGCCTGGGCCATTAAACTCCAATACAAGCAAATAAACTAAATCTTGAAATTCAATTAAATAGTAAAACGGCACCTCATAAATGAAGGCAGGTAATTATTTGTTGAAGGATACTTTGTTTGTCGCAAACAGCTTATGAATGCAACGTTGCTTCCCTATGGCAAGCCATTTTACTATTTATTATGGCATATAGATATCTTATTTATTATATAAGATATCTTATTTATTATATAAGATATCTCATATAGGATATAAGATACCTAATATCCTAAAGTAGATATCTTATATCCTATATGATATAAGTTATTTAATTCAGCAATTCAGATATCTGATATGATATATAAGTTATCTTATATAGCATATAAGATATCTTATATAACATCAGATATCTTATTTATTATATAAGATATCTTATTTATATTGGTATATAAGATATCTTAATTGGTATATCAGATATCTTATTGAACATATAAGATATCTTATATAGCATATAAGATATCTTATTTAACAAATGATATCTTATATACATTTGATAAATAAGATATCTTAATCAACATATAAGATATCTTATGTAAATTCGAAAGAAATAACAAATAGTAGTCGCTCCCTCTTGTATCTATATGCACATTAGACTGCTACACAGACAGAGGACTGGAAAAATTTGATTATAAATGCTTTTTTGAAGTGTGTTTTTTTTTTTAGAGAGAGAGAGAGAGAGAGAGAGAGAGAGAAATATAGATAATAAATCCAGCTTGCTTTTGTTTGTATAATTTAATAATCCTCCTTTACAAAAATTCTTCAGATAGTAGAAGTCTTAATTGAACTTCGAACTCTGAGTTATGCCAAGCGCTGCTCGCTGAATGTATTTTGACAAAAAAAAAAAAAAACAAAGCCTCTCACCAGACTGTGCATATATTCAGCATGGTTTCTGCCTCTACTTTTCGCATAATTAGTTCAATATTTCTTTGTCCCTTTTATCCCTTTTTTTTACCAAATGGAATCTTCCTCCTTATATATGGCATGAGTCCATTTTAAAAATTAGGTATGACAGGTTGTGTAATCTGAAAATAGTTGAACGTTTTGCAAATAGTGTAGACCCTGATCTGATCTGGGCCTGCACTATTTGCAAGGGGTTCTGGCACAAAATGGGTTATGGAATGTTAGGCATAAATGAAGGTAGTCATTTCCAGATATGCTTTTGGCAGTTTGGGGTAGACTTCATTATGTTTTTTGGTAAAATATATTAGATATCTTATTTGTCAAATAAGATATCTTATATATTGTGGTATCTTTCGCATAAATAAGTCAGGCTCGACAATTTCCTTTGTTTATTCTTTTTCTACTTGCTAAGAAACTAAACTCCTATAGAAGAGTATTTGGCTATTGACATGATTAACATGCACGATACACTCAAAGCAGCGAACACAGTAGTTTACTATTAGCCGGTATTGCTTGGTCTTACTATACTACATTCCTCCCCCCTTAGAAAGCCACAAACCTCCTTATTAATGGTGTCCCTTTGGTGTGTCAAAATAAAAAATATATAAGCGCTATCATGCATGCGTTTTCCCTTACACAAATGAGTATAAAGTCCTAATGACTACAAAAAAAAAACCTAATGAAAATACTGATAAAATAAATGACTAGAATGGTCTGCTACTGCAGAACATAGACACATAATACTAGTAGTAAAAATAAATGTGCTTCTACCATAACTACATGTATATATAATAAAAATAATAAGCATAAGTAAACTAAAAATAAGCCTAATGTTCTTCTAAACATCATTCGTCTTAGCTTTACTACAGTCAATGCATCGTCTCTATCGAAGTCTTGTCAATGTACTATTAGTCCCAGTTTAGTTGTATTATCCCCATGAATTATCAACTATGAATTATTTAATTCCAACACCAAAAGCACACTTTTGATAGGAACAAAGTTAGACTGCTTTGAACCTATAGCAACTGTAAGGGATTATTCTGCCCTTTTAAACACACAGTTGCTTATTCTTAAATACTTATTTAAAATCAGTAACATAATCTTTGAATTTAGCTGGTTTCGATATCACTCTTTTTGGCCTTAGCCTCACTGATTCTGTGACTGGATCTGGTGTTTCATCCGCAATCGACTCTGGGAACAATGTTTCTTTTGTCGGTTCATCAACCGCTACTTCTTCTTGGTTTTCAGACAGTGGTTTTCCAATTCCCGGTACACTTACTACAACCTCGGGAATGATTTCCTTATGTGGACCCTGGAAAGTGTCATTTTCATCTAATGTCTCTATTTCCACTCTGCTTCTTATCTGATCTATATGTTTCCTTACGACTGAACCACTTTTACTTAGTTTCACCAAGTACGATAACGGCCCTGTTACTTCAATAACTGTTCCTTTCAGCCAGTCTTCTCCTGTGGATGTATTCTCCACCCACACTGGGTCCGAAATGTTAAATTCTCTCAGTTTCTTTCTATCACGATTTAGTTTTTGTCTAAATTGACATTGCTGTACTCTATTCCCTATGTTTGGCTTTATCAGGTCTAACCGGGTTTTCAAATGGCGATTCATTAACAATTCAGCTGGAGAAACCCCGGTGGTACTGTGGGGACATGTTCTGTAACTAAACAGGAATCGTGAAAGTTTTGTTTCTATCGTTCCCAATGTCTGTTTTTTCATGCCTTCCTTAAACGTTTGAACAGCTCTTTCGGCTAACCCATTTGAGCTGGGATGGTAGGGTGCTACTGTTACATGTTTTATTCCATTTTGTTTCACAAATTCATTGAACTCTGCACTTGTAAAACAACTTCCATTGTCTGATACTATCATATCCGGCAGTCCTTGTATTGAAAACGACTGGCGCAATTTTTCAATAGTTGTCGATGAATTTGCAGAATTCACTGCGTAAACATCCAACCATTTTGAATATGCATCTATTAGTATTAAGAACATTTTCCCCATGAAAGGGCCTGCGTAATCAATATGTAACCTACTCCAAGGTTTTTCTGGCCATTGCCAGGGATGTAGGGGAGCACTTGAAGGGCTGTTCTGTGTCATTTGACAAATCTCACAGCATTCAATCCTACTTTCTATGTCACGATCCATTTTTGGCCACCACATGTAACTTCTGGCCATACTTTTAGTTTTACTCATTCCAGTATGACCCTCGTGTAATTCATTTAACATTTGACTGCGCCCTTTTGGCGGTATAATTACTCTGGTACCCCATAATAGTAGTCCATCAAATTCACTGATTTCAGTTCGCCTCGCGAAATACGGTCTTAATTCTTCATTCTTATTTTTGTTAGGCCATCCTGCTGTCACAAAGTATTTTACTTTTGCCATTGTTGGGTCATTGTTTGTCCACACCTTTATTTGTTTGGCAGTTACTGGCATAGTCTCTAAGTGTTCAATTAGTAACAGTGTTTCTGCAGGTATTGGTGGATCTGATTTATAGTTGTTTTCACTTGGCAGTCGCGATAATCCATCGCAGTTTGACTGCATTTTACCTGATCTGTAATTCAGAGTGTATTCGTAGGCTGACAGTGTCACTGCCCATCTTTGTATTCGCGCGGCAGCCATGTTGGGAATTTGTCTGTCTTCCTTGAAAAGTCCCAAGAGTGGTTTATGGTCTGTGACTATTTCAAATGGTTTCCCATATAAATATTGGTGGAATTTTTTCACCCCAAAGATTACTGCCAAACCTTCTTTTTCAATGTGACTATAATTTTTCTCTGCAGCTGTTAGTGTTCTAGAGGCATACCCAATGGGTCTTTCTGAACCGTCTTCCATTTTGTGTGATAATACTGCACCTAGCCCATAGGGAGATGCATCGCAAGCCAGAATAACGTCCTTCGCCGCATCAAAATGTACTAATACTTCAGATGATAGCAGTAACTTCCTTGAGTCATTCCATGCCTTGTCCTGTTGTTCAGTCCAGCACCATTTGGTGCCACTTTGTAACAGTTTGTATAGTGGACTCATTATTGTAGCCAGATTTGGCAAGAATCTAGAATAATAGTTAATCATTCCACAGAAGGCCTGTAATTCCTTCAAATTTGTTGGGTGTGCTAGTTTGTCTATTGCTTGCACCTTCTCATGTATTGGGTGTATGCCTTCTTCATCAATTCTATGACCTAAGTATACTACTTCTGGGGCCATGAATATGCATTTGGAACGTTTAAGTCTCATTCCAGTATCGCGTAATCTTTTTAATACTTCCCTCAAGTTGCTGATGTGCTCCTCTCTAGACTTGCCGGTTATCAGAATGTCATCTACACGTGCTCGAACATGATCCATACCCTGAAGAATGTTATCCATGGTCCTTTGGAAGATGCCAGGACTAGAGGAAATTCCATAGCACATTCTATTGTACTGATATAATCCTTTGTGTGTGTTGATGGTTGTGAACTTCTTTGATTCCTCATCAAGTGGAATCTGTGTATATGCATCGGACAAATCTAATTTTGTGAACTTACTCCCACTACCAATTTCTGCAAAGATATCTTCTGTCTTTGGAATTGGATACTGATCTAATCTTGATACCCTGTTCACTGTCACTTTATAATCTCCACAGATTCGCACGGTATTGTCTTCTTTCAACCTCGGAACGATAGGGGCTGCCCACTCTGAATACTGAACCTTTTCTATAGTACCGTTAGCTTCAAGCCTATCTAACTCTGTACTTATTTTATCTCTTAAGGCAAATGGTACTGGCCTAGCTTTGTAGTATTTTGGTTTTGCTCCCTCATCAACGTGAATTTTTGCCGTCACACCTTTTACTGTCCCTAGGTCTTTACTGAAAACCTCCTTGTACTCATGTAAAAGTAATTCTAATTCTTCATCATGCACTTTAATGTGACCTATTTCTGACCAGTTCAGTTTGATTTCCTTCAACCAATCTCGACCCATTAAATTTGGTCCATCCCCTTTCACTATTATCGCTTCTAATGTTACTGGATTACCTCCTTCATATTGTACGTTCACTTCGCATGACCCTACAACTGGTATTATATCCCCAGTGTATGTTTTTAATATTGTTTTCGTTGGTTTCAATGGCAGTTTTGTTTCCTGTCTTATTTGTGCTAGCGTTTGTTCTGATAATACAGACTTGGAGGCTCCTGTATCTATTTCCATGTCAATTTCACAATCATTGAGTCCCATTTTAACTCGGTATGGATCTTCCTTTTTATCGGTCACTTTATACATCGAATATTCCTCAAATGATTCCTCTCTTGGCTGTTCTTCCTCTTTATCTACATACTGATTTCTACTAAATGTTTTTTGACCTCGTCTCTGGTTCCTTTGGTTGAAATTCCATGCACTAGGATGTGTAGACTTTTGGAAACCAGATGTTTTGGGGCGGACTCCTCCTTTTGATTCCCCCCTGCAACGCCTTTTCAAGTGGCCTTTACGGTTACATGAATAACAGACAGAATCTTTAAAGAAACAGTCTACCGGCATGTGTTTCCCCCCACAACGCCAGCATTCCTTCCCCTCTTCTGTCTGTTCTTTCTTTTCATTCACTACATTTACTTTCACGTCACCGGTAGCCTGCCCCTGAATGTCGGAGGCTCCCTTTTCGGCTTGTTCCATCGCAGTGGCAATGCCGGTTGCTGTCTTGAAATCTAACGTCGCTTCTGCCAATAACCGTCTTTGTATTTTCTCATTGTTTATACCACACACTAGTCTGTCTCTTAGCATTTCTTCAAGACACCCGGCTTGAAAATTACAGTCTTGAGCTAAGTGTCTTAAATGTGCTGTATATGCAGCTACTGACTGACCAGCCTGTCTGTAGCTGCTGTGAAATTTAAATCTCTGAACAATCTCTGAGGGCTTTGGGTGTAAGTGATCTGTTATCAATGAACACAGTTCATCATAGGACTTGTCGCCAGGTTTCTCAGGTGCTAGCAAATCACTCATTAATTTGTATACTTTGCTTCCACACACTGACAAAAGAATCGACTGTTGTTTGTCCTGATCAGACACTTCGTTGGCCGCGAAATAGTGTCCCAGTCTTTCTGTGTATTGTGTCCATTTTTCCTTATTCTCGTCGAATTCCTCCAATTTCCCGTAGGTCGGCATTTTGTTTTATTCCTTGCCACCTATTTAGAATTAATCCTCGTCGCCAAAATGTGGTATCTTTCGCATAAATAAGTCAGGCTCGACAATTTCCTTTGTTTATTCTTTTTCTACTTGCTAAGAAACTAAACTCCTATAGAAGAGTATTTGGCTATTGACATGATTAACATGCACGATACACTCAAAGCAGCGAACACAGTAGTTTACTATTAGCCGGTATTGCTTGGTCTTACTATACTACATATATTTAGGCAAATAAGATATCTTATATATTATATAAGATATCTTATAAGTTGTATAAGATATCTAATATATCAAATAAGATATCTGATATAGGATATGATGTCTTATTCACTGGACTATATGAGATATCTGATATGCTAAATAAGATATCTAATATTCCAAATAAGATATCTAATATAACATATTAGATATCTTATATAATATATCAGATATCTTATGTATCATATAAGATATCTTATTTCCATCTTAAAATAATATATCTTGTATAATAAATAAGATATCTTATATAATAAATAAGATATCTTATATAATATATAAGATATCTGATATGCTATACAAGATATCTCATATGCTAGTTTAGGTATCTTATTTATTATAAAAGCTATCTTATATATTTTGGTAAATAAGATATCTTATATCCTATATTAGATATCTCATATCCTATATAAGATATCTAATATAATAAATAAGATATCTAATAAAGCATATACGATATCTTATATAACATATCAGATATCTTATATATAAAGATATCTCATATATTATATAAGATATCTTATATGCTATATAAGATATCTTATATAACAAATAAGATATCTAATATAATATATATCTAATATAATAAATTAGATATCTACATTCCATAATAAATAGTAAAATGGCTTGCCATACTTCCCAGTCACCACGGCAGCACCCGCCCATAGGGGCTTGAAGACATATATGGGCTGCATGATGCTTCCAGGCAGAGCTGAATCCGGCCCGCACACTAGTACTGGTAAACTGCTTAGAGGATCTAAGCCTGTCCAGGAACCGCAGTGCGAGGCGGACTGCCATGCTAATAAACCCTATTGGTTTCATTGGGTGACACGGCTTGAGATGTCATTTCATCTCAATGTCGGGTAAAAGTCTCACAAAATTGGAAGCAACGTCTCAAAAATGACCTTTACAGTGTTGACTGGGACGTTAAACCTCAAATCAAACAAAAACCAGTCACCACGGAGCTTCCCAGTTACATTTGCCGTACTAGGCCCATGACGAATTTATGGACAATTTTCTCTCCAGCGGACAATTCAATTGACAGATTGACAGAGGCTGTATGAATACAAATTATGGCCCCAATTATACCATATGCAAGAATTAACATATGACACAATCTTATTCTAGTGTGTGAGGATTCTGATAATTAATTATTACCCAAATATTCTCATGTGAACAAATTACTCGGTGTCAATAAAGGCCGTCAGTAAATCGAAAGTAGGAAATCAGGCCGGAAATGCAAAACCTGGAGCCAGCACTCCCGTCGGCGCATGCGTATTGCATGATGACTGGCATGGTTACTGATTCCATAAACCATCTCCGTATATACCTCGAAAAATGGCCATTTTGAAGGTATGCAAGAATGCAGTATGTCACATGGATGTGTTATCGTAATGCTCCAGAACCTTTGCTGCTGGCAGACATGTAGAGGATGTCTTGATGTAGCTACATACAGTCAACCCTATTTAATCCGACATTCGTTAAAATAACGGCAAAACACGTTATAACAGCAATTTGAATGGAATGACTACTTAGCTAAAGGCTTAGCCTCGATTCGGAGCGGCGTGGGCTTCCCTCAGGCTGGAAATACACAAATCGAGTCCATAGTAATGAAAGGGTCTTGTAATCTAATACTCCAAGAAACAAATGTTATAGATATTTGTTAGAAGCGCCTCACCGAGGTGATTCTAACAAATGTCTATAACATTAGTTTCTTAGAGTAATAATGGGGAAAAGGCCTTTTATTACCTATCATACTCCTGACTGGTATTCTTTATAAAGGCAAATTCTTTATAATGGCACAATAATAGGGAACAAATACTGTCGTTATAATGAGGGTCCTCTGTATTAGTCTGCCGGCATAAGAAAATGGTATTTATCACACAGACAACCAGCAAAGGCTTAGGCAAGCCTGTGCATATGTGCAGTCTCATCAGAGTCTTTGCTACTTGCAGTCATTAAGAGGAGACACTGAGATACCTTCATGCAAGATGTCTTGCATTTAGCCATATCAATGATGTCACCCCAATGCTTCGAGATGTCGAAAATGTGAAAAGTTAAAGACAGATGACGGCGGGATGGCGGACAGACGACGGGCAAAAAGAGCTAATAATGAGTAAAATGCCAGAGAAACAGTTTTTGTACTTTACTCGTAAATTGCATAGAAGCATGCATTAACCCATTTAGTACCGGAAACCCCTAAAGGGGTAATTGGCAAACAGTGCAGACCCAGATCAGACGCCTTTTTCCAAATAAATGTTGAAGGAAACACAACCTGTTACCACTAAATTTTGAAATGGACTCCTGCTTTACATAAGGAGGAAGATTCCATTTTGTACAAAAAGGGTTAAAAATGAATACCGTATTTATCCCAAGTATTGGAACACCTCAACTCCTTACCCTCCTTGTTCTAAATTTAAACAAGTATAATTTAAGACTCGATGTAGTGTCTTAAAATTAAAAATAGCTGGATGAGTGTCAAACATTGGTGACCCTGATGAGACGGCACATTTTGTGGCGTCCAATTCAGATCTACACTGTTTGCTCAGGCCTGTTTGTCCAAATACATACTCTAAATACCGTACCATTTGGCCAAATGGGTTTTATTTTAGTTTTGGTTTCAAGATCATTTCACTTAAATCGAGCTAATTGTTAACCAGAGATTCTGAAGTAACCAGAGAAAAACCCCTGGACCTTCTGCTGCAGAACTTGGCGTCTCACACGTGACCAGAGCCAGGCTCGAACCACAGCGGTGAAAGACCTAATGATTAAGAATCGGTGCTCTTATCCACTAGGCCATGTGGGCCCATCAGTGACCAAATGCTTGGGGTGGTTTAGTGACACGATGGTGTCATGTATCTTATGTCACTGGGGTGTTCAACTGATATTTGCTTACAGTTGGGCTTAAGTTGGCTGAGCATGTGAATTTGAGTACCATGAATCAGAAAATGCTAAGGGACATTTTCTCATGTTCAGCTCTGTCATTGTGATGTTCACCTCTCATGTTCATCTCTGTAAATGTGATATAAAAACATGTATTTACAATATGTTATCAGACAGACAGGCCCTGAGCAAACAGTGAAGACCCAGATCAGATTCTTCACGGTTTGTCACTCATCCAGTTTTGTTTAGGCACAACATTGGGTAGTAAATTGTACTTTTTTAAATTTTAGAGTAAGTATGGTAAGGTGCTGAGGTGTC
Organism: Lucinisca nassula; assembly: GCA_963580285.1. Taxonomy (NCBI): domain Eukaryota; kingdom Metazoa; phylum Mollusca; class Bivalvia; order Lucinida; family Lucinidae; genus Lucinisca; species Lucinisca nassula. The sequence goes on from OY757012.1 coordinate 80,782,651, forward strand.
CAACTTCTTATTGTAAATACAGTATTATTAGCCATTGTCCTGCTGCCCCTAGATATGTCTAATCTTTCAAACAATATAGATCCAGAACAGATGGCGGAAGCCATCTGATCAGGATCATCGTTTGCCATTCAGTTAATTAATTGTTGCAATAATTTGCATCAAGTCATCTGATTGGTTGATAATCAGTAGTGCGTGTTGCATATTAAAATATTCAGCAGGACAAGGGTTAGGAATGTGTAAAACAAAATCAACAAAGAATGAGACTCATATAAAAATGTATATCACAGTTCTTGTTAAAGTAAAACCTTTAAAAAAATATCTTTGCCGTACATCAGCATGTAATAAAATGAAATATCCATTCACAATAGGCTAAAACTCTTGTGTGTGTTATAGTAAGGTCTCACAAATTTAAAAGTTAACCCTGAAGACGCCGAGAAAAACTACATCTAAAATTGTCATCTGCTCATGTCCTCTGCTGATTTTTTTTTTTTTGCAAACTTTTAAAAAATATTTTGCATTGCGCAAAATTACTTTTAAGGTAAGGGCTATTCCAGTAAAAACGATATGGGAGGGGAAGACGGCAGTTGATATATTTTTCTGTTGGTGGTCGGTCTTGACGTTATTTTGATTACATGGGTAGTTAGTGTTTGAAAAAATAAAATTCTGTTGGTGGTCGGGTATGGTGGAAAATGAATTCTATAGGTGGTGGTTAATTTATTTGCCGACACCTGACAACAGAAAAAAATAAAATACGGCTTTTTTTGCGTGAGAGAGGTGCGTTAGCCGAGATATTCCTATTATTATTTATAAAAATCGGTATCTGGACGTTTCGCCCCAATATGCGTACCGGGGTTTACAGAGGTTTCGCCACCAAACAAGTTCGCCATCGGAGGTTTCGCCACTAGAAGGATTCGCCCCACGGGAGGTTTCGCCACTAGGAGGTTTCGCCGCCAAAAAAATAAAAATAAATAAGTTATCTAGAATTCCTTTGAATTACCTTTGCAGTAATTTAGAAAATGGATAAATATATGTAAAATGGATGAAAAACACTTAGTTGGGTATTCAGACCACACCACGGGGAGGCACTTTTTATTGTGATCCATTTATTTATAAGTTTGTGGTGTTACAAATATGATCAATAAATCAATTTAAAATCTAAATATATCATCATTTAAAAATAATAATAATAATCCCGACTTTATCGATTAACGCACAGATACGTATATTCCCGTGTGTCGCCATTTGAACAAATACGTGTTTGCCCGTGTCTCAAAAGCAATCGCGTTATTTTTACATTTTTCCTAAATATAAAAACGCCGGATGTTTATAAATGTTAAGTTTGGTATTTTGCCAACAATATTTGCGAAAAAAAACAAATATGTTTCTCTACAAAGTTTTTGTGTAATTTGCAACCAAACACACCAGGGGCTTCTTCTACTGAATCACGATGACCTTGCCTGACGTAATGGAAAATTACTGGGCTGAGTTACTGAATGACGCAATATTTGTGTGTCGGTCGCGCATGATTTGCATGATTTAGATAAAGACAATTACCGCTGTATAATCAGTTAGATTCAAGGGATTTATGGTCGAAGATAATTAGTTAATTGGGGATTATGATTCCCTAGGAATGTTTATACAGCGAATGCCACCCGGAGCGTGCCGAGCTTTGAGCCGCAATAAATTACGTAACAGTACCCAAAAGTGTACCCAGGTGGTCATCGGAAGGGCAATAAAACCCACAGATGGGAAGATGTCAATAATTTCAGCCCCTTTAATGAATATTAATTACTAAAAAAAATGCGACGTCTGATCAGGGTCTCACCGCCAACACTTTAACAGACAAACAGATGCAATTATTAAGCGGCACCTGATCAGGGTCTTCATGTTTTTTGGACCTTATAATGCTACGGCACCCGGATCAGACGCTCCACAATTATTACCGCGACGTCTGATTCAGCCCCAACCGCCGACGGTTCATTTTATTTTATTTTCCGCGACCGAATAGGTTTGGAAGATATAGCGACCGTCCAAATGTCCGTCCGTCCGTAGACACAGACAGATGCAAACAATGCAGATCCGGATCAGACGCCGTACTATTATTGAACGGCGTCTGATGAGGGTCAGCATGTTTGTAGAAGGCATCTGAGACGGCGCAAACCCGGACAAGACGCTGCGCAACGGTTATGCGGCGTCTGATCAGGGTCTTATCGGCGACGGTGGTGTTTTTTTTTTATCCCTAGTCAGAACAGCTTCGGAGCCTGGCGTCCGTTCATTCGCCCGTTCGTAGACACAAAATTATGAGTGGCGTTCGTTCAAATGTCCGTCCGTATGAAAACAATGCAGGTCTGGATCAGATGTACAATTATTAAACGGCGTCTGATGATGGTCTACATGTATGTAGACGGTATCTGAGACGGCGCAGACCCGGACAAGACGTTGCGCAACGACGCGGCGTCTGATTAGGGTCTTATCGCCGACGGTGGTGTTTTTTTAAACCCTAGTCTGAACAGGTTCGGGGGATATAGCGATCAGCCTGGCGTTATCCACCGAACCGTCTGTATAACAAAAGACAGAACACAAAGGTGCAAACAGTGCAGATTTGAATCAGACGCCATACAATTATTATACGGCGTCTGGATAGGGTCTACAGGTTTGTAGACGGAATATGCGACGGCACAGACCCAGACCAGACGCTGTACAATGATCATGCGATGTCTGATCACGGTCTGACCGTCGCCGGTGCGTTTTATTTTTATCCCCTGACCAAATAGGTTCGTGGATATAACAATCAGGCTGGCGTCCGTCCGTCCGTCAACAAAATTATGAGTCTGGCGTCCGTTCACATGACCGTCCGTCCGTAGACACAACAGACAGATGCAAGCAATGCAGATTCGAATCAGACCTGTACAATTATTAAACGGCGTCTGATGAGGGTTTACAGGTTTGTAGACGGCATATGGGTCGGCGCAGACCCGGAAAAGACGCTGCACAACGATAATGCGGCGTCTGATCAGGGACTTATCGCCAACGGTGGTGTTTTTTATCCCTAGTCTGAACATGTTCGGGGGATATAGCGATCAGCCTGGCGTCATCCACCCAACCGTCTGTATTTTGTTTGTTTGATTTGAGGTTTAACGTCCCCGTCAACACTGTAAAGGTCATTTTGGAGACGTTGCTTCCAATTTTGTGGGACTTTTACCCGACATTGAGATGAAATGACATCTCAAGCCCTATCGCCCAATGAAACCAATAGGGTTTATAAGCATGGACGGTCCGCCTCGCACCGCGGTTCCTGGACAGGCTTAGATCCTCTAAGTGGTTTACCAGTACTAGTGTGCGGGCCGGATTCAGCTCTGCGTGGAAGCACCATGCAGCCCATATATTTCTTCAAGCCCCTATGGGCGGGGGCTTACCAACCGTCTGTATAACAATAGACAGAACACAAAGGTGCAAACAGTGCAAATTTGAATCAGACGCCATACAATGATTATACGGCGTCTGGATAGGGTCTACAGGTTTGTAGATGGCATATGCGACGACACAGACCATGCGACGTCTGATCATGGTCTGACCGCCGCCGGTGCGTTTTATTTTTTATCCCCTGACCAAATACGTTCGGGGATATAACAATCAGCCTGGCGTCCGTCCGTCCGTCCGCAAACAAAATTGAGTCTGGCGTCCGTTCACATGTCCGTCCGTCCGTCCGTCCGTAGACACAACAGACAGATGCAAGCAATGCAGATTGGAATCAGACCTGTACAATTATTAAACGGCGTCTGATGAGGGTCTACAGGTTTGTAGACGGCATATGGGTCGGCGCAGACCCGGACAAGACGCTGCACAAAGATAATGCGGCGTCTGATGAGGGACTTATCGCCGACGGTGGTGTTTTTTATCCCTAGTCTGAACATGTTGGGGGGATATAGCGATCAGCCTGGCATCATCCACCCGTCTGTCTGTATGACTATAGACAGAACACAAAGGTGCAAACAGCGCAGATCGGGATGAGAGCCCAGAAAATTATTATAAGGCGTCTGATCAGGGTCTACAGGGTTGTAGACGGCACAGACCCAGACCAGTAGTTATCAGCCTGGCGTCATCCACCCGTCTGTCTGTATGACAATAGACAGAACACAAAGGTGCAAACAGTGCAGATCGGGATCAGAGCCCATACAATTATTAATAGGCGTCTGATCAGGGTCTACAGGTTGTAGACAGAACATGCGACGGCACAGACCCAGACCAGACGCTGTACAATGATCATGCGCATCAAATGTCATTTCACCTCAGTGTTGGGTAAAAGTCCCACCAAATTGGAAGCAATATCTCCAAAATGTCCTAAATAGTGTTGAAGGGGATGTTATACCTCTAATCAAACAAACGAATCTTATTTCTAAAAAAAAAAAAAAAAATTACAAAGACGGCTCTTTGGGGTGAGCTGGCTATGGGGTGGTTGATACACTGATTTAAAAAAAAGGGTAAAGTTGGGGATGGGGGTGCTAAAAAGGATAGATAGGCTGTAAGAGTGAGTGTTTGAGTTTTACGTCCCACCAACAGCTAAGGTCATACGGAGACGGGACCTCGGTTTAAAGACTCATCAGAAAGTCTGGAGAAGCCCATAGATTTTTTTCATAAACAAAACACACCCATGTGTCATAGCACATTCTTTAATTTCTCCAAAATGGCTACTTTTCCATTGAAAACTTTGATATTTTTCTTATTTATACTCAGAACATAGGTTGCGGGTGCCAAATGAGGCAGTTCTAACGAGTACCCACAACCTTGGTCTTGGTGCAGAAATAAGGAAAATAATGTATACCGGGTTCAAATAGATGTTCATTTCACAGACTTATGAACATGATCTTATTTCTGCATAAAAAAGTATGTTATGGAAACTTGTTGGAAGAGCCTCAGTGACATGCCCTGATGATTACCTACAAAATACGTTTTTGTGCGGAAATAAGAAAAATAATACGTGGATACCCCCTCTTTTCTGGGGCCATGGTGGTTAAAAATACTTTCTCTGACCAACCCAAAACAGAAATTTTTGCTAAAGAAAATATTTTGCTTACTTTGACACTTCATATTTTCAAAACGCAAAGAGAAACTATAATAAATTTAGTACTTTTGGAAAGAAAATTTAATTTCCTAGAAACTTTACATTTACATAAATATTGTCAAATGTACAGAAAATACTAAAATAATCATTTTTGTAACATAAGGGTGTAAATCACACAAAAAAGCCAATATCTCTGTTCAGATAAGACTGTCAGGCCTATCAGCCATATATGGACTATTGATTATTGATTTACCTGTATCAGTGTATGCTGTATTTGCTAATTTTCTGAGTGGTAAAGGGTTAAGTGAGATAAGTAGACCGGTATTAAAGTGCAAAGGTATCAGAATAAGGTGAGAGACAAAATAAGAAACATAATTAGGTAATCTGAGTTAAAGAACAATATCATTGCAAACTGAAGTTTTTCAGAGACACTTTATTATTATCATGTGGTGTAAGTGTATGTTGTAGATTTAGAATCCTTATAATACCCGCAAGATAGAAAGATATGTTTGAGTGTCAGAAGGAGAAAACCGTTATTGGAGGTCTTATATGAACTCTCAAATATAGCTGTCACTGTCTCATTGTATTGTTTCAATAACGATTTCAATTTTATCTTTTTCAGATCTGCCTATAAAAAGACGTTCCTGTCTGATATTTTATGTAAACAAATATTAGTAAATAAATTAATACATTACCGGTCTTTTTATTCCATACCCACTGACCGTTCCAAGGCAGTTCTTCTAAGGCGGGTTATTTATGTTATTGTTTGTTTCTTATTGTGTGTATTTTGTCTTTTTAGTTCGGATGGTCATCAGGCATTTTGTGGGAAAGTAACTGTCCTTTTGGCCTTCCTCTGTTGAGGTTTCCATTATTGTCTGATCGCTTCATGTTTGTGTTTCTTTCCTTTTGGTGTCTTTAGTGGGTGGTGTAAGTTAACTGTATCGATTCCTGATCTTTGTTTTAGTTCTACTTTGAGGTTCCTACTTGCACATGATTTTTTTTCTTCCAATCACCCTCCCATCCCATGCTTTTTTTAATCAGCCTCCGTACAGGCTTTTCAACATTCCCAGTATGCCCTTATTGTTAGCTTTTAACTCGGTAGACATAAATTAACTGAGGTCTTAGAATAGCTCCTTGACATACATGCATTTAAAAATGGCAAAAGACATGAACTGATTTAGTTTCACACACACACACACACACACACACACACACACACACACACACACACACACACACCAGTTATTTGTAATTTCGCCACCTCCCAAGAGGAATAACAGAGATTAAAACTCTTTTTTTTTTCATAAATGCTCCGATGGAAGTCAGCATTGCCGGGTCAATTGATAGAACATCTCGATGTTAATCCCCATTTTCAGTCAGTGTTTTTTTTTTTTTTTTTAATATTAATAATGCATTAAGGAAATAATGCAGAGGTATAAACAATGCTAATTTCACCACCCTTCTTCCTGGCTCTCAAAGGAGAGGTCGAGATTACAAATGACCGATACATAATTAACAACTTCCCCAAAAGAGAAAGACTTCAAGATAATTTTCTGCATCCCCTTGAATATCAAATCATTAATAGTTATAAAACATAACCAGAGAAAACGTGATTTAGAACAGATCCAGTTTACTGATGTTTTAAATTACCAGTTGTCAGATCCAGTGGCTGTTTTAGCGGGTGTCCGACAAGGGTCGGTTCTTGGACGGGTCCTATTAGTTTTTTTTTTAACTCATCTTCCAGGTAATTTAAGACCTTCTATTTTATCTTTGCAGACAATTGTGTATTAGGTAGGGATATTTTTACCCGTCAAGATTGTTCAACTTTGCAGGAAGCTGTAAATAAACTGGTACATTTGGAGACAGATTTGTAAATGAAATTTAACGTAACAAAATGTCACTATGAGGGTGATACGAACCTTTCCTCCCCCCCCCCCCCACAGACCCCCAACAAACAGATAATACATAACTATTTTTACATAATCAGATATAAGATTCAGTTCAGTCCGCCAAATATCTTGGGGTTACTATTACAGATAATCTTGATTGGGGTGAGCATGTATCTATAATTTCTGCAAAGGCATCTAAAACCCTTTAGTTTTCTCCACCGGAATTGTCACTGGCACCAAGAGAAACAGAGAAGATAGCATACAAAACGCTTGCAGCCACAATCTGGAATCTGCCACAATCTGGAATCTTCATCTAAAAACTCTCGCTAATCAACTGGAGACAGCCCATTGGACTTACAAATGTTCGTGGTACATTAGCCATGTCGCCGAGATGCTGGATGAACTGCAGTGGTCAACACTGGAAGCCCGAAGGGGCAGTCTTCTTGAGCCTTCTTTCACAAATTCAGACAGCTGCAGTTGACAATAGCAAGGAATGGAACTTTACCCCTGCTCCAGCACTTAGACAGATGACAGTGTCACATTACTTTCAATACACAAGATACCTGGCCTATTCTGTCGCTCTCAATTGTTCATTTTCCCCGGACCATTACCTTTGTGGAATGGTTTTCCTTCAGTGGCCTCCACAAATACCACCGAACAGTTTAAGACTCATTTAAAGTAACAAGTCCGGGGTATGTATTTTAGCATACTTCTGTATCATCTCTTGCAAATGGTTTGATCAGTAACTGCCCTTTTGGCCTTCCTCTGTTTAGGTTTCAATTATGGTCTGGTCGATCCGTGTTTGTGTTTCTTTCCCTTTGGTGGGTGGGGTAAGTTAATTGTATCGATTCCTGATCTTTGTTTTACTTCTACTTTGAAGCCATCTGATCTGGATCTACACTGTTTCCAAAAATAGGGGTTGTCGTGAACAGCAGGATAAGGGTTAAGGGTTAAATACTAGGTACAGAATGATTTTAAGAGATGAGGCTGTTTTAACTTGATTGGTGGTTCCTTTGTGGCAAATAAAGTTAAGTGGATAATCAGAGTTGTTTAGATAATATAACACCCTGGCAGATGCATGTCATTCATTTCTGCATATGGATCTAGTCTGGCAGTGCACAAAAAAAACCTACAAAATGGTGCGTGACCAGTGAAGACTTCTGTCAGCATGCACACTTCTGATTAGCTGTAGCCCTCCACATTATGCATTAAGTTTGTGTTGGATAGATGTAAATTACTCAGTTTGGACAGATAATGCTTGGGCTTAATTTTTTAATTTTTTATGCATTTGCTGTCAGATCTTAAGTCCCATACCACACATTATTCTGTGGGTAATAGTGTGCCTAGGCCATTAAATAACATACCTATGCAATATATTTCTATATTTCTGGCTCTAGGAATGTCATTTTATATCAGATGATCATATTTTTTTCTGCTCAAAACATAAGATGTGGGTACTCGTTACAGCCGAGGTGGTGCTAGCCACAAATTATATTTTTTAAGCAGAAGAAAGAAAAGTAATGTATACCCATGTAAACCCTACTTTTCTCTACCTAGAATGGGGTTTACTGGAGTATACGTTTCACAGTGTTGTTAACGTAATGCACAGAAATTAATACATGTAGTTACTATTTACAAATTAAAATTGTTCTTGTGTTGTGTCAGGAAAATTCTGGAGTCTGTATCGTTTGCTTTTGAATATTTGCTCTGTAAATACAGCTCTTGCATAATTGGTAGAGGAGCAGATAAGCTGTCAGAGTATTTTATTTTCTCCAGATGTCTGGCACTATTAAGTTAGAACTGCCTCTGACATGATGCGTAATTGACGGACTCTACATAATGGACTAATTTGAAAGCAACTCTAAAACCAGAAAAAGTTGAGTTCTGAAGAGGTTTATGGCTCTTTCAACAGTATTTCACTCATATTGCACAGAATCAGATCGAAGTTTTTTTTTTAGCTCTTAACCCTTGCTGTCAGTTGCATTTCCACCATATATATTTTTACTCAACATAGTGGCTTTTGAACAAGTAAATAAAAGGACTATGGAGTGCTGACTGCTTTACTTGCAGCAGCCATTTAATTCATGTTCTTTTGTCTCCCTTTCTGGTCAAGGACTAAATGTATAGAAGTTTGTTTGTTTGATTTGAGGTTTAATATCCCCATCAACACAATTTAGGTCATTTTGGAGATGCTGCTTCCAATTTTGTGGGACTTTTACCCGACATTGAGATGAAATGACATCTCAATCCCTGCCGCCCAATAAAACCAATAGGGTTTATATGCATGGATGGGCCGACTCGCAGCAGTTTTCCAGGGCAGACTTAGACCTTCTAAGCAGCACTCATTTGTGGTCGGTATCAACTCTGCGTGGAAGCATCATGCAGCTCATCTATTTCTCCAAGCCCTGATGGGCGGGGGCAACATGTATAGACAGACTGAAATAACTGTAATGGTCATTACGCCAACCAACTAATGAAACGAAAACATTATTATTCCTGCTTTATTAAACGAAGTTCGCAAGAAATATGAAAATCAACATCAGATGGATTCAGCTTCTGTTCTGAAAAGTTGTCACAGACACATATTTTTGTAATTTTGCATCTGTTAGAATATTTCTGAAAGGAAAGCAAAATGTGACGATTTACTTTCAGGGTCTCTGTGGCTCTGACAATGAATGGTATTAGAGGACTTCAGTCATGATTGTGGGAAATCCAACTCCTGCATTCTGAGAGCCTGTTCTTTTTTTCTTCTCTTCAAGTTTCTCCCATCTTGTAAATTTAAGTGAAATATTCTAGAAAGGCCCCTGCCAGACCACCACCAAAATGTCTTTTTCAGATAACTTAGAAAATATTAAATTCTATGGGTCATGGTATGGTAAGCAAATACAATTCTATGGGTACTTGGCATAAAAAAATATCTAAATCTATAGGTAATTGGTCTCTGAAGAAATCAAATTCTATAGGTGGTGGGGTGAAAAAAAAAGTGCCGTCTTCCCCCCCCCCCCCCATATCGTTTTTTCTGGAATAGCCCTAACCGGCCGATGGCAAAGCAGAAGACAATTGTCATGATAGGCATTTTATGGGTTAATGTTTCAGACAAAAATTTGTAACATTTTTCTTCTTTTTTTTTTTCACTCAAAACATAAAATGAAGGTGTTTCTTCATCTTGTTAACAAGTCTGTGTCATGACTACCCTTGAAAACCCCAATTTATATATCGAACAAGAGCTCCGCAAGTGGGGCATTATATGCCCGTGTCAATTAGTAAGATGGAGCATATATATACTGACTGATGTACAAGTTTGGGTTTGTGGAATGTAACCAAGGAACACTATGTGCTCCATATATTCTTATCTGGCACTATTAATAACCCTCAATGGCTCTAACTACCTGTCTCAAACAAATTGTCATGGTCTGTAATATTTGGTGGACCATAACCTCAAAATAATATGGGCATAACTCTGGCAATAAGTGGTGGACTCTAACCTTGCAATAATATGCGCCGCTCCACATCATTGTCTAACTATACGTAAAGTTTCAGCTTCATCAGATGTAAAAAGTGGGAGGCATTAACAGGAAACAAACTAGAGAAAGCGACCAGTGGGTCACGTATACCCCTGGATAGCGCCACCCTCTGATATATCTTTTGAGCTTGTATGTAATATGAATGAAGAAGTCAAGAAGCTATAAGAATCTATAAATTTGCTTGTAAAAGCTAAAACAAACATAAAATTTCTAAATTGACAAAGGGAGTGGGGGCATCAAAGTTACTGGAGGGGTGGGGGCATCAATGTTACTGAAGCAGCAGGGTAGGGTATGCATCAATGAAATCTTTGGACTGGTATGCAAACTCGATGCAAATATCAATTGAATTTGTCTTAGAGTTTGAGATACAGGTTTCTATAAACTTTGTCATAAAACTTTAACCAAATGTTAAATTTCTATGTCTGTGACCTTGACCCCACGGTCACTGTGGGGGTGGACATGCATCAATGAAATCTTTAGACCAGTATGTAACTTCAGTGTAAGTATCAACTAAATCTATCACAGGGTTCAGAAGGTACAATCTGTTAGAAACTTTGATGCAGAACTTTAACCAAAATGTTAATGGATGGACAGACGGAAACACGGACGGACCCATGGACAGACGGATGGACAAATGGCAGGATGAAAACTATATTCCCCATAGCATACTTTGTATGCCGGGGGTATAAATATGTTTAGAAAAATATGTGAAAGGGTGGATAATATTTGGTGGACTGTAACCTCAAAATAATATGCACTGTTTCACATCATGGTCTTACTATATGTCAGAAGCCTCCGTGGTGTAGTGGTTACGCTACTCGCCTTGTAAACCAGGGATCGCAGGATCGATCCCGGGCTTCTCCAGACTTTCAGATGAGTCTTTAAACAGAGGTCCCGTCTCCGTATGACCTTAGCTGTTGGTGGGATGTAAAACTCAAACACTCACTCACTCACTCTTACTATATGTAAAGTTTCAGCTTCATCAGATGTAAAATGTAAGAGGAGTTATCCAGAAACAGAATATGTAGAAAAATCTGTGAAAGGGGTATAACTCTGGTTATATTTGGCAGACCGTAACCTCAAAATAATATGCACTGTTCCATATCATGGTCTTACTGTCAAGGTTGGGCGGCAAATACCACCCCCAGTATTTACCAGTGGCATTTACCGGTATTTACCAGTCTGGAAAATACTCATCAAGTGGCAAATACCGGCAAATACTGGCAAATTGAATTTTTTAGCTTTAAAATACTACAGAAATATTTACAAATTTGAATTAAAATAGTATAATCGAACTAAATGAGTAAAAGAATGTTAAAAGTTAATATCTATATAAGGCTACCAACCTACAGAATAAAATATTACTAAATTTAAACATGTTGAACCAGCCAAAAAGTGAATCTAAGACTCAAATTTTGAAAATATTAAAAGTTAAAAAACCCCAAAATATTTTACATGTATCTTTTTAAATCAAAAGTAGAAAAATGTAGTTAAAAATCCCCCATGCACTAGGTTTTATATTGTCATTTGCAACAATTATTCTCAGTTTTTGTATTGACTTACCTTATCAGATGAAGATCAGACTGAGCAAATCTGTATCTTTTAAACACACTTTTGTACAGAATAAACTTGTTTTCAAATTTTGGGATAGTTACAGCATTATGCTATGGACGGATCCAATGTTTTGACACGTAACCTTGTTTACTTGACACTGCGCATGCGCAAAACTACTTTTCCTTTTGATAATGATCTTTCGTGGTTGGCAAAAAGCCGCTGGTTCCATATAATACATTGCAAATAGGTTTAATATAACGGGCATATTTTAATTGATTGTTACAGAAAATCGATCGAATTACACATTAAATGAGAAGATAAATATATTTTAGACTTCATTCCTGCATCTACGCATTTTTATGCCCCCGGAATCTAAGAGATTCGGGGGCATATAGTTTTTGGTCTGTCCGTCTGTTTGTCCGTCTGCAAAAACTTTAACATTGGGCATAACTTTTGAATGGTAATAGATAGAGCTTTCATATTTCACATGTGTATACCTTATCACAAGACCTTTCCAGTGGTACCATAATTTTTGATTTCGTGACCTTGACCTTGACCTTTGACCTATTTTTTTCAAAATTTTTAAAAACATTAACATTGGCGCTGTCCGGGGGCATCAGTGTTTCACAAACACATCTTGTTAGTCTTTCGTTTTGCACATTTTTATTACAAATAATTAAGACCATCCCGCCTCATTACCTGCCTAAGTTTAACAGGTTATTATCATCAAAACATCCTCAAATATTCTAGATAGCTAAGATATGTCTATTTTAAAAGTTTAAAGGTCAATTTTGTCGTTTCGATTCCAAACAAAATACAAGTTTACAGAAAATAACATCGCATTTACAGTGGCGACAAACGGCCGAAGACGTTTTTTGCCCACCACCGGTAAGTCCCGGCAAATAGTATTATTGAATAATGACGTAGTGTTTGGATGTGTCTATTGTCAAAAACTTTAATTTCACAGTAAATAGCTGTGGAGCATATGGACTATATTAATAAACAACAACTCTCGAGACTTGTTTATTCAAGAGGGCACAGGATAGCCAGGGGCAAGGATTGACTAAAGAATGTAATGTTTTGTATGACTTTGTTTAAACAATTAGTAAAGGTGAAAGTATGTGGCCACTGGCAGGTTCAAAATAGGCCTTTTTTCTTAAATTACTTTTTTTATATAATTAAATTAGATAGTAACAAATACCAGAGTTAAACTATTTTAATAAAATGTAGCCTCTACCACTGAAATTGCCAATATATACCTGCTGAGTATATGATTTTGTTTTAATTCCAGGGTGGAAAATTCCATTTTCCAGTATTTGCCGGTATTTTCCAGTATTTGCCGGTATTTACCGGTAAATGCCACCGGCATGGAAAATGCTCATATTTGCCGGCATTTTGCCAACCTTGCTTACTGTATGTAAAGTTTCAACATCATCAGATCTAAAATGTAGGAGGAGTTATCAGGAAACAAAATGTTTACAGAATTTTTCAAAGGGGCATAACTCTATTATTATTTGGTGGATAATGACCTAGAAACAATATGTGCGGTACAACATCATGGTCAAATTATATACATGTATGAAGTTTCAGCCAAATTGGATGTAAAATGTTGGATTCATCCGGAAATGAAAAGTTTACAAAAAAATTCAAAGGGGCATAATTCTTATTATTATTTGGTGGACTATACCCTCGAAACAATATGAGCTGCCCCGCATCATGGTCTAACTATGGATGAAGTTTGAGCTTGATCGGATGTAATTAACTATAGGAGGAGTTATCCGGAAACGAAAAGTTCACAAAAAATTTCAAAGGGGCATAACTCTATTAATATTTGGTGGACCGTAACCTCAAAACAATAAGCGCTGCCCCACATCATGGTCTAACTATGTATGATGTTTCAGCTTGACCGGATGTAAACTGTAGGAGGAGTTATCCGAAAAACGAAAAGTTTACAAAAAATTTCAAAGGGGCATAACTCTTTTATTATTTGGTGGACCGTAACCTCTAAATAATATGCGCTGCCGCACATCATGGTCTATGTATGAAGTTTCAGATTGACCAGCTGTAAACTGTAAGAGGAGTTATCCGGAAACAATCTACAGACGAATGGACAGACGGACGGACATTCTCACAAACTGGTACTTATGTGGCTATCATATGTAATTTCGATATTTATGTGACTATTTTGTACCCACACAAACCAAATTTTAGCCACATAAACCCAAATTTTAAGTGTGTAACGGAATAAAACCCATTGAAATACATGCAAACTGTTTTTCAGCTATAGCCGGATGGACGGATGGATGGACGCCGGGGGGGGGGGGGGGCATAACATGATACGTAAATGGTCATTTTATGTATAATTCTCTGTACAATTCGTACATTTTGGTTTGGTAATAACATGGTTGTTTAACTAAGACGGTTTCTGCTTTAGACCTCATAACTAATGTTATAAAGAGGCGGTGTATTGGCACAGAACATATATACCGAAGTTTTAAGTCATTCGTACACATACAAGGGGGCGTAGAGAGGATAATAAATACTTCTTCAGTAAACAGATACAGAAACAGATGCCCAGGAAAAGCCATAATTAAAGATTACAGCCTGCTTATCATCAGTGGCACCAAGAGGACGAGTAACTAACAATGAGGAAAATAACGGCCTCGGTAGCTCAGTCTGATGAGCGTCGGACTGGTGATCAGGAGTTCGCTGGCTTTAAAATCTTTTCAATGGTCATTCTCTCCCTTCCGCTGATTCAAGAAGTGCAGTTGTCAGTTTCTGGCACAAGAATGTCCTCTGTACTCGTTAACCGCTTACGTACAAGCCTGCCCAGGAAAAGTGTGTATAGGTAAACTGACTGGCTCAAAAATAACCTAAAATTGTGTTGACTGGGCTGTTAAACTCCAATACAAACAAACAAAACAATGAAGAAAATAAAAAAGGAAAAAACGAATCAAAAACAGCACAAGAGGTTATCAAGGTGCAAGAGGTACAATTAATGAAAATTAAGTAAATAATAATAACAACACACAACCATAAGCACAAACAAAATGAAGAGTGTTGTTGGAAAATCCGACAAAGCTACAACTAGAAAAAGTGTCCATAGGACACGGATGCCCCCGCCAAATGCCATTCATAAAAAATATTACAAATGTACTTCAAATCAATCATAAAATATATGCATCAAGGGCAGATAATCCAAAACCCAAAATGCATGAGTTGTCTTCCTTGTTCATGACATATCGTCTCAGTGTGATGAATGCACCTGTGAAGTTTCAAGAATATATTCCATACGGTTTAGGAGGTATGGCCCGGACACGGTTTACTATATGGTACTAAGTCAAGGGCAGATAATTCAAACACCAAAAATGCAAGAGTTATCTTCCTTGTTCATGACACATCGTCTAAGTGTGATGAATGCACCTGTGAAGTTTCATGAATATATTCCATCAGTATAGGAGTTATGACCCGGACATGGTTTACTATATGGTACTAAGTTAAGGGCAGATAATTCAAAAACCAAAAATGCAAGAGTTGTCTTCCTTGTTCATGACACATCGTCTAAGTGTGATGAATGCACCTGTGAAGTTTCGTGAATTTATTCCATACGGTTTAGGAGTTATGGCCCGGACACGACATACCATTTGACTATATATGGATGTAAGTCAAGGGCAGATAATTCAAAAACTAAACAAGCAGGAGTTGTCTTTCTTGTTCATGACACATCGTCCAAGTATGATGGATGCACCTGTGAAGTTTCATGATTATATTCCATACGGTTTAGGAGTTATGGCCCGGACACGGTTTACTATATGGTACTAAGTCAAGGGCACATAATTCAAAAACCAAAAATGCAAGAGTTGTCTTCCTTGTTCATGACACATCGTCTCAGTGTGATGAATGCACCTGTGAAGTTTCATGAATATATTCCATACGGTATAGGAGTTATGGCCCGGACACAGTTTTCTATATAGTACTAAGTTAAGGGCAGATAATTCAAAAACCAAAAATGCAAGAGTTGTCTTCCTTGTTCATTACACATCGTCTAAGTGTGATGAATGCACCTGTGAAGTTTCATGAATATATTCCATACGGTATAGGAGTTATGGCCCGGACACGGTTTTCTATATAGTACTAAGTTAAGGGCAGATAATTCAAAAACCAAAAATGCAAGAGTTGTCTTCCTTGTTCATTACACATCGTCTAAGTGTGATGAATGCACCTGTGAAGTTTCATGAATATATTCCATACAGTTTAGGAGTTATGGCCCGGACACGAAATACCATTTGACTATATATAGATGTAAGTCAAGGGCAGATAATTCAAAAACTAAACAAGCAGGAGTTGTCTTCCTTGTACATGACACATCGTCTAAGCATGATGGATGCACCTGTGAAGTTTCATGATTATATTCCATACGGTTTAGGAGTTATGGTCCGGACACGGTTTACTATATGGTACTAAGTCAAGGGCACATAATTCAAAAACCAAAAATGCAAGGGTTGTCTTCCTTGTTCATGACACATCGTCTCAGTGTGATGAATGCACCTGTGAAGTTTCATGAATATATTCCATATGATTTATGAGTTATGGCCTGGACACGCTTTACTATATGGTACTAAGTCAAGGGCAGATAATTCAAAAACCAAAAACGCAAGAGTTGTCTCCTTTGTTCATGACACATCGTCTCAGTGTGATGAATGCACCTGTGAAGTTTCATGAATATATTCCATACGGTTTAAGAGTTATGGCCTAGCCGCGGTTTACTATATGGTACTAAGTCAAGGGCAGATAATTCAAAAACCAACTAGAAAAAGTGTCCATAGGACACAGATGCCCCCGCCAAATGCCATTCATGAAACAGTTTACTATATGGAACTTAGTCAAGGGCAGATAATACAAAAACCAAAAATAGCCACAGTGACCTTGACCTTGAAAGTGGAACTCGCTACAGATATTGTCATAAGGAACATTTGTGTGAAGCAATATTGAAATTGGTGACAAAATGTAAGCGCTAGAGCAATGACAAAGTTTTTCAAAAATAGCCACAGTGACCTTGACCTTGAAAGTCGAACTCGTTAGAGGTATTGTCATAAGGAACATTTGTGTGAAGTTATATTGAAATAGGTGAAGAAATGTAGGCGCTGGAGCGATGACAAAGTTTTTCTAAAAATAGCCATTGTGACCTTGACCTTGAAAGTCGAAAAAGCTTGAGATATTGTCATAAGGAACATTTGTGTGAAGTTATAGTGAAATCGGTGAAGAAATGTAAGCGCTAGAGCGATGACAAAGTTTTTTTAAAAATAGCCACAGTGACCTTGACCTTGAAAGTGGAACTCGCTAGAGATATTGTCATAAGGAACATTTGTGTAAAGTTATATTGAAATTGGTGTAGAAATGTAGGCGCTAGAGCGATGACAAAATTTTTCAAAAATAGCCACAGTGACCTTGACCTTGAAAGTCGAACTCGTTAAAGGTATTGTCATAAGGAACATTTGTGTGAAGTTATATTGAAATCGGTGAAGAAATGTAGGCGCGGGAGCGATGACAAAGTTTTGCTAGAGATATTGTCATAAGGAACATTTGTGTGAAGTTATAGTGAAATCGGTGAAGAAATGTAAGTGCTAGAGCGATGACAAAGTTTTTCTAAAAATAGCCACAGTGACCTTGACCTTGAAAGTGGAACTGCTAGAGATATTGTCATAAGGAACATTTGTGTGAAGTTATATTGAAATTGGTGAAGAAATGTAGGCGCAAGAGCGATGACAAAATTTTTCTAAAAATAGCCACAGTGACCTTGACCTTGAGGATATGACCTTGAAAGTCGAACTCGCTCAAGATATTGTCATAAGGAACATTTGTGTGAAGTTATATTGAAATCAGTTAAGCAATGTAGGCGCTAGAGCGATGACAAAGTTTTTCTAAAAATAGTCACAGTGACCTTCACCTTGAGGTCATGATCTTGAAAGTCGAACTCACTCGAGATTTTGTCATAAGAAACATTTGTGTGAAGTAATATTGAAATCAGTGAAGAAATGTAGGCGATGGACCGATGACAAAGTTTTTCTAAAAATAGCCACAGTGACCTTGACCTTGAGGTCATGACCTTGAAAGTCAACTAGCTCGAGATTTTTTTATAAGGAACATTTGTGTGAAGTTATAATGAAATTGGTGAAGAAATGTAGGCACTAGAGCGATTACAAAGTTTTTCTAAAAATACCCACAGTGACCTTGACCTTGAGGTCATGACCTTGAAAGTCGAACTCGCTCAAGATTTTTTTATAAGGAACATTTGTGTGAAGTTATGCTTTATCCCCCCACACAACTATGTTGTGCGAGGGGATAAAAATATTACAAATGTACTTCAAATCAATCATAAAATATATGCATCAAGGGCAGATAATCCAAAAAACAAAAATGCAAGAGTTGTCTTCCTTGTTCATGACACATCGTCTAGGTGTGATGAATGCACCTGTGAAGTTTCATGAATATATTCCATACGGTTTAGGAGTTATGGCCCGGACACGACATACCATTTGACTATATATGGATGTAAGTCAAGGGCAGATAATTCAAAAACTAAACAAGCAGGAGTTGTCTTTCTTGTTCATGACACATCGTCCAAGTATGATGGATGCACCTGTGAAGTTTCATGATTATATTCCATACGGTTTAGGAGTTATGGCCCGGACACGGTTTACTATATGGTACTAAGTCAAGGGCACATAATTCAAAATCAAAAATGCAAGAGTTGTCTTCCTTGTTCATGACACATCGTCTCAGTGTGATGAATGCACCTGTGAAGTTTCATGAATATATTCCATACGGTATAGGAGTTATGGCCCGGACACGGTTTTCTATATGGTACTAAGTTAAGGACAGATAATTCAAAAACCAAAAATGCAAGAGTTGTCTTCCTTGTTCATGACACATCGTCTAAGTGTGATGAATGCACCTGTGAAGTTTCATGAATATATTCCATACGGTTAAGGAGTTATGACCCGGACACGGTTTACTATATGGTACTAAGTCAAGGGCAGATAATTCAAAAACCAAAAATGCAAGAGTTGTCTTCCTTGTTCATGACACATCGTCTCAGTGTGTTGAATGCATCTGTGAAGTTTCATGAATATATTCCATACGGTTTAGGAGTTATGGCCCGGACACGGTTTACTATATGGTACTAAGTCAAGGGCAGTTAATTCAAAAACCAAAAACGCAAGAGTTGTCTTCCTTGTTCATGACACATCGTCTAAGTGTGATGAATGCACCTGTGAAGTTTCATGAATATATTCCATACGGTTTAGGAGTTATGGCCCGGACACGACATACCATTTGACTATATATGGATTAAGTCAAGGGCAAATAATTCAAAAACCAAAAATGCAAGAGATGTCTTTCTTGTTCATGACACATCGTCTCAGTGTGATGACTGCAACTGTGAAGTTTCATGAATATATTCCATACGGTTTACGAGTTATGGCCCGGACACGATGTCACCGGACGAACGAACGAACGGACGAACGGACAGACGGACAGGGGTAAAACTTAATGCCCTTCCGGTATTCTCCGAATACGCGGGGGCATAATAAAACAAGATTAGAACCACCATCTTAGGACGGTCAGTACTGAGAACCACTAGGAGTTTAAAGTAGAATTAAAACTAGAAAAAGTGTCCATAGGACACGGATGCCCCCGCCAAATGCCATTCATGAAACGGTTTACTATGTGGAACTAAATCAAGGGCAGATAATTCAAAAACCAAAAAAATGTAAGCGCTAGAGCAATGACAAAGGTTTTCAAAAATAGCCACAGTGACCTTGCCCTTGAAAGTCGAACTGGTTCGAGGTATCGTCATAAGTAACATTTGTATGAAGTTATATTGAAATCAGTGAAGAAATATAGGCGCTGGAGCGATGACAAAGTTTTTCTAAAAATAGCTATTGTGACCTTGAACTTGAAAGTCGAAATGGCTTGAGATATTGTCATAAGGAGCATTTGTGTGAAGTTATATTGAAATCTGTGAAGAAATGTAAGCGCTAGAGCGATGACAAAGTTTTTCTAAAAATAGCCACAGTGACCTTGACCTTGAAAGTGGAACTGCTAGAGATATTGTCATAAGGAACATTTGTGTGAAGTTATATTGAAATTGGTGAAGAAATGTAGGCGCAAGAGCGATGACAAAATTTTTCTAAAAATAGCCACAGTGACCTTGACCTTGAGGATATGACCTTGAAAGTCGAACTCGCTCAAGATATTGTCATAAGGAACATTTGTGTGAAGTTATATTGAAATCAGTTAAGCAATGTAGGCGCTAGAGCGATGACAAAGTTTTTCTAAAAATAGTCACAGTGACCTTCACCTTGAGGTCATGATCTTGAAAGTCGAACTCACTCGAGATTTTGTCATAAGAAACATTTGTGTGAAGTAATATTGAAATCAGTGAAGAAATGTAGGCGATGGACCGATGACAAAGTTTTTCTAAAAATAGCCACAGTGACCTTGACCTTGAGGTCATGACCTTGAAAGTCAACTAGCTCGAGATTTTTTTATAAGGAACATTTGTGTGAAGTTATAATGAAATTGGTGAAGAAATGTAGGCACTAGAGCGATTACAAAGTTTTTCTAAAAATACCCACAGTGACCTTGACCTTGAGGTCATGACCTTGAAAGTCGAACTCGCTCAAGATTTTTTTATAAGGAACATTTGTGTGAAGTTATGCTTTATCCCCCCACACAACTATGTTGTGCGAGGGGATAAAAATATTACAAATGTACTTCAAATCAATCATAAAATATATGCATCAAGGGCAGATAATCCAAAAAACAAAAATGCAAGAGTTGTCTTCCTTGTTCATGACACATCGTCTAGGTGTGATGAATGCACCTGTGAAGTTTCATGAATATATTCCATACGGTTTAGGAGTTATGGCCCGGACACGACATACCATTTGACTATATATGGATGTAAGTCAAGGGCAGATAATTCAAAAACTAAACAAGCAGGAGTTGTCTTTCTTGTTCATGACACATCGTCCAAGTATGATGGATGCACCTGTGAAGTTTCATGATTATATTCCATACGGTTTAGGAGTTATGGCCCGGACACGGTTTACTATATGGTACTAAGTCAAGGGCACATAATTCAAAAACCAAAAATGCAAGAGTTGTCTTCCTTGTTCATGACACATCGTCTCAGTGTGATGAATGCACCTGTGAAGTTTCATGAATATATTCCATACGGTATAGGAGTTATGGCCCGGACACGGTTTTCTATATGGTACTAAGTTAAGGACAGATAATTCAAAAACCAAAAATGCAAGAGTTGTCTTCCTTGTTCATGACACATCGTCTAAGTGTGATGAATGCACCTGTGAAGTTTCATGAATATATTCCATACGGTTAAGGAGTTATGACCCGGACACGGTTTACTATATGGTACTAAGTCAAGGGCAGATAATTCAAAAACCAAAAATGCAAGAGTTGTCTTCCTTGTTCATGACACATCGTCTCAGTGTGTTGAATGCATCTGTGAAGTTTCATGAATATATTCCATACGGTTTAGGAGTTATGGCCCGGACACGGTTTACTATATGGTACTAAGTCAAGGGCAGTTAATTCAAAAACCAAAAATGCAAGAGTTGTCTTCCTTGTTCATGACACATCGTCTAAGTGTGATGAATGCACCTGTGAAGTTTCATGAATATATTCCATACGGTTTAGGAGTTATGGCCCGGACACGACATACCATTTGACTATATATGGATTAAGTCAAGGGCAAATAATTCAAAAACCAAAAATGCAAGAGATGTCTTTCTTGTTCATGACACATCGTCTCAGTGTGATGACTGCAACTGTGAAGTTTCATGAATATATTCCATACGGTTTACGAGTTATGGCCCGGACACGATGTCACCGGACGAACGAACGAACGGACAGACGGACAGGGGTAAAACTTAATGCCCTTCCGGTATTCTCCGAATACGCGGGGGCATAATAAAACAAGATTAGAACCACCATCTTAGGACGGTCAGTACTGAGAACCACTAGGAGTTTAAAGTAGAATTAAAACTAGAAAAAGTGTCCATAGGACACGGATGCCCCCGCCAAATGCCATTCATGAAACGGTTTACTATGTGGAACTAAATCAAGGGCAGATAATTCAAAAACCAAAAAAATGTAAGCGCTAGAGCAATGACAAAGGTTTTCAAAAATAGCCACAGTGACCTTGCCCTTGAAAGTCGAACTGGTTCGAGGTATCGTCATAAGTAACATTTGTATGAAGTTATATTGAAATCAGTGAAGAAATATAGGCGCTGGAGCGATGACAAAGTTTTTCTAAAAATAGCTATTGTGACCTTGACCTTGAAAGTCGAAATGGCTTGAGATATTGTCATAAGGAGCATTTGTGTGAAGTTATATTGAAATCTGTGAAGAAATGTAAGCGCTAGAGCGATGACAAAGTTTTTCTAAAAATAGCCACAGTGACCTTGACCTTGAAAGTGGAACTCGCTAGAGATATTGTCATAAGGAACATTTGTGTGAAGTTATATTGAAATCAGTTAAGAAATGTAGGCCCTAGAGCGATGACAAAGTTTTTCTAAAAATATCCAGTGACCTTGAGGTTATGACCTTGAAAGTTGAACTCGCTCTAGATATTGTCATAAGAAACATTTGTGTGAAGTAATATTGAAATCAGTGAAGAAATGTAGGCGCTGGAGCGATGACAAAGTTTTTCTAAAAATAGCCACAGTAACCTTGACCTTCAGGTCATGACCTTGAAAGTCAAACATGCTTGAGATATTGTCATAAGAAACATTTGTGTGAAGTTATATTGAAATCAGTGAAGAAATGTAGGCGCTAGAGCGATTACAAAGTTTTTCTAAAAATAGACACAGTGACCTTGACCTTGAGGTCATGACCTTGAAAGTCGAACTCGCTCGAGATTTTTTTATAAGGAACATTTGTGTGAAGTTATATTGAAATTGGTGAAGAAATATAGGCGCTAGAGCGATGACAAAGTTTTTCTAAAAATAGCCACAGTGACCTTGACCTTGAGGTCATGACCTTGAAAGTCAAACACCTTGAAATTTTTTATAAGGAACATTTGTGTGAAGTTATAATGAAATAGGCGAAGAAATGTAGGCGCTAATGCGATGACAAAGTTTTTCTAAAAATAGCCACAGTGACCTTGACCTTGAGGTCATGACCTTGAAAGTCAAACTCGCTCGAGATTTTTTTATAAGGAACATTTGTGTGAAGTTATGCTATATCCCCCCTCACAACTATGTTGTGCCAGGGGATAAAAATATTACAAATGTACTTCAAATCAATCATAAAATATATGCATCAAGGGCAGATAATCAAAAACCAAAAATGCAAGAGTTGTCTTCCTTGTTCATGACACATCATCTCAGTGTGATAAATGCACCTGTGAAGTTTCATGAATATATTCTGACGGTTTAGGAGTAATGGCCCGGACACGATTTACTATTTGGTACTAAGTCAAGGGCAGATAATTCAAAAACCAAAAATGCAAGAGTTGTCTTCCTTGTTCATGACACATCGTCTCAGTGTGATGAATGCACCTGTGAAGTTTCATGAATATATTCCATACGGTTTAGGAGTTATGGCCTGGACACGGTTTACTATATGGTACTAAGTCAAGGGCAGATAATTCAAAAACCAAAAATGCAAGAGTTGTCTTCCTTGTTCATGACACATCGTCTAAGTGTGATGAATGCACCTGTGAAGTTTCATGAATATATTCCATACGGTTTAGGAGTTATGGCCCGGACACGACATACCATTTGACTATATATGGATGTAAGTCAAGGGCAGATAATTCAAAAACTAAACAAGCAGGAGTTGTCTTCCTTGTTCATGACACATCGTCTCAGTGTGATGAATGCACCTGTGAAGTTTCATAAATATATTCCATACGGTTTAGGAGTTATGGCCCGGACACGGTTTACTATATGGAAATAAGTCAAGGGCAGATAATTCAAAAACCAAAAAAGCAAGTGTTGTCTTCCTTGTTCATGACACATCGTCTCAGTGTGATGAATGCAACTGTGAAGTTTCATGAATATACTCCATATGGTTTAGGAGTTATGGCCCGGACACCGGACGAACGAACGAACGGACGAACGGACAGGGGTAACACTTAATGCCCTTCCGGTATTCTCCTAATACGCGGGGGCATAACAAAGATCAGGAATCGATACAATTCACTTACTTCACCCATCAAAGACACCAAAGGGAAAGAAACACAAACATGAAGCGACCAGACCATAATGGAAACCTAAATAAAGGAAGGCCATAAGGACAGTTACTTTCCCACATATTGGCCAAATGGCCATCCAAAATAAAAAGACACAAGTGAAACACGCAGTAAGTAACAAACAACAACATAAATAAACCGCCACAGAAGAACCGCCTTGGAACGGTCAGTGGAAAGAATTCCATGTTCTGGATACTTGTTAGAACACCTTAATGTGGTGATTTTATCAACTACCCACAAAATAGGTCTCTAAAAAGGATTAAGGAAATTTTTCCCTTAAATATTAAAAGAAGTTTATCCCTTAATTATCCTCATTACTGCCTCTTATCTAGAACTATGAAGCCAGTTGTTCAAACCTAACGATGTCATTAGTTAACAAATCGTTATAACTTTGATCATTTAATATGGCAAATGCATTTTAATAACACACCCATACGTTATAGTGCTTTTTTCACATCTCTGAAATGGCTACTTTTCTGATGAAAATCTGTTATATTTTTCTTATTTATACTGGAAACATGGTGTGTGGGTGCTCGTTAGAATCGCTTCATGGAGGCGACTCTAACGAGTACCCACAACCTATGTCATGGAGCAGAAATAAGAAAAACAAGAGGCTCAATGAGCCTAAACCGCTCACCTGAGGAACTTAAGTTTTAACAATTCACAGACTTGACTACTAAATCTGCTAATAGAATCCAGCCCATTGACCCTTACAGGATATAAGTCATCATTATTGCATTGCATTCCAAGTTTGAGACTTCTAGCTTCTATAGTTCCTGAGAAATCTTTGACGAAAATTTAACATTGGTCAAAATGGAGAGAAAGAAGAATGAAAGAACAGATGAACAAATAAGCTGAGAAAGTCCAATGTCTCTTACACAAAATAAGTCATCATTATTCTATTCAATACCAAATTTGATGCTTCTAGCTTTTATAGTTCCTGAGAAATCTTTGATTAAAAATTTAACATTGGTCTATTATCTCTATATGGAGAGAAAGAAGAATGAAGGAACAAATGAACCAGACTAGCTCCAAAACCTAATGCAGCCTTTCCCCTTGCCCAATGGTGCTACACATAAAATTTAAACAAGATTGGTCGACTGCCTTCTGAGATATGCTTCATTGAAAGTGTGGACGACGGATGGACGGACGACAGACGACGGACTCCGGAGCCTTGGTATACTATCAGCTCACTGGAGCCTTTGGCTCAGGTGAGCATAAAATTCAAGTCGCTATTTCTGTCACAACATTTTCCCTACGTTAAGTCTATGGGCAAATTTTTTTGTCTCTCAAGGTCACGTAACTCCGGGGTCAATATTCCGATTCGGCCCAAAATCGAACTTAACCGGGATTTTATGCCTGTCCTCGTTACCTGCAAGTTTGAAGCTGATATGAATAAAAATAAAGTTGCTATCGTGGTCACAACGTATTTTTTTATTCTCAAGGGCAGGTAACTCCAAGGCAAATATTCCGATTCGGCCCAAAATCGAACTTAACCGAGATTTTATGTCTGTCCTCGTTTCCTGCAAGTTTGAAGCTGATCTGAAAAAAATTCAAGTCGCTATCGTAGTCGCAACATTTTCCCTAATTAAGTCTATGGGCAAATTTTTTGTCGCTCAAGGTCACTTAACTCCGAGGTCAATATTCCGATTCGGCCCAAAATTGAACTTAACCGAGATTTTATGCCTGTCCTCGTTACCTGCAAGTTTGAAGCTGATATGAATAAAAATAAAGTTGCTATCGTGGTCACAACGTATTTTTTTATGCTCAAGGGCAGGTAACTCCAAGGCAAATAATCCGATTCGGCCCAAAATCGAACTTAACCGAGATTTTATGTCTGTCCTCGTTACCTGCAAGTTTGAAGCTGATCTGAAAAAAATTCAAGTCGCTATCGTAGTCACAACATTTTCCCTATGTAAAGTCTATGGGCAAATTTTTTGTCTCTCAAGGTCATGTAACTCCGAGGTCAATATTCCGATTCGAACTTAACTGAGATTTTATGCCAGTCCACGTTACCTGCAAGTTTGAAGCTGATCTGAATAAAATTAAGGTTGCTATCGTGGTCACAACGTATTTTTTTATGCTCAAGGGCAGGTAACTCCAAGGCAAATAATCTGATTCGGCCCAAAATCTAACTTAACCGAGATTTTATGTCTGTCCTCGTTACCTGCAAGTTTGAAGCTGATCTGAAAAAAATTCAAGTCGCTATCGTAGTCACAACATTTTCCCTGCTATCGTAGTCACAACATTTTCCCTATGTTAAGTCTATGGGCAAATTTTTTGTCGCTCAAGGTCACGTAACTCCGAGGTCAATATTCCGATTCGGCCCAAAATCGAACTTAACCGGGATTTTATGCCTGTCCTCGTTACCTGCAAGTTTGAAGCTGATCTGAATAAAAATAAAGTTGCTATCGTGGTCACAAAGTATTTTTTCATGCTCAAGGGCAGGTAACTCCAAGGCAAATAATCCGATTCGGCCCAAAATCGAACTTAACCGTGATTTTATGTCTGTCCTCGTTACCTGTAAGTTTGAAGCTGATCTGAAAAAAATTCAAGTCGCTATCGTAGTCACAACATTTTCCCTATGTTAAGTCTATGGGCAAATTTTTTGTCGCTCAAGGTCACGTAACTCCGAGGTCAATATTCCGATTCTGCCCAAAATCGAACTTAACCGAGATTTTATGCCTGTCCTCGTTACTAGCTACAGTGATGACAACATTTTCCCCATGTTAAGTCGATAAGCAATTTTTCGGGCGCTCAAGGGGACATAACTCTTGAGTGAATTATCTGATTCGGCCCAAAATCGAACTTGACCGAGATTTTATGCCTGTACTGGTTATCTGCAAGAATGAAGTCGATCAGAAAAAAATTGACGGAGCTAGAGTGATGACAAGCTTTTTCCTATGTGAAGTCTATGGGAGCTAGATGTTGCCATGGCAACAAGAGTTCCACTCAGATCTGCCTGAAAACCTAATGAAGCCTTTCCACTTGCCCAATAATGCGACACATGAAATTTGATCAAAGTTGGCCAATTAGTCTTTAAGATATACATTTTTGAAATTCCCATTAACCCTAATGCAAAAACACACAAGGGCAGGTAACTCCTAAGTGAATGATCCGATTCTGCCAGTTATCGAACTTGACCGAGAGTTCATGGGTATGCTGGTTATCTGCAAGAATAAACCCAATCTGAAAATAATTGAAGCAGCTACGGTGATGACAACATTCTCCCCATGTTAAGTCAATAGGCAATTTTTTCAACGCTCAAGGGCACGTAACTCCTGAGTGAATAATCCGATTCAACCCAAAATCGAACTTGATCGAGATTTCATGCCTGTCCTCGTTATCTGCAAGAATGAAGTCGATCAGAAAAAAATTGACGGAGCTAGAGTGATGACAAGCTTTTTCCTATGTTAAGCCTATGGGAGCTCTTTGTTGCTGTGGCAAACAGAGTTCTCATCCGATCTGCACGAAAACCTAATACAGCCTTTCCCCCTACCTGATGATGGTTCATATGAAATTTGATCAAGGCCGGCCCACTGGTTCCAGAGATATACTTCGTTGAAAGTGTGGATGACGGACGCCGGCTCGTGGTATACTAATACCTCACATGAGCCTTCGGCTCAGGTGAGCTAATAATGTGTATCCCCCCGTTTTCTCTATATAAAGTGGGGTTTAGGGGCGTGTTCATTTCACAGACTTGTTCACATGATGTACCACTATTTTTGCTGCAAAAAATGTGAGTAGCTTTTGCATATGCAAAAGCTACTCACATTTTTCAGCAAAAATTACAAAAATATAGATATTGTACATGCTAGAACAGTTAACAATTTGACCACTAACGAGCTTGTTAAGCTAACAATGTTTTGATCAACTGGGTCATGGTTTGCATACATAGACATAAAGTGATATATTTCGCCCAAAATTCTTTGATTTTCATAAATCAAACAATCATAGTCATGCACACCATAACATCTTCATGACACTGTTCATCAAGGCACTGTTTTGGATAAAACATGGTTTAAAAATGGAAGCTAAAAATAGATTATAAGGAAAATAGACCATAAATGGTCATTTTTCTACTTAATCTATACTTTTTTTATTTAGTTTAAATTGATATTTTATGTGCCTGTCAACACTATTTAGGTCATTTTGGAGACATTACTTTTACCCAACACTGAGATGAAATGACATCTCAAGCCCTGCCGCCCAAACAAACAAAAAGGATTTATAATATTATTTAGGAATTGTCCGACTCGCTTCACTTTGTCTGAGCAGGCTAACTCTCTAAATGGTTTACCAGTTCTAAGTGGTTTACCAGTAATCATGTGCAGTCAGTTTCAGCTCGGCATGGAAGCATCATGCAGTCCTATCTATTTCTCAAAGCCCCGATGGGTGGGTGCCCATATATCACAACTGTTTCAATAGACACAGTTTCTGCTTTGGACCCCAACAAAAGTGTTATAAAGTGTTAAAGCGTTCTTTCAAATCAAGCCATTTAAAAACAAAAAAAAAAAATACACAAGCCAAAAAGGCCCCAAACAACATTCAATATTGGAGAAAAACGAAATGTTAAAGGAGTCTTAAATATAGTGATAAAAAAACTAAAGGGAACAGAAGGTCATAAAAGATGCCTTATTAGTAATAAAAGCACCGCAGACACTGCATAATACCCCACCACTGCTAAGCAATGTAACTTATTTGAAAATATATCAAGGCTAAATAACTAGAAAGGGGATAGCAGAGATATGATCCGCAAGTGTAATGTCTTAATGTGAGTGGATGAAGTTGTTAGAAGATGTAGGAAGCATATGTAAAAAATCCATGTTTCAGACATTTGATGGGAAGGCAACTCAATAAGTTGACATTATTAGAAAATTATGGAGGCAAGTATTTACCTTAAATGGCTGTGGAACATGTATCTTTATGTGGTACATGTAAGAATTTCATGTTTTTCGATGTACTGCCTGTCTGACTATATTCTTTCGTGAAGACTGATCATGAAGTAATTTCTACGGTCATTGTGCTCCTTCCGCTGATTCAAGAAGGGCAGGCATGAAGTATGTGCACTAAGTACTGGTTAACCACTTAGAAGGGCCTTTATTTTAGGCATCTATTTGGTTAGGCTTTTACTGCACATTCCAAGGGTGAGGTTGATTAGGCTTCAATCAAAAGGATTAAGCATAAATGGCAACCAATCATAAATTAAGATGTTTGTGGGTGATCTTTTGGCATTCTTACAGGGACAAAATCCACAAATTAATTCTAGCATGGGTAGATGTACTATCTCGCCTTTTTCACTATTAGATAGCAGCAGCTTCAGCAAAGAATGTTCAAATTATTGACTGGAAATATAACACAGATGGCTGGATGGATTTCCATTAAGTATGCACTGACCAACAGACACAAATTCCGTTTTGTATGCACTGACCAACAGACACAAATTCCATTTTTCAGACTTATCAAGGGCAGGGACAGCCAGAGTCATGTACCTTTGCCACAATATGTAATATTTAGTCTGCTGTACATCTATGAAATTTCAGCAAGATATTGCAAATAATAAAGGAACTAGAGTCTAAAATCGATTTTTAATACATCAAGGGCAAATAACATAAGAACTGGAACAGCCAGAGAAGTGGTCCTTGGCCACAATATGTACCCTTTACTCCTCTATATGGTTCTTGGTCACAATATGTACCCTTTAGTCCTCTATATATCTGTAAAGTTTAATCCAAATATTTCATATAGTAAGGGAACTAGAGGCCAAAAACTATTTTTCAGATACTGAAAAGGGACAGACAGACAGATGGACAGACATACAAATGGATGGACAGACAGACAGACAGCAGAGGGTGTAGAAGTTTTATCCATATATTTCAAATAATAAATGAACTATAGGCCAAAATCCCTTTTTTATATATTTCAAGGGCAGATAACTCAATTGCTGGGAAAGCCAGAGTCATATTTCTTTGCCACAGTATGTAACATTTAATCTACTGCATATCTATGAAGTTTCAGCAAAATATTGTAAATAATAAAGGAACTACAGTCTAAAATGCATTTTAAATACTTCAAGGGCAGATAACTCAAGAACTGGTATAGCCAGAGTAGCGGTCCTTGGCCACGATATGAACCATTAAGTCCTCTATATATCTGTGAAGTTTCATCGAGATATTCCATATAGTAAGGGAACTAGAGGCAAAAAACCATTTTTCAGATATTTCAAAGGCAGATAACTCAATCGCTGGGAAAGCCAGAGTCATGTTCCTTTGCCACAGTATATAACAATTCATCTACTACATATCTATGAAGTTTCAGCAAGATATTGTAAATGATAAACGAACTACAGTCTAAAATGCATTTTTTAAATACGTCAAGGGCAGATAACTCAAGAACTGGAACAGCCAGAGTAGCAGTCCTTGGTCACAATATGAACCGTTTAGTCCTCTATATATCTGTGAAGTTTCATCCAGATATTCCATATAGTATGGGAATTGGAGGCCAAAAACCATTTTTCAGATACTGAAAAGGGCAATAACTGCTAAAAATTAACGGATTTTGCCCATTAACAATCCCAAACCACTCATCCCCGATACCAATATGTATGCAAAATTTGAACAAAATCCGTGAAAAAATACTCAAGTTATCGATCGGAAACGAAGTGCGGACGGATGGACGGACAGACATACGGACGGACACCGGAGGGTATAACATAATACCCCGCCACTATCGTGTGGCCACTATCGTGTGGCGGGGTATAAAAACAAATGACTTAAAACATACCACAAGCTCCATTGCCTAATGGTTAAGAGCGCTGACTCTTTAACATTAGGTCAATCACAACTGTGACTTCAAGCCTCACTTGGTTAACATGTGGGATGCCAAATTCTGCAACGGAAGGTCAGGTGTCATTTCTCCAGAGACTCCAGGTGCATCACAAAAACACGCCTATATAATTTTGACCACCTTAAACCCAACTTCTATGTAGTAAACTTTATTATTTCATATTTCTGCTAAGAAAAAAAGATTGTGGGAACTCGTTAGCTAAGGCGGTTCTAACGAGTTCCCACAATCTATGTTATCGTTAGAACCGCCTCTCTAAGGCAGTTCTAACGAGTTCCCACAATCTATGTTTTTAGTGGTTCTAATGAAACTGACTAGGGCCCCGGCAGCGCTATCAGAGGAGTAATAAAAATTTGTGGATGGACAGACGGACAGACAGACGGATGGACAGAGTGATTACTATATGGCCCCCACACTTTCAGTGCGGGGCCCTAACAAGTTCCACAATCTATGTTTTGAGCAGAAAAAAGAAAAATATCAGAACTTTTTATTTGAAAATGTCCAATTTATGGTGGCAAAATTTTCAATATATTCGTATAGGCATTTTTTCCCAATGCAAACATGCAAATGCTTTGAAGATGAGGGTAATCACTAATGGACAAGTAACAATCCCGGCATAAACATCCATTGGTAAAATGACCACATTCACTTTGGGCCTCTGCAGTGTAGTGGGTAAGAGCACTAACTGCTAACTCACCACTGTGGTTCGAGCCTCGCTCGGGTCAGTACCATAAATATATCTCAAACGGTATTAGAGATACAGGGATCACAAGGTTGTGTCTAAGGACGGACTGACGAACACCAGGGTCACCAGGTCATATCCCCGAACCTATTCGGCCAGGGGATAAAACAAAACAAAACGAAATAGATCAGTCTTGTCAAGATATCTTCACAAACCAGGAATCTGCAGGCCTGCTGCATGAAGGTGGATACACTGGGTCTATTGCAGTTTGTACCAAACTTCTTGTTAAATCTGGTAGCAGATATCTGAAATCAAATAGCACTTTCAGTTGGGATACATAACTAAACACGCCTGTACAAATACATTGTAAATTCCACCGCTGAAAAGATGAAAAACTGTGATACAAGGGTCGTTCAATACTTAACTGGCCTGACCCACTTACTGACCCGTGGCAAGTGCAAGCGTTTTACATCATATACATCAATGCCATATACATGGTTGAACAAACTTTTATCGGTCAGTCTAGTATTTGTATCCGTTCGAGGTAAAATAACATGACAGGGGTCAGTGTTGCCAAATTTTCTTCGCAAATTGAGTACAGAGCTGAAAAAAAGACAAACCAGGAAATTTATGAGGAATTGTGTGAAGTTTACTGAAAGACTGCTCCTTCATATTCAACTGTAAAAAATTGGGTGGCTGATTTTAAACAAGGTCGAGTAACATTGGAAGATGAGCACCCAAGTGGAAGACCTGGGAACGCTACTATAATGTCACTAATGAAAATCTAAATGCACTAGTAAAGCAGAACAGGCGAATGAAAGTTTCAGAAATGGCTAGAAGATTGGAGATTTTGGAGGGTAATGATTTTACCATTTTACATGAACGGCTGGGCATGAGGAAGCTTTCAGTGTTGGGTACCAAAATGCCTTAGTAAAGAACAAGATGTCTGAGTGTCAATGTTGGAGTCACTTTTGGAAAGATATGATTCTGAACCGGAAGACTTTCTTGAAATAATTGTTACCGGGGACAAAACTTAGATCCATCACTATGATCCTGAGACCAAACAGTAGAGTAAACGATGGACTGGTCGCTGTACACCACGTCCAAAGAAACTGAAGACTCAGCCTTCAGTTGGCAATGTCATGGCAACTATGTTTTGGGATAGCAAAGGGCTTCTGTTGATGGACCATTAAACTCGGGGCCAGACTATTAATGGGGACTATTATGCTTATTTTGGACTAATTAGGTGCAGCTATAATACAAAAAAGATGTGGAAAAATTACAAAATGAGTGCTTTTGCAACATGACAATGCTAGAGTCCATAGCTGCAAAGTTTCTGTGGACACAATGAAAGGGAACAGTTTCAAACCCTTACCCAATCCACCCTATTCTCCTGATCAGGCACCAAGTGATTATATTTTGTTTCTGAACTCGAAGAAAGAATGTGCAAACGTCACTTCCGCTCAGATGAAGAGCTTAAGGCAGCTGTTAGAGGGTTGATTGACTCTAAAGACCCTGAATTCTACAAAAAATGTACTTTGAGCCTTGGAACATCAATGGAGGAAGTGCTTATTGCTGCAGGGTGACTTTGTGGAAAAAGAACAAGTCAAGCATTACTCTAAAGTAGGTAAGGCCAAATACTTATTGAACAACTGCGTGATTTCTTCTGTTAAAAAAATATAGATTGTTGGTACACGTTAGAATGGCCTCATCGAGGCAGTTCTAACAAGTACCTACAATCTATATTTTAGAGCAGAAATAACAAAAACTAGAATTTGTTTTTCTACAAAAACACAGATGTCTCCCCCGTTTTTGACTGCTAAGTATAACCTTGACATTGGAGGTGTTGAGCTGGGTCTTGTGTGCAACACATCATCTAATGAAGATGAACATTTCTGCATAGTAACTTTAAAAATGTTCATAGAAAAATAAAAAAGTTATTGGCCGTAAACAAAAAAAGCACTTTTTTACCTTTGACCTCTAAGTATGGCCTTGACCTTTGCGGTACAACACATCGTCTCATGATGGTTAACATTTCTGCCAAGTAATTTCATAATCCATCAAAGAATAAGGAATTTATTGACTGTCCTTTTTTTTACCTTTGACCTCTAGGTATGACCTTGACATTGGAGGTATGGACCTTGGTCTTGCACATGACTCATGGTCCAACTTTCAAGCCTCTAGCTCCAACAGTTTTTGAGATATCTTGCTGACAAGATTTTATTAAAAAAAATTCAAAGGGCAATAACTCTTGAAAGGGGCATAATCCGGATGAGAAAAAAATACGTGTCAGCTTATTTTCCATTAGGAATGCATATATGAAATTTCAAAACCATAGCATACACAGTTCTAAAGTTATGCTATGCATCACTTTTAGGATTCATTACAATGGGCACAAATTACCAAAATGACAAAGGGCCATAACTCACAAAGTATTTTTTGGAATTTTGTCATAAGTTTATCAGTTCATCTACTCATCATCACCAATATATTCACCAACTTTCAAGGCTCTAGCTCCAATAGTGTTTGAGATATTTTGCTGACAAGATTTTATTAAAAAAAATTCAAAGGGCAATAACTCTTGAAAGGGGCATAATCCTGACGAGAAAAAAAATACGCGTCAGCCCATTTTCCATCAGAAATGCATATATGAAATTTCAAAATTATAGCATACACCGTTCTAAAGTTATGCTATGCATCACTTTTAGCATACATTACAATGGGCACAAATTACCAAAATGACAAAGGGCCATAACTCACAAAGTATTTTTCGGAATTTTGTCAAAAGTTAATCAGTTCATCTACTCATCACCATCAATATAATCACCAACTTTCAAGGCTCTAGCTCCAATAGTTTTTGAGATATCTTGCTGACAAGATTTTATTAAAAAAAAAAATTCAAAGGGCAATTACTCTTGAAGGGGGCATAATCCGGATGAGAAAAAAAATACGCGTCAGCTAATTTTCCATGAGGAATCCATATATGAAATTTCAAAACCCTAGCATACACGGTTCTTTAGTTATGCTATGCATCAAAAGCGTAATGGACGGACGAACGGACGAATGAACCAGAACCAATATGCCCCTCAAACTTTTTCAAAGTTGGGGGCATAATAAGAAAGTTATTGACAGAACACAAAAAAGGCCCTTTTTATACCTTTAACCTCTATGTATGACCTTGACCGTTCAGGTATTAAACTGGGTCATGCGTGCAACACATCATCTCATGGTGGTTAACATTTCTGCCTAGCAATTTCAAAATCCATCTAAAAATAAGAAAGTTATTGACCAAACACGAAAAAAGGCCCCTTTTTTAACTTTGACCTCTATGTATGACCTTGACATTTTAGGTACCAAACTGACTCATGCATGCAACACATCGTCCCATGATAGTTAACATGTTTGCCAAGTAACTTCAAATTCTTTTTAAAAATAGGCAAGTTATTGACAAAACCCGAAAAAAGGCCCCTTTTTTTACCTTTGACCTCTAAGTATGACCTTGACCTTTGAGTTACCAACCTGGGTCATGCGCGCAACACATCGCCTTATATTGGTTCACATTTCTGCCATGTGATTTCAAAATCCATCTCAAAATAAGAAAGTTATTGACCAAATACGAAAAAAAGGCCCACTTTTTTACCTTTGACCTCTAAGTATGACCTTGACCTTTGAGGTACCGACCTGCCTCATGTGCACCACACATCGTCTCATGATTGTTATTAATTATGCCAAGTAATTTTAAAATCCATCTCAAAATTAGAAAGTTATTGACAAAATACGAAAAAAAGGCCCCTTTTTTGACCTTTGACCTCTAAGTATGACCTTGACCTTTGAGGAACTGACCTGCCTCATGCGCACCACACATCGTCTTATGGTTGTTAATAATTATGCCAAGTAATTTTAAAATCCATCTCAAAATTAGAAAGTTATTGACCAAATACGAAAAAAAGGCCCCTTTTTTGACCTTTGACCTCTAAGTATGACCTTGACCTTTGAGGTACCGGCCTGCCTCATGCGCACCACACATCGTCTTATGGTTGTTAATATATCTGCCCAGTAATTTTAAAATCCATCAAAAAATAAGAAAGTTATTGACCGGACACGATTTGCCCATACATATATACATACCAACAAACTTCCAAGGGAGATAATTCAAAAAGTATAAATGCGAGAGTTATGGTTCTTGCGCACTGCACGTCGTCTAATGCTGATTAATATTTATACGAAGTTTCCTGACGATAGCTCTAACGGTTTTCAAGTTACAGAGCGGACACGAAAGTGTAACAGACGGACGGACAGACAGACAGACGCCCGGGGGAAAAACAATATGTCTCTCCGAAAAAAATTTTTTCGGGGGAGACATAATAAGGTTTACCCCTGTAAACCCTTGTTTTACTCTAAGCGGGGTTCAAGGGATCAGAATTATATAGGCATGTTTTTTGTGATGTACCACTGACTAACATGTGAAACTTTGATGAAAATTTAACACTGCACCAGGATAACACACCCATGTGACTTAGTGTATTTTTTTGTGTTCACTCCAACATTTACTGATTTGTCCAATGAAAATTTGTGATATTTTTCTTATAACTGCTTTTGTTTGTTTGTTTGATTTGAGCTTTAATGTCCCCGTCAACACTGTAAAGGTCATTTTGGAGACGTTGCTTCCAATTTTGTGGGACTTTTACCCGACATTGAGATGCAATGACATCTCAAGCCCTGCCGACCAATGAAACCAATAGGGGTTTAGAAGCATGGACGGACCTACTGGCACCGCATTGCCTGGGCAGGCTTAGATCCTCTAAGCGGTTTACCAGTACTCGTGTGTGGGTCGGTTTCAGCTCTGCATGGAAGCATCATGCAACCCATCTATTTCTTCAAGCCCCGATGGGCGGGGGCTAATTACATGGACTGTGGGGAGCTCATCAGAACAGCAGGGAGTACCCACATTCTAGCAAGAATGATGAAAATAACAAGGTGTGACAAGGTTCAAAACAATCCTCTTACTGTGCACAAGCTGGGGCACCATTGATTTCCATCAACCATACTTTGAGATCATTGTCCAGGAGAAAATCAAATCCAAACAACTGGAAACATATGTAGCCTAGTCCATTTGTGTTGATTCTCTGAATAAAAAACAAATGCATGTACATAGTATTACACCACAACCTCATTATAACACAGTTATAACACGGTTTTGGATATAACACGGTTTCAAGATGCATCCCAAAAATGTATAGATTAAATGGTCATTTTTATGCCCCTGCCTATTCGAAGAATAGCGGAAGGGCATTAAGTTTTACCCCTGTCAGTCCGTTCGCCTGTTCATTCGTCCATCCCGATATCGTGTCCGGGCCATAACTCCTAAACCATACAGAATATATTCATGAAACTTCACAGGTGCATTCATCACACTGAGACGATGTGTCATGAACAAGGAAGACAACTCTTTCATTTTTTGTTTTTGAATTATCTGCCCTTGACTTAGTTCCATATAGTTAACCGTGTCCGGGTCATAACTCCTAAACCGTATGGAATATATTCATGAAACTTCACAGGTGCATTCATCACACCGAGACGATGTGTCATGAACAAGAAAGACAACTCTTGCATTTTTGGTTTTGCACTATCTGCCCTTGACTTAGTACCATATAGTAAACCGTGTCCGGGCCATAACTCCTAAACCGTATGGAATATATTCATGAAACTTCACAGGTGCATTCATCACACTGAGACGATGTGTCGTGAACAAGAAAGACAACTCCTGCATTTTTTGTTTTTGAATTATCTGCCCTTGACTTAGTACCATATAGTAAACGGTGTCTTGGCCATAACTCCTAAACCGTATGGAATATATTCATGAAACTTCACAGGTGCATTCATCACACTGAGACGATGTGTCATGAACAAGGAAGATAACTCTTGGATTTTTGGTTTTTGCATTATCTGCCCTTGACTTAGTACCATATAGTAAACCGTGTCCGGCCATAACTCCTAAACCGTATGGAATATAATCATGAAACTTCACAGGTGCATCAGTCATACTTGGAGGATGTGTCATGAACAAGGAAGACAACTCCTGCTTGTTTGGTATTTGAATTATCTGCCCTTGACTTACATCCATATATAGTCAAATGGTATGTTGTGTCCGGGCCATAACTCCTAAACCGTATGGAATATATTCATGAAACTTCACAGGTGCATCCATCACACTTAGACGATGTGTCATGAACAAGGAGGACAACTCTTGCATTTTTGGTTTTTAAATTATCTGCCCTTGACTTAGTACCATATAGTAAACCGTGTCCGGGCCATAACTCCTAAACCGTATGGTATATATTCATGAAACTTCACAGGTGCATTCATCACACTGAGACCATGTGTCATGAACAAGGAAGACAACTCTTGCATTTTTGGTTTTTTAATTATCTGCCCTTGACTTAGTACCATAAAGTAAACCGTGTCCGGGCCATAACTCCTAAACCGTATGGAATATAATCATGAAACTTCACAGGTGCATTCATCACACTGAGACAATGAGTCATGAACAAGGAAGACAACTCTTGCATTTTTGGTTTTTGGATTATCTGCCCTTGATGCATATATTTTATGATTGATTTGAAGTACATTTGTAATATTTTCTATGAATGGCATTTGGCGGGGGCATCCGTGTCCTATGGACACTTTTTCGAGTTCTATATAATCTATACATTTTTATTTGGATATTACACGGTTGTTTAACTTACACATTTTTTTCTTTGGACCCCAACAATAGTGTTATTACCGTAACTTGAGCTACCATACTGTATCACACAGATCTTTGTTTCCAGATCAACAATCAAACAAACCATGGAGCATCAAATGTGATACGTAAGATCTGGAAACATCCACTACAATAAGGCAGACCAAGTTACTATAATGGTAATATAGTTTTTGCATACATTCTTCTCTTTGTACTGTTAATATACTAGGGCTGACTATCGATGCCAATTTTGACTATCGTGATAGTATTGCTATCGTGGAAACTACTATCACGATACTATCACTATCGCGGCATACTATCACGATACTATCGTGATACTATCGGGTACACTTATAAATGATTCATAGATGTTATATCACTCACATAAAATGGCTAAGAGTGACAGAACGAGTTAGGAAATTCCAATGGCCTAAAATTGTATGTTTATTGTGTGTTTCAATATCAGCATTCATTCCCTCGGGGCTATTCCAGAAAAAAAACATCATGAGGAGACGGCTCTATATATATATCCCCACCACCGCCTAAAAATAGTTTGCTGCTTCCAGTATATATGCCTGTAAGTGACGGTTATCATAGCTTTAATACCTTTGCAGTGTTTGAGATTTTTGCTTGTGGAAAATGACACATGCTGGTCATTCTTTGATTGTTTGATGTTTGCCGCCTGTGTTAAATTAATCTGTGGATTCAGTTAATTAGGTAACCCGATTATTACATAGTATTACGTAATCACAGCACACTATTTTAGCACCTCTTTAAGGACTACATGAATCTAACAAACTGCATTAAAACTTGAACTTACATATTTTTATTTGAAGTTAGCATCAAAAGCAAGACTATCAAAATAGAAGTAAAGCAATGATAAAGTCGTTTTTTTTTCATTTAGCAATATGTACAGGGCTCGACATAGGCTCTCTGACTCTGTGGACATTTAGTCCTTACACACAAGACAGCTAAGACAAGCAGCAATAATAAAACAAAGTTTTCATGTAATGAAATTTGGCCGTTTTGACATGTTATTTTTTCTGGAATATCCCTCTATTATAATACAAAGACAACCAAAAATAAAATCAGAAAGACCCACGAAAAATAAAAACGCCAATTTGTCCCAGGTTGTCCAGTGTCCACCATCAAAACGTCCAGAATCACCTTAAGAAAGTACTTGATAGACGGAGACCTAAGGCCTCGTGCTGCACATTTCCCCCTACAGGATGACGACAGGAAAAAAAAAACTTTGTCTGCTTAAATATTCCCCCAAGAATTCAATCCCAATCGGTCCGACCAGCCGACTGATGACATCATCATTGATGCATTTGTGCATACTTACCGACTTATCTGAGTCTATCATGTACTCGCATTCACATTCTGTGCATTTTTTCGAGAAATGCATTTCTAATGAGACCACAAAAGGGCGGTTTAACAGTCTGGTCCTTATGCGCAAAGAGTCACATAACGGTATACAACAAGTTAAACTGCATTATACCGTCATTTATTACGCATTTATTTACCTATATGAATGAGTCAGCACACAGCAAAAACAAACATTTCTTCATACAAAAGATCAGCTTGTGCATCTTGCAAATGTCTTCGAAACTCAACAGGGAAATGGCGTTTGTCCCAGAAGTTATACTACGCAAGGATAATACAAGCAGCAAACATTTATATAT
Source organism: Lucinisca nassula (assembly GCA_963580285.1). Lineage (NCBI taxonomy): Eukaryota > Metazoa > Mollusca > Bivalvia > Lucinida > Lucinidae > Lucinisca > Lucinisca nassula. The sequence goes on from OY757012.1 coordinate 80,822,915, forward strand.
GACTGCTCAGGCTGATCTGAGCCTTCACATGTCGCACAGGTTTCAATGTCATGTTTTCAAAAAGTTGCATGCAACAAACGCGTGATCAAACTATCATTGACGTTTTGTGATTGAAAAACGCGGGCAAATTTCTGACTGCCACAACTGCACGTGCAAAAATGACGGCGGGAAATTCATTGCCGCGAGAAATTCACCACACGGCAAAAAACTATGATACACATGTGCGATCAGCGAAGACTCAGATCATCATGCACATATGTGAAGGCTTATCAGTCTGTCCTGATTACAGCTGAATGGATATCCTAAGCAAAAATACTTGCGTAATTACACAAGAGTACAGGTATATTTTCAAAGTATATTCAAGAAAAAAAAAAAAACAATCGAAACTATCGATAGTTGACTGAACTATCGGCGATAGCTATCGATAGTCCAAAGTACTATCGATGCATTGCTATCGAGGCAGTCCCTATCGCGATGCATCGATCTATCGATGTATCGTTACACCCCTATAATATACTTATTAAATACCTTTTCTTTTATCCTTCTAATAAAGGGGGTTTTTTCCCAACGCTTAAGCGGAGGGGATATATATTGTAATAGCCTTCATCTGTCTGTCCATTCGTCCATTATGCTATCTCCTCCTCAACAATTACATGTAATCGGAATCAATCCAAACTTGTTGTATGTTGCTTACATGAGTGGGGTGTGCAGCAGCACATTTATTTTTTACCCCGGCCGTAGGGGCCCTGGGGAGGGGTCAAAAGGTCAAACATTAATGAAATTCAATTACAAACTCAATTTTATAGATTTTGATACCAAGCTTTGCAGAAACAATGATTAATGAAGTATGTTAAACATATTGAATGGGATTTGGCTACGACTCAGGGATTGGACTTTGGGAGTCGGGAAGTGTGTGTGTGTCTGTGTGTGTGTGGGGGGGGGGGCGTAGTCAAAATTAAAGTGTTTCGGAACATAGTCATGTGGCATATCAAATCAAAGGGGATGATTAGTTGAATATAATACAAGTAAAATTTTTACCATGGGGTCAGATTTTGGCCCTGGGGGAGGGGTCAAAAGGTCAAAATTTATGTTTTTCAGAACATAGTCAAATGGCATATCAGATCAAAGGGGGTGATTAGTAGAATATAATACAAGTAAAATTTTGATCCTGTGGTCAGATTAGGGCCCTGGGAGAGGGGTCAAAAGGTCATGTCAGTCAAATTCAATTGCAAATATATGTTGATATTTGGTACTTAGCCCCTGTAGAGAAAGCTTGGGGATTTGTGATGAAGTGCCATTGACTGCATTCTAGCTTCAAATGTAAATAAGCAGAAAGATTTAATGTAACATTCTGCATGTCATCAAGTTTATGTATGTCTGGGTCAGCATAGCTGCTTTCTAATATGGCAATAAATGCCTCATCTTAACCCTTGTCCTGCTGAATATTTAAATATGCCACACCCACAACTGATAATCAACAAATCAGATTACTTGATGCAAATAATTGTAAAAAATTCATAATCTGAATGCCAAACAATGTAGATCCTGATCAGATGGCTTCTGGAAGCCATCTGAACTGGATCTACATTGTTTGATAGGTAAGGGATATCCGGCTCAGCAGGACAAGGGTTAAAGATTGGTGGTACAGAATCGGAAAACACGTGTAGGGTGATACTGGATTCTACATTTTTGTGTAGGAAAACTGGTAGTATTTTTTGTAGGTAGAGTAAACTCTTGTTATATCTCTACAAGGGACTGGGAATTTTGGTCTGAGATAACCGAACTTTGAGCTAAAAGTAGTTGAAATCTAATTAACATATAGCATAATTTAAAAAACAGTGGCCAAAATTTTGTTTGACTTAAGCAGCAGTTTGAGAAACAGTGTTTGAGATAACAAGAGTCAAATGTACATATTAAGAAACTATTTCTAATTGTGCCTCAAACTTCAATGAATATATGTATTTTTTTTTTTTTTTTTCATTCTTTTTCCTCAGCCAGTTGCTGTTACTACTGCTACTGAAATTTACATTTGATGTCATTTCCATAGAAAGTAAAAAGAAACATTCAGACTTGTATAGCAGCATCTCATAAAATAGTCATTTCTAGAAAATTTGTCGATGGTACAGTCCGCCCTCTTTATACCGAAATTCGATATAACAACGACAAAACTTGTTATAAAGACGATTTCAATGGAACAAATCACTGGCTCATAAGGAGAGGAAGTAATGGTAATATTCAAGAATATTGTACATGTACTTAATACTCCAAGAGACCATCACGTAAATAAGTCCATGAAACGAATTCCCCCCTAAACCCCACTCCATATAGAGAAAATTGGGTTTATGGGGTATACATTATTTTCTTATTCTACTCCAAGGCACAGGTTGTGGGTACTCATGAAATGCCTCCATGAGGCAGCTTTAATGAGCACCAACAATCTATGTTTGCAGTATAAGTAAGAAAAATATCACAGATTTTCAGCAGAAAAGTAGCAATTTTGGGGATGTGAATAAGTGCCATTTGTAGCATGGGTGTATTATGGTGATGAAATGTTGTGTTGTTAGAATCATCTCAGCCATTCTAACATATGTCCACAACATTTGTTTTTTGGCGTAAATAAGCGAAAAAGACCCATTAATACATATATGTATTGTACAAAAGTCATGTACTAGCTACTTTCTATTGGTGTTTTTAAAGCAAACAAATACAATGGTTTTTAACGAGCGAGAGTCCTCTGTATTTTTTTTTTTCAGTATTTTAGATGGCAGAGATTTTTAAATATATACCGGTAATAATTAAAATTTCTTGACCCTGCTGTCTGTTTATCCATTAGTCCTATCAATCAGGGGTCATCAGGAATCACCTTTATCTTGTGACTGTGACAGAACTTCATGTAAACTGTGACATAAATTATGTTACATCACATGCATATAGCAAGATGTCAAAATCACAAAAAGTCATTTTCTTGATGGATTAGAAACCAATTCCCCTTTTAAACTTATCAGTCTTAACCCTAAAATATATGTTAGGTGTTCTCATGCCATATAGCAAAGTTATATGATGTGAATTGCAAGAATTAATCCTTGTCCTGTGAACCCTTTTTGTACAAAATGGAAGCTTCCTCCTTATATATAGCAGGAGTCCATTTCAAAATTTAGGGTGTCAGGTTGTATTTTCTTCAAAATTTATTTTGAAAATGACTAAAGTTTTAGCAAAAAGTGTAGGCCCTGATCAGATGCCACAGACTGCAATGTTTTCCAACTATCCATTTGTGGGTTTCCGGTACAAAATGGGTTAAAGAATTGGGGTGATTGGGTGTGGCAAAGGTGATATGTATCTTGCATCAGTGGAGAAATCCAACAGATATTGGCTTACAGTTGGGCAAGGCCTGCTGACCTTGCAGCATGTAAGGGTAGAGGGGGAGTGTTGTTATTTCTTCTTTTTCTACACTTCCATTCATTTTTCTTCTTTCTCCACTGTCCCTTCTCCTTCATCTCCTCTACTATCTCTTCTATCTCTGTTTTCTCCCTTTCTCTGGGAGATGACACAAAATGACCAACAAGGGTTGACGTATCATTAAACTCAAAACAATCAATCAGTCAATCCTGCTAAAAACATCAATTTTGCCATTCTTTTTTTGACGGTAAACAAATCAAATTACTTAATATAATGTATTCATTCAAATTCACAGCCTGAATGATAAACAATGCAGATCCTGATCAGATGGCTCATCTGATCTGGATCTACACTGTTAGCAAAAGTAGAGATTGTTCTGGTTTAGCAGGAGAAGGGTTATAGTTAAAATTCTGAAACATACCTCTTTAATGAGCAATAGACATTTCTTGATAATGTCTTTAATTTGTGGAATAATTGAGGCATCTACTGTTGTCCCCACTGTCTTCTGTAAATATCTGGTAACAATATAAAGTATTAAAGTGCCATGCAAAATTCTGTTGCCGATAACATTATAGTTTTCTTTTCACTACCATAACAAACATCATTTTCAAACATCATAGCTCTAGATTTCTGCTACAGGACATAGGCTGTAGGTACTCATTAGAACTGTCTCAATGAGGCAGTTCTAATGAGCACCCACAACCTATGTTTGGAGTATAAATAAGAAAAACATCAAGGATTTTCATTAGAAAAGTAGCCATTTTAGAGATGTGAAAAATGCACGATGTAGCATGGTTGTGTTATAGTGATGGTTCTCTAAGGTTTAAAAATGAGCCCGGGCACAGCATTTCCTACAATTTAGATGTGCGCCCAGTGAAGACTCAGATCAGCCTGTGCATCTGTGCAGTCTGATCAGAGTCTTTGGCATGCACTCTAAGGATCGCTAGAGGCCCAATGCTCCTTCATGAAGCAAGAGAAGTCTCTGATCAGACTATATGGATGCACAGGCTGATCTGATTCTTCCATGGGTGCACATGTAAATTGGAGGAAATGCTGTGCCTGCCTCAAATGATATGACAAGAGGCTCAATGAGCCTAACCGCTCACCTGAGGAACATTTTAGTTAGCTGTTTGACTCATGAACTTTGAGCATAATTTTTTTTTGAAGTTCTTCCTAATGGAACACGGCATTGTCAATTTGGACCCTATCAGGTTTGGTAGGATAAATGTGGGGGACCACTTGACATTGCTACATGCTTAATATGTAAGCTCTGGGCCTAGTGGTTTCGGAGAAGAAGATTTTTGAAGTTTTTTTTTTTTTTCATTATAAGTCTATGGGGGCTAAGGGGCCCCGAGGTGTGGCCAGTTTAGACCCCAGGGGCATGATTGGCACAATTTATGTAGGGGACCACTTGACATTGCTACATGCTTAATATGTAAGCTCTGGGCCCTGTGGTTTCGGAGAAGATTTTTTAAGCTTTTTTCCATTAAAAGTCTTTGGGGGCTAAGGGGCCCCAGGGCGTGGCCAGTTTTGACCCCAAGGGGCATGATTGGCACAATTTATGTAGGGGACCACTTGACATTGCTGCATGCTTAATATGTAAGCTCTGGGCCTAGTGGTTTCAGAGAAGAAATTTTTTTAAGTTTGTCCCATTGTAAGTCTATGGGAGCTATATGTTGCCATGGCAACACCAGTTTCAATCTGAATTACCCAAAAACATACTGCATCTTCTCCCCTAATCGGATAATGCTTCTCATGAAATTTAATCATGATTGGCCTAGGTGGCTTTAAAGATATACTTATTTGAAAATGTGATCGGATGCCGGACCATTGGCATACCAATACCTCATATGAGCCTTCGGCTCAAGTGAGCTAATAATACTAGCGGTTTCAGAGAAGAAGATTTTTTAAGCTTTTTTTCCATTATAAGTCTTTTGGGGCTAAGGGGCCCAAGGGCATGGCCAGTTTCGATCCCAGGGGCGTGGTTGGCACAATATATGTAGGGGACCACTTGACATTGCTACATGCTTAATATGTAAGCTCTGGGCCTAGTGGTTTCAGAGAAGAAGATTTTTTAAGCTTTTATTTCCATTATAAGTCTATGGGGGTTAAGGGACCCCGGGGCATGGCCAGTTTAGACCCCAGGGGCATGATTGACACAATTTATGTAGGGGACCACTTGACATTGCTACATGCTTCATATGTAAGCTCACAGCCTATTGGTTTCAGAGAAGAAGATTTTTTTAGCTTTTTTCCGTTAAAGGTCTATTGGGGCTAAGGGGCCCAGGGGCGTGGCCAGTTTAGACCCAAGGGGCATGATTGGCACAATTTATGTAGAGGACCACTTGACATTGCTCCATGCTTAAAATGTAAGCCTTGTGCCTAGCGGTTTCAGAGAAGATTTTTTAATTATTTTTTTCCATTATAAGCCTTTTGGGGCTAAGGGGCCCAAGGGCGTGGCCAGTTTAGATCCCTGGGGCGTGGTTTGGCACAATTTATGTAGGGGACCACTTGACATTGCTACATGCTTAATATGTAAGCTCTTGGCCTAGTGGTTTCAGAGAAGAAGATTTTTTAGGCTATTTTCCATTTTAAGTCTATGGCAGCTAAGGGGCCCCAGGGTGTGGCCAGTTTAGACCCCAGGGGCATGATTGGCACAATTTATGTAGGAGAACCATTTGACATTGCTACATGCTTAATATGTAAGCTCACGGCCTAGCTGTTTCAGAGAAGAAGATTTTTTCAGCTTTTATTTCCATTATAAGTCTATGGGGGTTAATGGACCCCAGGGCGTGGCCAGTTTAGACCCCAGGGGCATGATTGGCACAATTTATGTAGGGGACCACTTGACATTGCTACATGCTTAATATGTTAGCTCTGGGCCTAGTGGTTTCAGATAAGAAGATTTTTTAAGCTTTTTTCCATAATAAGTCTATGGGAGCTAAGGGGCCCCGGGCGTGGCCAGTTTAGATCCCAGGGGCATGATTGGCACGATTTAAGTAGAGGACCACTTGCCATTGCTACATGCTTAATATGTAAGCTCACGGCCTAGCAGTTTCAGAGAAGAAGATTTTTTAAGCTTTTATTTCCATTTTAAGTCTATGGGGGTTAAGGGACCCCGGGGCGTGGCCAGTTTAGACCCCAGGGGCATGATTGGCACAATTTATGTAGGGGACCACTTGACATTGCTACATGCTTCATATGTAAGCTCACGGCCTAGTGGTTTCAGAGAAGAAGATTTTTCTAGCTTTTTTTCCATTATAAGTCTATGGGAGCTAAGGGGCCCCAGGGCGTGGCCAGTTTAGACCCCAGGGGCATGATTGGCACAATTTATGTAGGGAACAACTTGACATTGCTACATGCTTAATATGTTAGCTCTGGGCCTAGTGGTTTCAGATAAGAAGATTTTTTAAGCTTTTTTTTCCATAATAGGTCTATGGGAGCTAAGGGGCCCCGGGGCGTGGCCAGTTTAGACCCAAGGGGCATGATTGCTACAATTTATGTAGAGGACCACTTGCCATTGCTACATGCTTAATATGTTAGCTCTGGGCCTAGTGGTTTCAGATAAGAAGATTTTTTAAGCTTTTTTCCCATAATAGGTCTATGGGAGCTAAGGGGCCCCGGGGCGTGGCCAGTTTAGACCCAAGGGGCATGATTGCTACAATTTATGTAGAGGACCACTTGCCATTGCTACATGCTTAATATGTAAGCTCACGGCCTAGCGGTTTCAGAAAAGAAGACTTTTAAGCTTTTATTTCCATTTTAAGTCTATGGGGGTTAAGGGACCCCGGGGCGTGGCCAGTTTAGACCCCAGGGGCATGATTGGCACAATTTATGTAGGGGACCACTTGACATTGCTACATGCTTCATATGTAAGCTCACGGCCTAGTGGTTTCAGAGAAGAAGGTTTTTCTAGCTTTTTTTCCATTATAAGTCTATGGGAGCTAAGGGGCCCCGGGGCGTGGCCAGTTTAGACCCCAGGGGCATGATTGGCACAATTTATGTAGGGAACCACTTGACATTGCTACATGCTTAATATGTTAGCTCTGGGCCTAGTGGTTTCAGAGAAGAAGATTTTTTAAGCTTTTTTTCCATAATAAGTCTATGGGAGCTAAGGGGCCCCCGAGGCGTGGCCAGTTTAGACCCCAGGGGCATGATTGCTACAATTTATGTAGAGGACCACTTGCCATTGCTACATGCTTAATATGTAAACTCACGGCCTAGCGGTTTCAGAGAAGAAGATTTTTTAAGCTTTTACATGTATTTCCATTTTAAGTCTATGGGGGTTAAGGGACCCCGGGGCGTGGCCAGTTTAGACCCCAGGGGCATGATTGGCACAATTTATGTAGGGGACCACTTGACATTGCTACATGCTTCATATGTAAGCTCACGGCCTAGTGGTTTCAGAGAAGAAGATTTTTCTAGCTTTTTTTCCATTATAAGTCTATGGGAGCTAAGGGGCCCTGGGGTGTGGCCAGTTTAGACCCCAGGGGCATGATTAGCACAATTTATGTAGAGGACCACTTGACATTGCTACATGCTTAATATGTAAGCTCGTGGCCAAGCGGTTTCAGAGAAGAAGATTTTTTAAGCTTTTATTTCCATTTTAAGTCTATGGGGGTTAAGGGACCCCGGGGCGTGGCCAGTTTAGACCCCAGGGGTATGATTGGCACAATTTATGTAGGGGACCACTTGACATTGCTACATGCTTCATATGTAAGCTCACGGCCTAGTGGTTTCAGAGAAGAAGGTTTTTCTAGCTTTTTTTCCATAATAAGTCTATGGGAGCTAAGGGGCCCCGGGACGTGGCCAGTTTAGACCCCAGGGGCATGATTGGCACAATTTATGTAGAGGATCACTTGCCATTGCTACATGCTTAATATGTAAGCTCACGGCCTAGAGGTTTCAGAGAAGAAGATTTTTTAAGCTTTTATTTCCATTTTAAGTCTATGGGGGTTAAGGAACCCCGGGGCGTGGCCAGTTTAGACCCCAGGGGCATGGTTGGCACAATTTATTTAGGGGACCACTTGACATTGCTACATGCTTAATATGTAAGCTCACGGCCAAGTGTTTTCAGAGAAGAAGATTTTTCTAGCTTTTTTTCCATTATAAGTCTATGGGAGCTAAGGGGCCCCGGGGCGTGGCCAGTTTAGACCCCAGGGGCATGATTGGCACAATTTATGTAGAGGACCACTTGCCATTGCTACATGCTTAATATGTAAGTTCACGGCCTAGTGGTTTCAGAGAAGAAGATTTTTTAAGCTTTTATTTCCATTTTAAGTCTATGGGGGTTAAGGGAACCCGGGGCGTGGCCAGTTTAGACCCCAGGGGCATGATTGGCACAATTTATGTAGGGGACCACTTGACATTGCTACATGCTTCATATATTAGCTCATGGGTTTGGTAGGATAAATGTAGGGGACCACTTGACATTGCTACATGCTTAATATGTAAGCTCTGGGCCTAGTGGTTTCGGAGAAGAAGATTTTTTAAGCTTTTTGTTCTTTGGGGGGCTAAGGGACCCTGGGGCGTGGCCAGTTTTGACCCCAGGGGCATGATTGGCACAATTTATGTAGGGGACCACTTGACATTGCTACATTCTTCGTATGTAAGCTCTGGGCATATTGGTTTCAGAGAAGATTTTTTAAGTTTGTCCCATTGTAAGTCTATGGGAGCTATATGTTGCCATGGCAACAAGAGTTTCCATCTGATCTGCCCCAAAACATAATGCATCTTTTCCCCCAACCTGATAATGCTTCTCATGAAATTTAATCATGATTGGCCAACTGGCTTTAAAGATATACTTAGTTGAAAATGTGAACGGACCACGGACGCCGGACGACGGATGCCAGATCATTGGCATACTAATACCTCTTCGGCTCATGTGAGCTAATAAGGCCAGACCAAAGCTATTTTAACTTCACTCGTCAGTGCTAGTCATGTGGACATCAGCAGTATAAGTGCTTTTGTATATATAACTTTGGAATAAAGGACCGACAAAAACAACAGTGTTTAAGGGGAATGGGAATACCTTCAGGGGAGGCAACTCCTGCAAAAGTATTTTTGTCTCCCATGTCAAAAGGGGAAAACTCTTAAAAGAAAGAATTTGCTCCTCTTTCCTTTTATAGTAGACCCCATTTTCATGTGACAGGGCTTATAGAAAAGTGAAAAGGAAGTCCCGAAAGTTGTCTCCCTTTGAAAACTGGCGGAAAAGTCTGTCAGGTGTTCCCATCCCCTTAAATATTGAATTTGTTAACACATTTATACCCAAGGTCCCAAAAACATTTAAATAGGACTGTTCAAATATGAATGCAAGTAGAATGTTTTCTCATGCACTAATGCGAAAATCACCTGGAAATAAATATCACAGCTTAGAAAAACATTTTACCTATACATTGATACCAAACCTGTTAAAATCCGTCCACTTTAGCCATGTATATTGTTCGATTAACACTGTCTACTCTTGTATACTAATACAAAACATGGTTGGAAGAAGGTCAGAGTATGCCGTTGAAATACAGTCCTATATTAAGAATCGTTGTATTCTTGGTATACGGTGCAAAGACATTTTTGATGAAATATGTTCGGTTTATGGGCATAATGAAATGTCTTTTCCGACAGTTTTTCGTTAGTGTAAGAAATTCAGCTGTGGGCTAGGCTCAACAGAAGATGCACCACATGATTGTTGGCTGAAAAGAGCAACATCTGCCAAGATGGTTGCTAGTGTGAAAGAAATAGTTGCTATCGATGCACAAAACACCACTAGGCAAATAGCTAGTATGGTTGGCATCTCATTAGGAGCAGCTCATACAATTCTGAAACGGGATTTGAAAATGAGAAAGATCTGTGCTAGATGGATTCCCCATCTGTTGACAGATGAGCAGAAAAAGACACATGTTCAGTGCGCCAAGAAGTTGCTTAAAAATTTCCAAATTACAATGCACGTCTTTTGCTAATGTCGTCACAGGTGACGAGACATGGGTTCACTTTTTTGAGCCAAAACGAAAGATTCAGAAAAAATATGGGCAACAAAGTATTGCAAAAGACCATGCATTGCAAAGCGGACCACGAGCGTCAAGAAGGTAATGTATGCCATATTCTTTTCAAATCAGGGCCCTGCTATTCAGGTTGCTGTGTCTAAAGGCAAATCTGTAAATGCGAAGTTTTACAAGAATAAAGTTCTTCGAAAATTGAAAAATATTTCAAAGAACGAAGACCCGCAACTGGTTTGGCCAATGTCAGATTGCTACATGACAATGCGTCATCGCACAAGGCGTTCATTGTGCAAGACTATCTGAAGCAGGAAAAGGTTGTTGAATTTCCTCACCCTCCCGTATTCCCCTGACCTTGCCCCGTGTGACTTTTTTTGTTCCCGCGGCTGAAAAAATACCTTTCTGGTTGAAAATTTGTACAGCGCAAACACCTCGGTTCTGCAATATTCCAGTGCCTTCATAGTATACCTCGAAAAGACTACCAAAATGCATTCAATGATTGGATCAGAAGACTGAAAGTTTGTATATCTGTTAAAGGGGAATACTTGGAGGGGACAAAATAAATTTTTCATCGAAATCTATCACGGAATCATTTTTATGAGCTTAGTTGCATTCATATTTGAACAGTCCTCGTACAGCTCAAAAATGTTTTCCCAGATCAGATATGCTACATAATGTGTTGTCTGATCAGGATCTACATTGACTGAATACATGAAGTAAATGATTAAACAAAACAGTCTATGTACAGCTTTAGGAACTCAGGGACATCCGACCCACCAATGCTGTCATTGCTTGATTCCTTAACCCATTGTATGCTAGTGGACTCTTCCGTTGCTATATGTTGCTATAAGTCCATATTTGTAACATAAGGGGTGTCAGGTCTATTTATAACGGCCCCCGCCAATAGGGGCTTGAAGAAATATATGGGCTGCATGATGCTTCCACGCAGAGCTGAATCCGGCCCGCACAGTATAGTACTGGTAAACAGTTTAGAGGAACTAAGCCTGTCCAGGAACCGCGGTGCGAGGCGGACCGTCCATGCTAACAAACCCTATTGGTTTTGTTGGGCGACAGGGCTTGAGATGTTATTTCATCTCAATGTCGGGTAAAAGTCCCACAAAATTGGAAGCAACGTCTCCAAAATGACCTTTACAGTGTTGACGGGGACGTTAAACCTCAAATCAAACAAACAAACAGGCCTATTAAATTTGTTTTTATTCCATTTTTGACGGAAAATTCTGTTAGCAAATAGTGGAGGCCCTGATCAGACGCCACATTCTGTGGGGTCTTGATCTGGGCCTGCACTGTTTGCCAAGGTACTCCTTTAGGGGTTTCCCACATACAATAGGTTAAAGAAATAATCCTCATATCGCCTTCATATCTTGAACTATGTTACCTGTTGAATTCTGGGAAAAACATTTCATTTCCCTCCTCAAATTGTCCAAATTTTGGTGAATGTTCTTTCTGTAGACTATGATTGGTTAGATGACTAGTGATTTCTGAGTATTCTGTAGGTTTGTATGACTCTGAGGCTGTTCTCAACACACCTTCTTTGAAAAGATATATGTTGTAGTTGACGTCCAACAGAACCCAACACCTACAGAATAAACAAGAACAACTAAAACTGGTAAATAAGTAAAAACAGTAACATTTCTGTGATTCGAATACCTTTGGGGCTACGAAAATTTGTTCAAGACAGATAGTTCGAGCCACTGGGAGTCTGATCAGATTGCTAGGTAAGAAGGTAAGGTAACTACAGTTAACACTCTTTATACCGACATTAGAATTGCCTCATCACACAAGATACCTTTATTTCAAGACAAGAGGGCCCAATGGCCCTACATCGCTCACCTGTGTACCAGAAAATCATTAGTGTAGGAGACCACTTGACATTGCTACATACTAAATATCTAAGCTCAGGCAAAGCGTTGTCCATGCTTATAAACCCTACTGGTTTCATTGGGCGACAGGGCTTGAGATGTAATTTCATCTCAATGTCTGGTAAAAGTCCCACAAAATTGGAAGAGACATCCCCAAAATGACCTACACAGTGTTGACGGGGATGTAAAACCTCAAATCAAACAAAATCTGTGCCTTATGGTTTTGGAGAAAAAGATTTTTTTAAGTTTTTTTCCAGTATAAGTCTATAGGAGCTAATGAGCCCTGGGGCTTGGCCAATTTTGACCCAAAGGGCATGGTTGGCAGGATTTATGTAGGTGACCATTTTGTGTTGCTATATACTAAATATCTAAGGTCTGTACTTCATGTTTCAAAGAAGATGTTTGAAGCTTTTTTCCATTATAAGTTTGTTGGAGTTAAGGGGCCACAGGATTTGGACCCCAGGGGCATGATTGGCAGGATTCATGTAGGCGACCACTCGACATTGCTACATGCTAAATACCTAAGCTCTGGGACTGATGGTTTCAGAGAAGAAGATTTTTGAAAAAAAAATTCCCCATTTTAAGTTGTTTTTTTTTTTTTTTTTTTGTTTTTTTTTTCATTATAAGGGCCCTGTGGTTTCATTGAAGAAGATTTTTGAAGTTTCTCCAATTGTAAGTCTATGGAAGCTAAAGAGCCCTGGGGTAGGGCCAGTTTGGATCCCAGGGGCATAACTGGCAGTATTTATGTAGGGGGCCACTTGACCTTGCTACATACTAAAAATCTAAGCTCTGGGCCTTAGGGTTTCATAGAAGAAGATTTTTTAAGTTTTTTTCCATTATAAGTCTATTACGGGCCTCCGTGGCCTAGTGGTTAAGAGCGCTGACTCTTGATAATTAGGTCTCTCACCGCTGTGGTTTGAGCCTCGCTCAGGTCACATGTTAGACGCCAAGTTCTGCAACGGAAGGTCAGGTGTTTTTCTCCGGGTACTCCGATTTTCGCCCACCTGTGATTAACGATCGGCTCAATATGAGTGAAATAATCTTGAAAGGGCTGTAAAACCAAAAAAAAAAAAAAAATTATGTCTATTGGAGGTGATGAGCTCGGGCGTGGCCAATTTTGACCCCAGGGGCAGGGTTAGCAGGACTTATGTAGCTGGCTATTTTATGTTGCTAGATACTAAATATCTAAGTTCTGTGCTTCACAGTTTCTGAGATAAAGATTTTTGAAGCTTTTTTTCCATTATGAGTCTATAGGAGCTAAGGGGCCCCGGGGTGTGGCCCATTTGGACCCCACAGGCATGATTGGCAGGATTTATGTAGGTGACCACTTGCTATTGCTACATGCTAAATATCTAAGCTCTGGGCCCTGTGGTTTCCGAGAAGAAGATTTTTGAAGCTTTTTTTTTTTCATTATGAGTCTATAGGAGCTAAGGGGCCCCGGGGTGTGGCCCTTTTGGACCCCAGGGGCATGATTGGCAGGAATTATGTAGGTGACCATTTGCCGTTGCTACATGCTAAATATCGAAGCTCTGGGCACTGTGGTTTCAGAAAAGAAGATTTTTGAAGCTTTTTTTCCAGTATGAGTCTATGGGAGCTAAGGAGCCCCGGGGTGTGGCCCATTTGGACCCCACAGGCATGATTGGCAGGATTTATGTAGGTGACCACTTGCTATTGCTACGTGCTAAATATCTAAGCTCTGGGCCCTGTGGTTACCGAGAAGAAGATTTTTGAAGCTTTTTTTTTTTTTATTATGAGTCTGTAGGAGCTAAGGGGCCCAGGGGTGTGGCCCTTTTGGACTCCAGGGGCATGATTGGCAGGAATTATGTAGGTGACCACTTGCCGTTGCTACATGCTAAATATCTAAGCGCTGGGCACTGTGGTTTCAGAAAAGAAGATTTCTGAAGCTTTTTTCCATTATGAGTCTATGGGAGCTAAGGGGCCACGGGGTGTGGCCCATTTGGACCCCACAGGCATGATTGGCAGGATTTATGTAGGTGACCACTTGCTATTGCTACATGCTAAATATCTAAGCTCTGGGCCCTTTGGTTTCCGAGAAGAAGATTTTTGAAGCTTTTTTTTTTTTTTTTTTATTATGAGTCTATAGGAGCTAAGGGGCCCCGGGGTGTGGCCCTTTTGGACCCCAGGGGCATGATTGGCAGGAATTATGTAGGTGACCACTTGCCTTTGCTACATGCCAAATACCTCAGCTCTGGGCCCTGTGGTTTCAGAGAAGAAGATTTTTTGAAGCTTTTTTCCATTATGAGTCTATAGGAGCTAAAGGGCCCCGGGGCGTGGCCTGTTTGGAGCTCAGGGGCATGATTGGCAGGAATTATGTAGGTTACCACTTGCCGTTGCTGCATGCTAAATATCTAAGCTCTGGGCCCTGTGGTTTCCGAGAATAAGATTTTTGAAGCTTTTTGTTCCATAATGAGTTTATGGGAGCGAAGGGGCCCCGGGGCATCGCCCATTTGGAACCCAGGGGCATGATTGGCAGGAATTATGTAGGTGACCACAGGCCGTTGCTACATGCCAAATACCTCAGCTCTGGGCCCTGTGGTTTCAGAGAAGAAGATTTTTGAAGCTTTTTTCCATTATGAGTCTATAGGAGCTAAAGGGCCCCGGGACGTGGCCTGTTTGGAGCTCAGGGGCATGAGTGGCAGGAATTATGTAGGTTACCACTTGCCGTTGCTGCATGCTAAATATCTAAGCTCTGGGCCCTGTGGTTTCCGAGAATAAGATTTTTGAAGCTTTTTGTTCCATGAGTTTATGGGAGCGAAGGGGCCCCGGGGCATCGCCCATTTGGAACCCAGGGGCATGATTGGCAGGAATTATGTAGGTGACCATGGCCGTTGCTACATGCTAAATATCTTAGCTCTGGGCCCTGTGGTTTCAGAGAAGAAGATTTTTGAAGCTTTTTTTCCATTATGAGTCTATGGGAGCTAAGGGGCCCCCGGGGTGTGGCCAATTTGGACCCCAGGGGCATGATTGGCAGGAATTATGTAGGTGACCACTTGCCCTTGCAACATGCCAAATATCTCAGCTCTGGGCCATGTGGTTTCAGAGAAGAAGATTTTTGAAGCTTTTTTCCATTATGAGTCAATACGAGCTAAAGGGCCCCGGGGCGTGGCCCGTTTGGACCCCAGGGGCATGATTGGCAGGAATTATGTAGGTGACCACTTGCCGTTGCTACATGCTAAATATCTAAGCTCTGGGCCCTGTGATTTCCAAGAAGAAGATTTTTGAAGCTTTTTGTTCCATTATGAGTCTATGGGAGCAAAGGGGCCCGGGGGTGTGGCCAATTTGGACCCCAGGGGCATGATTGGCAGGAATTATGTAGGTGACCACTGGCCATTAATACATGCTAAATATCTAAGCTCTGGGCCCTGTGTTTTCAGAGAAGAAGATATTTTGATTTTTTCCCATTGTAAGCCTATGGGAGATATATGTTGCCATGGCAACCAGAATTCCAATCTGACCAGCCCAAAAACCTTATGCAGCCTTTCCCCCTACCTGATGATGCTTCTCATGAAATTTGATCAAGACTGACCGTGGGGTATTAGAGATATACTTATTTGAAATTGTTTACGGACGCACGGACGCACGCACGTTCATACAGATGGACGCACGCACGGACGGACGGACGCACGGACGACGGACAAAAAGTGATCACAAAAGCTCACCTTGTCACTACGTGACAGGTGAGCTAATAAAACTGCATGATACCCAACCACTGCAGGTCAATAATATGTATTTTTCAGATGTATCTACAGCAGACAACCTTAGAAATAGGACAGCCAGTATCCAAGAGCCTAGATAAATCTGTGACAATAATTTTCTATATCTCTGGTATAGAAACAACAAATAACTAGAGCTGTCAGAGGATCTGACTATAGCCCCGCTTCAGCGCTGTCAGAGAAGAAAGTTATTTAAGCTGCAGAGAAAACAGTTATGAACAAGAAATAACTGTTGAAAATTTTACATTATCTGGAAAAACTCTAAGAGTTGTGAGCCCTTGTCCCTCATTTCAATGAGCATGATACATTACCAGAATGTCCATGTTTATACTAAATTTCATCTTCCATTTTTCAATGTTCAAAGGGTAATAACTCCTAAAGTAGGCAAATCAGAGTCAGGGTTCCTGCGCTCTGCACATTGTCTCATGGTGCTTTACACTTGTGTGAAGTGTCATGAAAATATCTCAAATAGTTTGTGAGTTATGGAGCCGAAACAGTCAAAATTGCCTTTTTAAATGTTCAAAGGGCAATAACTCCTAAAGTAGGCAAACCAGAGTTATGGTTCCTGCACTCTGCACATCATCTCAAGGTGCTTTTCATTTATTTGAAGTTTCATGAAAATATCAGAAACGGTTATGGAGCGGACATAGTTAAAATTGCCATTTTTTAATATTCAAAAGCCTATAACTGAAAAAGTAGACAATCCAGAGTTTGGGTTCCTGCGCTCTGCACACGTAATATGGTGCTTTACATTTGTGTGAAGTTTCATAAAATTATCTCAAACGGTTTTTGAGTTATCGAGCAAAGACGGCTAAAATTGATATTTTTCAATATTCAAAGGGAAATAACTCAAAAATTAGGCAATCCAGAGTTATGGTTCCTGCACTCTGCACACCATCTCATGGTGTTTAATGTTTGTGTGAAGTTTCATGAAAATATGTGAATGGGTTTTAAAGTTATGGAGCGGACACGAAAATTGTTAACAGACACAGACAGACACACAGACAGACACACAGAAAATACGAAAACCAGAGTTATGGTTCTTGCGCTCTGCACATTATCTCATAGTGCTTAACATTTGTGTGAAGTTTCATGAAATTATCTCAAACGGTTTTCGAGTTATGAAGCGGACACTGTTAAAATTGCCATTTTTCAATGTTCAAAGGGCAATAACTCCAAAAATAAGCAATGCAGAGTTATGGTTCCTGCGCTCTGCACATCGTCTCATAGTGTTTAACATTTGTGTGAAGTTTCCTAAAAATATCTCAAACGGTTTTCGAGTTATGAAGCGGACACAATTAAAATTGCCATTTTTCAATGTTCAAAGGGCAATAACTCCAAAAGTAGGCAATCCACAGTTATAATTCCTTCGCTCTGCACATTGTCTTATGGTGTTTAACATTTGTGTGAAGTTTCATGAAAATATGTTAAGCAGATACAAAGTTATGGAGCCAACACAAATTAACGGAATCACGGAATTACGGAATTACGGAATTACGGAAAATGTTCAAAGGGCAATAACTCCAAAAGTAGGCAATCCACAGTTATAATTCCTTCGCTCTGCACATTGTCTTATGGTGTTTAACATTTGTGTGAAGTTTCATGAAAATATGTTAAGCAGATACAAAGTTATGGAGCCAACACAAATTAACGGAATCACGGAATGACAGAAGGACATGGCAAATCCAATATAGCCCCACTTTTTCAAAGCGGGGCTATAAAAAACAAACCATTTTTTCAGATTCACCAAAGCCAGATAACTCGAGAAATTTTCCCTCATCATGCTGAACCCAAATATATCGTTTAGTGAAAGCAGTATAGATCCTCAGAAGCCAGTTGATCATGATCTATACTGTTTTCCATCCTGCTTCTGAATCCATGATCATATGACGTCGCATCTGAGAATGTAATAACGACATGTAATAAATTCCGTAATCCACTAGTGGATTAAATATGTAAATTAGTTAGATACGCTCCGTAACCTTACATGTACGACGTCTTCAATGACGTCGCATTTACTAATGGCGAAATATTGACATTTTTGTTAAATGATCATGAATAAAATGCGTTTTAAATGTCATATGATAAATAGAATCTTGCATTCGTGCTCATGTAATAAATTCAATAATACATGTGCACTCATGTAAGATCCTCTATATCATGCAACATAAAAGGTAGAAGATCGGCGAGGGGTGTAACATACTAAAATATTCAGCATGGTGAGGGTTAATTTTATGTCCTTGGCCATAAAAGGCAACCTTTAGTATCCTGTACTTCTGCAAAAGTTCATCAAGCTGTTACATATATAGAGGATCTTACATTCGTGGTCATGTATTATTGAATTTATTAAACTCATTGAGGAAGAGGGTTAAAATGTGAGGCTTGTATTATTGAATTTATTAAACAAATTGAGGACAAGGGATAAAATGCGAGGCAAATAATAAATGAACACTAATGTAAGATTATATTTATCATATGACTTTTAACACACATTTTATTCACTATTTTTTAACAACAATGTCAATATTCCGCCGTAAGTAAACACGACATCGTTAAGGATGTCGTACATGTAACACTATGGGGTGCATCTAACTAATTTGCATATTTAATCCACAAGTGGATTATTGAATTTATTGCATGGCAGTATCACACTCTCAGACGGGACGTCATATGATAGACTACAGAAATAAAGGCCAAAAAAAACAAACCATTTTTCAGACACATGATAAGAGCAGATAACTAAGAAGTAGAATA
Source organism: Lucinisca nassula (assembly GCA_963580285.1). Classification (NCBI taxonomy): domain Eukaryota; kingdom Metazoa; phylum Mollusca; class Bivalvia; order Lucinida; family Lucinidae; genus Lucinisca; species Lucinisca nassula. Next base: position 80,841,671 of record OY757012.1, read on the forward strand.
GATAGAGAAGCAGTTCTTGCCTACTTTATAGTAGCTTTGGTGCTCAATATATCTATGAAGTTTCATCTGCGTATACCATACTGAAAGCAGCCACATATACAAGGGCAGGAAACTCAAGACCAAAAATGGTCAAAGTATGGTTCCTTGGTCACAATACGTTTCCTTTAGTGTTCTAAACATCAAAGTATTCCATATAGTAAAGGAGCAGCCAAAAACTATTTTTACATATACCAAGGGCTGACAACTCAAGAATAAGAACTGGCAGAGTAACTGTCCTTGGCCATAACAAGGTTCCTTTAGTGTTTCATACACCTGTAAAAGTTCATTAAGATATGCCATATAGCAAAGGAGGGAAAAGGCCAAAAACATTTTTCAGATCCATTAAGGCCCGATAACTCAAGATCAAGGATGGTTAGAGTAGTGGTCCTTGGCCACAATATGCTTCCTTTAGTGGTCTATATATGTGATGTTTCATCCTTACATTCAATTTAGTAAAGGAATAAGAGTCCAAAAACCATTTAATGGGCATTGTTAATGGCCATAACTCTGTAAAATGTTAACTGCTTTTGCCCATCAACACATTACGATTACACAACCGTGTGACATACTGCATGTTTCACATCTCCAAAATGGCTACTTTTCTGATGAAAATATGTCATATTTTGGTTCTTTTGACTACAAACATAGGTTGTGTGTGCTAGTTAGAACTGCCTCATTGAGGCAGGTCTAATGAGTACCCACAACCTATGTCTTGGAGCAGAAATAAGAACAAGAGGGCCATGGTGGCCCTTCGTTCACCTGCTCCATAGAGTAACAAGTAGGCCCTGGGGAGGGCCATTATTGACCCCAGAGCTATAATGTGCATAATGTTGAGGGAGGTCTAAAAAGGTGAAGCTCCATACCAAATATCAACAAAGGCTATAATTTAAACAATCTTGGCGGGGGCATTTTTGGCCTCAGGGCTTTAATTTAAACAATCTTGATAGAGGTTCACTAGATGAAGCTTCACACCAAATATCAAAGACCTGGGCCTTGCTGTTTCAGAAAAGAAGATTTTCAAAGATTATCTCTATATAAGTCCATGTAAAACCAAAGGGCCCCGGGGCGGGGTCATTTGGGGCCCCGAGGGCTATAATTTGAACAATCTTTGTAGGGGTCTACTAGGTGAAGCTCCATACCAAATATAACAGTCATGGGACTTGCAGTTTCAGAGAAGAAGATTTTTAAAGATTTCCCTATATAAGTCTATAGATGTAAAACCAAAGGGTCTCGAGCAGGGACATTTTTGGCCCCAGGGCTATAATTTGAGCAATCTTGATAGAGGTTCACTAGATGAAATTTCACATCAAATATCAAAGACCTAGGCCTTGTGGTTTCATGGAAGAAGACTTTCCCTATATAAGTCTATGTAAATCCAAAGGGCCCCAAGGTAGGGGCATTTTTGGTCTCAGGGCTATAATTTGAACAATCTTGGTAGAGGTCCACTAGATGAAGCTTCATACCAAATATCAAAGACCTAGGCCTTGTGGTTTCAGAAAAGAAGATATTTCAAGATTTATCTATTTAAGTCTATGTAAAACCAAAGGGCCCTGGAGCGGGGCATTTTTGGCCCCAGGGCTATAATTTGAACAATCTTGGTAGAGGTCCACAAGATGAAGCTTCATACCAAATATCAAAGACCTGGGCCTTGCAGTTTCAGAGAAGAAGATTTTTAAAGATTTTCCCTATATATTCCTAGGTAAAACCAAAGGGACTTGGGGCGGGGGCATTTTTGGCCCCAGCACTATAATTTGAACAATCTGGGTTGGGGTACACTAGATGAAGCTTCATACCAAATATCAAAGACCTGGGCCTTGTGGTTTCAGAGAAGAAGATTTTTTAAGTTTTCGGTGAAAAAAAATTTTTTTGGCTCCTGTGACCTAGATGTGCAATGGACCGGAACCATTTGAACAACTTTGAAAGGGGACCACCTAAGGATCATTCCTGTGGAGTTTGGTCAAAATCCGATCAGTGGTTTAGGAGGAGATGTCTTTTGAAGAAATTGTTTCCGGATGCACGGACAGACGCAAGCACAACAGACAAAAAGTGATCCCAAAAGCTCACCTCGTCACTACGGACGGTGAGCTAAAAATAATGTATACCCCCATAAACCCCAGTTTTCTCAATACAAGAGGGCCATGATGGCCCTGGATCGCTCACCTGATCCATAGTGTAACAAGTGGGCCCCAGAGAGGGCCATTATTGGCCCCAGGGTGGGGGCATTTGTGGCCCCAGGGCTATAATTTGAACAATCTTGGTAGAGGTCCAGTAGATAATGCTCCATACTAAATATCAAAGGCCTTGGCCTTGCAGTTTCAGAGAAGACTTTTAAAGATTTCCCTATATGTCTATGTAAAACCAAAGGGCCCCGGAGCGGGGACATTTTTGGTATAAGGGCTATAATTTGAATAATCTTGATAGAGGTCGACTAGATGCAGCTTCATACCAAATATCGAAGACCCAGGCCTTGTGGTTTCAGAGAAGAAGATTTTTAAAGATTTTCCCTATATTAGTCTATGTAAAACCATAGGGCCCCAGAGTGGGGGCATTTTTGGCCCCAGGGCTATAATTTGAACAATCTTGGTAGAGGTCCATTAGATGAAGCTTCATACCAAATATCAAGGTCCTGGGCCTTGCAGTTTCAGAGAAGAAGATTTTTAAAGATTATCCCTATATATAAGCCTATGTAAAACCAAAGGGCCCCGGGGGGGGGGGGGGGGGGGGGGGCACTTTTGGCCCAAGCACTATAATTTGAATCATCTTGGTAGGGGTCCTTTAGAAGAAGCTTCATACCAAATATAAAAGACCTAGGCCTTGTGGTTTCAGAGAAGAAGATTTTTAAAGATTTTCCCTATGTAAGTCTACGTAAAACCAAGGGCTATAATTTGAAAATCTTGGTAGGGGTCCACTAGATGAAGCTTCATACCAAATATCAAAGTCCTGGGACTTGCAGTTTCAGAGAAGAAGATTTTTAAAGAATGTCCCTATATAAGCCTATGTAAAACCAAAGGGCCCCGGGACGGGGGCATTTTTTGTCCCAGCACTATAATTTGAACAATCTTGGTAGGGGTCCACAAGATGAAGCATCATACCAAATATCAAAGTCCTGGGCCTTGTGGTTTCAGAGAAGAAGATTTTTAAAGATTTTCCCTATATAAGCCTATGTAAAAAACAAAGGGCCTCGGGGTGGGGGCATTTTTGGCCCCAGCACTATAATTTGAACAATCTTGGTAGGTGTCCACTAGATGAAGCTTCATACCAAATATCAAAGACCTGGGCCTTATGGTTTCAGAGAAGAAGATTTTTAAAGATTTTCCCTATATAAGCCAATGTAAAACCAAAGGGCCCTGTGGCGGGGGCATTTTTTGTCCAAGCACTACAATTTGAACAATCTTGGTAGGGGTCCACTAGATGAAGCTTCATAACAAATATCAAAGTCCTGGGCCTTGTGGTTTCAGAGAAGAAGATTTTTAAAGATTTTCCCTATATAAGCCTATGTAAAACCAAAGGGCCCCGGGGCGGGGGCATTTTTGGCTCCAGCACTATAATTTGAACAATCTTGGTAGGGGTCCACTAGATGAAGCTTCATACCAAATATCAAAGACCTAGGCCTTGTGGTTTAAGAGAAGAAGATTTTTTAAGTTTTTGGTGAAAAAATTCTATTTTTGGCTCCTGTGACCTAGATGTGCAACGGACCGGAACCATTTGAACAACTTTGAAAGGGGACCACCTAAGGATCATTCCTGTGAAGTTTGGTCAAAATCCAATCAGTGGTTTAGGAGGACATGTCTTTTAAAGAAATTGTTTACGCACGCACGCACGACGGACAAAAAGTGATCCCAAAAGCTCACCTCGTCACTACGTGATGGTGAGCTAATCAAGTGGTGTTTAGGATGGTGTTTATTTCACGGACTTGTTCACGTGATGAATACCAACTCACACATTCCCAATACTAATTTATACGAAAAATTTGAAGAAAATCAGTGAAGAAAATAATGAAGGTGACAATCGGAAATGCCCCAAAAGAGTTCAGTTCAAATCAATGAGTAATGAATACACCTCTAAACCCCACTTTATATAGAGAAAACTGGGGTGTACAGGGGCAAACATTATTGGGGTGTACAGGGGCAAACAATATTTTTCTTAATTCTGCTGCAAGACATAGATTGTAGGTACTGGTTAGAACCGCCTCAATGAGGCAGTTCCATCGAGCACCCACAACTTATGTTTGGTGTTTAAAGAAAAATGACCGTTTCGGAGATATGATGTGTTATCCATCACAAAATGCCTATATAATTTTTACCCCCTTGAACCTAGTGAAACTGGGGTTTACAGGGGTAAACCTTATGTTTCTTATTTCTGCTCTAAAATATAGATTGTGAGTACTCGTTTGAACCGCCTCAATGAGGCGGTTCTAACGAGTACCCACATCTATGCTCTAAAATATAGATTGTGAGTACTCATTAGAACCCCCTCAATGAGGTGTTTCTAACGAGTACCCACAATCTATATTTTGAGCAGAAATAAGAAAAATAGCACATTTTTTCATCTGAACGATAAAGTTTACAATGTATTTGTATAGGCGTGTTTTCGTAATGGTAATGGTTTGAACCAGCCCTAGTAAATGAGTCATCAGTCTCAGTTTGAGTCTCTGAAGATTCACTGAACAACATCTGCGTGGCAAGTCTATGCAATTGATACTCATGTAAACCACATTTTATATATTGAGAGAACGGCCCCTGCCCATCGGGGCTTGAACAGATGGGCTGCATGATGCTTCCACGTAGAGCTGAATCCGACCCGCACTCAAGTACTGGTAAACCGCTTAGAGGATCTAAGCCTGCCCAGGCAAAGCCGTGCGCACGAGTCGGACCGTCCATGCTTATAAACCCTATTGGTTTCATTGGGCGACAGGGCTTGAGATGTCATTTCATCTCCATGTCAGGTAAAAGTCCCACAAAATTGGAAGCAATGTCTCCAAAATGACCTTTAAAGTGTTGACGGGGACGTTAAACCTCAAATCAAACAAACAAACAAATATATTGAGAGAAAAGTGGGGTTTGAAAAAGAATTACACCACAACCTCTTTATAACACTATTAATGGGGCCCAAAGCAGAAACCGTGCTAGTTAAACAAAAATGTGTAGATTATAATAGAAAAATGACCAATTTATGGTCATTTTTCTATACCCGGCAAAAAAAGTACTGCACAACTGGGTTTTTTTTTCGACCTGTTTGCCTAAAACATTAATATACAGAAAAAAATAATTACACCACAAGAAAATTTAATTCAATCCTGAAAAGAAACAGAAATCAAAACAAGAATATCATCACTGAGTCATGAATAATGCTTCTCCGAAGGCACACGGGGTAGGCTGTCAAAAATGACAAAATCACAGTTTCTGAACTGCAACTCAATAATCAATAATGGGTATAGCCACCAAGATTCACACGACACTCGTCAAGTCTCCTCCTCATGGAATTCACCAGTCTCTGTATATGATGCTGAGGAATCGCAGCCCATTCTTGGAGTAGAAGTCTCTGCAAGTCTGCAAGTCTTGTGTGTTGACTGACCTGTTTGTTTACAGCCCGACCAAGAATATCACACAAATGTTCAATGCACGCCAAGTCAGGAGACATCGGTGGCCACTCAAGTATCTGCATACCAGTCTGCTGCAGGAAAGCATCGACAATCCTGGCACTACGTGGTCTCACATTGTCGTCCTGGAAGATGGAGTTCTGGCCCATCTGTCTGAGATACGGTACAACATGAGGTCTTAGAATTTTGTCAATGTACCGACGACCATTCAAGTTTCCGGGCAATACAACAAGGGCAGTTCTGCCATTAGAACTGATACCTGCCAAACCATTACACTGCCACCGTTGTAAGCTGTTGTTGGTAGGACATTAGGCTCAAGGTGCCTCTCCCCAGTGCGACGCCAAACTCTGATCCGACCATCAATCTTCCGAAGACAAAATCTAGATCCGTCGGAAAAAGGAACTTCCGACCACTGCCGTCGGTTCCATTTGCCATGTCGTGCACAAAACTGGTGCAGTAGAGCCCTGTTCCGTTCAGAAAGCTGGGGCTTCCTAGCCGGTTTTCTGGATTTGAACCCCGAGGCTCGAACTCTGTTCCTGACTGTCTGCACCGAGATTCAATGTGCGCCAGGCCCCCGTTGCGTCTCAACATTCTCTCCAGACTGGGACCATCAACAAAACGCCGCCTTGCTACAGTTACCGCAATGTATCGGTCTTCACGATGGGTGGTAACTCTCGGTTGTCCGGATCTGGGTCGGTCGGAAACAGCCCCCGTTGCTTGATGACGCTGACGAATGCTGACAATAGTGCTGTGATGCACGTTGAACTGATTAGCAACATCTTGCAGATGAGCCCCCACCTCTAAACGCCCAAGCGCCCGGGCTCTTTCTTCATCAGTTAGCTTTCTCAAAGCTCGGAAAGGGTAGCATTCGCCATTGTTGTAACCAAACGCTTAATAATGGCCAATTAAAATTGATTTAATGAAATGATGAACATCTTTAAAAAATCATGCAAAAAATGCAGTTGGATATGTAGCCTGGTGAGCACTTTTAATTCCATACATGTTATTGGATAAGAAATTTGATGGTGAATTTTGACAAAAATGCTCACTCTTAAAATCACATGCAGCACCAATATTACAAAAGCCAGGTAACAGAACATCACAACCCAACGTCTGCAGCAGCAGTAGCAGCACAACAAGAGCAGCATTTTACCAAAATTAACCAAAGACCCATTAAAATAATGCCTTTCATCCTATACGCGTTTAGACGTCTTAAGCCAACAGACGGACAGGTAATAAACGATCGCATTGAAAATCGATAATTTTGTCATTTTTGACTGCCGACCCCTGGTCAAAATCTGGTCAAGTCAAAATCTCCAGCATTTCTTGTGCGATTTTGAGTCTGTTTAAAGCAACTTATTTCCAAAAGAATAAGCTAAAAGCTGATATGTAATATGTAAACAGATACTACATGTGAGTAAAATAAATTGGCAAAAACCCCAGTTGTGCAGAACTTTTTTGGCCGCCGGGTATATATAATCTACACATTTTTGGGATCCAGCTTGAAACCATGTTATATCCAAACTGTGTTCTAATGAACCATGTTATAACAGGGTTGTGGTGTATTCTTGATCAGAAACATGCACCCTGTAACTCATTTATCCAATTGTATGCTAGTGGACTCTTCCATGGTATATGATGGACAAGTCCATTTGGCATATAAGGGGTGTCAGGGGTATATTTTTTTAGTTTTTATTCTATTTTTGACGAAAAATTCTGTTAGCAAATTGTGCAGACGTTGATCAGATGCTGCATTCTGATCTGGGCCTGCACTGTTTGCCAAGATACCTCTTTAGGGGTTTCACGCATACAATGGGTTAACAAGCACTTTTTTCCTGAACAAGCTATGTTTGAAGGAGAAACAAGAAAAATATCAAAATTCAGCATGTCAACAAAACAGAAGTGAAGGCAATCATCAGGAATCGATACAATTAACCCACTTTCCCTTTGTTGTCTCTGGTGGGGGCTGTGGGTTGATTGTATAGATTCCTTATCATTGCCTTCACTTCTATTTTACTACATAAAAGTGGGGTTCAAGGGGGTCAAAATTATACAGGCATGTTTTCATGATGAATATTCTTATTTCTAGCCCAAATATAGATTGTTGGTGCTCGTATGAACTACCTCAAAGACAATTCTCATGTAACACCAACTGAGTCTTACATGTATTTTCCCTGCAAAATAAAGAAAAGCTAGAATGCACAGTCGATGCCATGCCATTACAAATCCCCATGCTCAAGCAGAGTCAAATATAATGCTGCTCTTACACACCCTCATCATGTTTGGAAGTCATGTACCAAATTTTTTTGACATTCCAGCCAGTGGTTAAGGAAGAGTAGCGAGACAGATTGATGGTTTTTATTTGATTCGAGGTTTAACATCTCGAGCGGGGGGGGGGGGGGGGGGGCCACTTTTGGCCCAAGCACTATAATTTGAATCATCTTGGTAGGGGTCCTTTAGAAGAAGCTTCATACCAAATATAAAAGACCTAGGCCTTGTGGTTTCAGAGAAGAAGATTTTTAAAGATTTTCCCTATGTAAGTCTACGTAAAACCAAAGGGCCCCGTAGCGGGGGCATTTTTGGCCCAAGGGCTATAATTTGAAAATCTTGGTAGGGGTCCACTAGATGAAGCTTCATACCAAATATCAAAGTCCTGGGACTTGCAGTTTCAGAGAAGAAGATTTTTAAAGAATGTCCCTATATAAGCCTATGTAAAACCAAAGGGCCCCGGGACGGGGGCATTTTTTGTCCCAGCACTATAATTTGAACAATCTTGGTAGGGGTCCACAAGATGAAGCATCATACCAAATATCAAAGTCCTGGGCCTTGTGGTTTCAGAGAAGAAGATTTTTAAAGGTTTTCCCTATATAAGCCTATGTAAAAAACAAAGGGCCTCGGGGCGGGGGCATTTTTGGCCCCAGCACTATAATTTGAACAATCTTGGTAGGTGTCCACTAGATGAAGCTTCATACCAAATATCAAAGACCTGGGCCTTATGGTTTCAGAGAAGAAGATTTTTAAAGATTTTCCCTATATAAGCCAATGTAAAACCAAAGGGCCCTGTGGCGGGGGCATTTTTTGTCCCAGCACTACAATTTGAACAATCTTGGTAGGGGTCCACTAGATGAAGCTTCATAACAAATATCAAAGTCCTGGGCCTTGTGGTTTCAGAGAAGAAGATTTTTAAAGATTTTCCCTATATAAGCCTATGTAAAACCAAAGGGCCCCGGGGCGGGGGCATTTTTGGCTCCAGCACTATAATTTGAACAATCTTGGTAGGGGTCCACTAGATGAAGCTTCATACCAAATATCAAAGACCTAGGCCTTGTGGTTTAAGAGAAGAAGATTTTTTAAGTTTTTGGTGAAAAAATTCTATTTTTGGCTCCTGTGACCTAGATGTGCAACGGACCGGAACCATTTGAACAACTTTGAAAGGGGACCACCTAAGGATCATTCCTGTGAAGTTTGGTCAAAATCCGATCAGTGGTTTAGGAGGACATGTCTTTTAAAGAAATTGTTTACGCACGCACGCACGACGGAAAAAAAGTGATCCCAAAAGCTCACCTCGTCACTACGTGATGGTGAGCTAATCAAGTGGTGTTTAGGATGGTGTTTATTTCACGGACTTGTTCACGTGATGAATACCAACTCACACATTCCCAATACTAATTTATACGAAAAATTTGAAGAAAATCAGTGAAGAAAATAATGAAGGTGACAATCGGAAATGCCCCAAAAGAGTTCAGTTCAAATCAATGAGTAATGAATACACCTCTAAACCCCACTTTATATAGAGAAAACTGGGGTGTACAGGGGCAAACATTATTGGGGTGTACAGGGGCAAACAATATTTTTCTTAATTCTGCTGCAAGACATAGATTGTAGGTACTGGTTAGAACCGCCTCAATGAGGCAGTTCCATCGAGCACCCACAACTTATGTTTGGTGTTTAAAGAAAAATGACCGTTTCGGAGATATGATGTGTTATCCATCACAAAATGCCTATATAATTTTTACCCCCTTGAACCTAGTGAAACTGGGGTTTACAGGGGTAAACCTTATGTTTCTTATTTCTGCTCTAAAATATAGATTGTGAGTACTCGTTTGAACCGCCTCAATGAGGCGGTTCTAACGAGTACCCACATCTATGCTCTAAAATATAGATTGTGAGTACTCATTAGAACCCCCTCAATGAGGTGTTTCTAACGAGTACCCACAATCTATATTTTGAGCAGAAATAAGAAAAATAGCACATTTTTTCATCTGAACGATAAAGTTTACAATGTATTTGTATAGGCGTGTTTTCGTAATGGTAATGGTTTGAACCAGCCCTAGTAAATGAGTCATCAGTCTCAGTTTGAGTCTCTGAAGATTCACTGAACAACATCTGCGTGGCAAGTCTATGCAATTGATACTCATGTAAACCACATTTTATATATTGAGAGAACGGCCCCTGCCCATCGGGGCTTGAACAGATGGGCTGCATGATGCTTCCACGTAGAGCTGAATCCGACCCGCACTCAAGTACTGGTAAACCGCTTAGAGGATCTAAGCCTGCCCAGGCAAAGCCGTGCGCACGAGTCGGACCGTCCATGCTTATAAACCCTATTGGTTTCATTGGGCGACAGGGCTTGAGATGTCATTTCATCTCCATGTCAGGTAAAAGTCCCACAAAATTGGAAGCAATGTCTCCAAAATGACCTTTAAAGTGTTGACGGGGACGTTAAACCTCAAATCAAACAAACAAACAAATATATTGAGAGAAAAGTGGGGTTTGAAAAAGAATTACACCACAACCTCTTTATAACACTATTAATGGGGCCCAAAGCAGAAACCGTGCTAGTTAAACAAAAATGTGTAGATTATGATAGAAAAATGACCAATTTATGGTCATTTTTCTATACCCGGCAAAAACAGTACTGCACAACTGGGTTTTTTTTTCGACCTGTTTGCCTAAAACATTAATATACAGAAAAAAATAATTACACCACAAGAAAATTTAATTCAATCCTGAAAAGAAACAGAAATCAAAACAAGAATATCATCACTGAGTCATGAATAATGCTTCTCCGAAGGCACATGGGGTAGGCTGTCAAAAATGACAAAATCACAGTTTCTGAACTGCAACTCAATAATCAATAATGGGTATAGCCACCAAGATTCACACGACACTCGTCAAGTCTCCTCCTCATGGAATTCACCAGTCTCTGTATATGATGCTGAGGAATCGCAGCCCATTCTTGGAGTAGAAGTCTCTGCAAGTCTGCAAGTCTTGTGTGTTGACTGACCTGTTTGTTTACAGCCCGACCAAGAATATCACACAAATGTTCAATGCACGCCAAGTCAGGAGACATCGGTGGCCACTCAAGTATCTGCATACCAGTCTGCTGCAGGAAAGCATCGACAATCCTGGCACTACGTGGTCTCACATTGTCGTCCTGGAAGATGGAGTTCTGGCCCATCTGTCTGAGATACGGTACAACATGAGGTCTTAGAATTTTGTCAATGTACCGACGACCATTCAAGTTTCCGGGCAATACAACAAGGGCAGTTCTGCCATTAGAACTGATACCTGCCAAACCATTACACTGCCACCGTTGTAAGCTGTTGTTGGTAGGACATTAGGCTCAAGGTGCCTCTCCCCAGTGCGACGCCAAACTCTGATCCGACCATCAATCTTCCGAAGACAAAATCTAGATCCGTCGGAAAAAGGAACTTCCGACCACTGCCGTCGGTTCCATTTGCCATGTCGTGCACAAAACTGGTGCAGTAGAGCCCTGTTCCGTTCAGAAAGCTGGGGCTTCCTAGCCGGTTTTCTGGATTTGAACCCCGAGGCTCGAACTCTGTTCCTGACTGTCTGCACCGAGATTCAATGTGCGCCAGGCCCCCGTTGCGTCTCAACATTCTCTCCAGACTGGGACCATCAACAAAACGCCGCCTTGCTACAGTTACCGCAATGTATCGGTCTTCACGATGGGTGGTAACTCTCGGTTGTCCGGATCTGGGTTGGTCGGAAACAGCCCCCGTTGCTTGATGACGCTGACGAATGCTGACAATAGTGCTGTGATGCACGTTGAACTGATTAGCAACATCTTGCAGATGAGCCCCCACCTCTAAACGCCCAAGCGCCCGGGCTCTTTCTTCATCAGTTAGCTTTCTCAAAGCTCGGAAAGGGTAGCATTCGCCATTGTTGTAACCAAACGCTTAATAATGGCCAATTAAAATTGATTTAATGAAATGATGAACATCTTTAAAAAATCATGCAAAAAATGCAGTTGGATATGTAGCCTGGTGAGCACTTTTAATTCCATACATGTTATTGGATAAGAAATTTGATGGTGAATTTTGACAAAAATGTTCACTCTTAAAATCGCATGCAGCACCAATATTACAAAAGCCAGGTAACAGAACATCACAACCCAACGTCTGCAGCAGCAGTAGCAGCACAACAAGAGCAGCATTTTACCAAAATTAACCAAAGACCCATTAAAATAATGCCTTTCATCCTATACGCGTTTAGACGTCTTAAGCCAACAGACGGACAGGTAATAAACGATCGCATTGAAAATCGATAATTTTGTCATTTTTGACTGCCGACCCCTGGTCAAAATCTGGTCAAGTCAAAATCTCCAGCATTTCTTGTGCGATTTTGAGTCTGTTTAAAGCAACTTATTTCCAAAAGAATAAGCTAAAAGCTGATATGTAATATGTAAACAGATACTACATGTGAGTAAAATAAATTGGCAAAAACCCCAGTTGTGCAGAACTTTTTTGGCCGCCGGGTATATATAATCTACACATTTTTGGGATCCAGCTTGAAACCATGTTATATCCAAACTGTGTTCTAATGAACCATGTTATAACAGGGTTGTGGTGTATTCTTGATCAGAAACATGCACCCTGTAACTCATTTATCCAATTGTATGCTAGTGGACTCTTCCATGGTATATGATGGACAAGTCCATTTGGCATATAAGGGGTGTCAGGGGTATATTTTTTTAGTTTTTATTCTATTTTTGACGAAAAATTCTGTTAGCAAATTGTGCAGACGTTGATCAGATGCTGCATTCTGATCTGGGCCTGCACTGTTTGCCAAGATACCTCTTTAGGGGTTTCACGCATACAATGGGTTAACAAGCACTTTTTTCCTGAACAAGCTATGTTTGAAGGAGAAACAAGAAAAATATCAAAATTCAGCATGTCAACAAAACAGAAGTGAAGGCAATCATCAGGAATCGATACAATTAACCCACTTTCCCTTTGTTGTCTCTGGTGGGGGCTGTGGGTTGATTGTATAGATTCCTTATCATTGCCTTCACTTCTATTTTACTACATAAAAGTGGGGTTCAAGGGGGTCAAAATTATACAGGCATGTTTTCATGATGAATATTCTTATTTCTAGCCCAAATATAGATTGTTGGTGCTTGTATGAACTACCTCAAAGACAATTCTCAAGTTACACCAACTGAGTCTTACATGTATTTTCCCTGCAAAATAAAGAAAAGCTAGAATGCGCAGTCGATGCCATGCCATTACAAATCCCCATGCTCAAGCAGAGTCAAATATAATGCTGCTCTTACACACCCTCATCATGTTTGGAAGTCATGTACCAAATTTTTTTGACATTCCAGCCAGTGGTTAAGGAAGAGTAGCGAGACAGATTGATGGTTTTTATTTGATTCGAGGTTTAACATCTCGTCAACACTGTATCGGTCATTTTGGAGACGTTGCTTCCAATTTTGTGGGATGAAATGATATCTCCAGCCCTGCCGCCCAATGAAACCAATAGGGTTTAAAAGCATTGACGTTCCGACTCCATCTCTTTGCCTGGGCAGGCTTAGATCCTCTAAGCGGTTTACCAGTACTTGTGTGTGGTCGGTTTCAGCTCTGCGTGGAAGCATCATGCAGCCCATCTGTTTCTTCAAGCCCCGATGGATGGACAGGCACAGATGGACAGACAGGTGGACAGGAGGCGTTCAAAATATCCCCAAACTTTGAAGCGTGGGGGTATAAAAAATATCTGCTTGTCATCACTTGCCTTTCATCTTCTTACCTAATATCAAACTTCCTGCCTCCTCCCAATAAAAAGGGTTGTTCTATATATCTCTGTATAACAAAGGCCTGCTCTGTTTCATCTACATGCTGTAGTAATTCTTCCACATCTTCAGATATCTTTATACCATCTCCTAAATATTAAATACTACATTAACAATACAACATCTTCAGATATTGTGATCTTTTTATACCAAAGTCAGCCTATAATAAGTATTATAACTAATCCAATGAATGGGGTTCAACAAATGCATCCAAAAATTGGTAGTGTCTATAAATAAGACCTTCCATTGACCATTAACCCATTTTGTACCAGAAACCCCAAAACGGGTAGTTGGCAAACAGTGCAGGCCCAGAGCAGATGCCACAGAATGCGTTAATGAACCTACAACATAACAACATTGATTATTTAATATGCTTATATTCATGCCGAAAAACTGTGCTAAAGTTCATCACGAAAACAGGCCTACATGTATATAATTTTGACCCCCTTGAACCCAACTTTTATATGTAAAACTGGTGTTTACAGGGGTAAACCTTATTTTTCTTATTTTTGCTGAAAAATATAGATTGTGGGTACTCGTGAGAACTGCCTCGATGAGGCGGTTCTAGCATGTACCCACAATCTATATTTTGAGCAGATATAAGATAAATATTAGGATTTTTCATCTTAAAATTTCCTATTTTTGCTGATAAAATTTACAATGTATTTGCATAGGTGTGTTTTCGTAATGATTTTCTATTGTCCATGAATAGATGAGATCTACTTTTGTAGGTACATGTACCTGATTTTCAAGTTTAAGCAATAAAAATAATGTACTGTCCTCTTTAGTACATTGAAAAACAAGCAAACTGCAAGTAATATCTTTGCTATATAGTATAAATGTTAAGAATTTTTACCTAGATTCCTACCTTCTTGGGTTTGCCTGGTTTGAATGGTCCATTGGAATATACTGCTTTTGTGGTCTGCACCATGAAAATAATTTTGAAAGCTAAAATAAATGGTTTATTTGCAGATTTTCAAACAGAATATAAAGCGCTGAGAAGTTTTTATTCAAAAGGCCTTGTTCTTTCTGATATCATTGTGGTACAATCGCCTTCAATGAAAAGCGCTGTACACTTTAACATTATGTAAAATGCTATTTCTGTGTGCCATGGCACTGAAAGTTGTTTAACGCGCTGCATTGCCTGCAATCCATTTTGATTAAATTTTTTTCAGCATGAAAGTTGTCTCCCTTCACCTTAAGATGATGAAAAACAGGATCCTGTTGTTCATAACTAACATTGTTCTCAGTTAACATATCATTAAAATAAGTTCTATGGAAAGCAAGGAAAACAACACAGAACTGAAAAGTGTCAAGCTTTTCTGGGTCATTTAACATGGCAAATATGCTATTATTTTTGCTGCAAAAAAAAAAGTAGGTATCCAGGTACTATATATTGTACTTGCTAGACCATATAACATTCTAGAGCCAGTTGTTCAAAACTAATGACATCGTTAGTTAATGAATTGTTAAAACTTAGATCATTCAATATGGTGAAAATACTTATATTTTTGCTGAAAAAATGTGAGCAGCTTTTGCAAATGCAAAAACTGCTCACATTTTTTTTCAGCAAAAATACAAAAATTTTAGATATTGTACTTGCTAGAATGATTAACAATTTGACCACTAACGAGCTCATTAAGCTAACGAGGCTTTGAAACACCACCAAGCTCATTAATTTAACAATGCTTCAAACTGGTGGGCCCAGACCTTTAGCCCCAGTTGATGATTTAGCAATCCAGACGGGAGGTTTTCTAGCTTCTTTCTGTAGCCTCTCAAAAGCTTCATATAAAGCTTCTCTATCATCAGGCTTCTCTGTGACCGGGATGGACATCTTCTGTTGGATGCTTGTCTGTTTTCTATTCTTCGGGAATATTCGGAAAGTCAGTGGCAGCCATGAGGGATAGCTGTACTTCACCACATTGCAGTATTCATTAAATACCCTGCAACAGAAATTTAACACTATGCATACAGCTCCAAATTATCTTAACCTTTACTGAGCTGTATCCAGATCTATCCTTCTGTGAAAACAGTATAGATCCAGATCAGCTGGCTTCTTGGGATCAGGATCTATACTTTTTTCCATTCGTCTCTTGAATTCATGTAAAAAAATGAAATCCTGCAGCACAAATGTTTGTTTGATATGAGGTTTAATGTCCCAGTCAACACTATAAAGGTCATTTTGGAGACCTTGCTTCCAATTTTGTGGGACTTTTACTTGACACTGAGATGAAATGACATCTCAAGCCCTGTCACCCAATGAAACCAATAGGGTTTATAAGCATGGACGGACCGTCTCGCACCACTTTGCCTGGGCAGGCTTAGATCCTCCAAGCCGTTTACCATTACACGTGTGCGGGTCGGTTTCAGCTCTGTGTGGAAGCATCATGCAGCCCATATATTTCTTTAAGCCCTGACGGGCGGGGGCCATGATGTTTTTAAGAAAGAGTCAGAGGAAAAATGTATATACCGTAATGATCCTAAGTATTGGGACAGATAGACCTCAGCAAACAGTGCAGACCCAGATCAGACTGCTCCTGAAGGAGCAGTCTGATCATGGTCTACACTGTTCCCCATTCTGTCTGCACCTTTTGGACTCCTTACTAGATCATGAAACAAATTTGTTTAAAGTTTAAGAGAATTAAAGTAAGTCCTCAAAGTGTCCGAATTTTTGAAGATTTTCATGGTACCGCTTGTGAACTCCACTTTTCCCAACATGAAGTTGGATTTGCAAGGGTTTTCTGTAGCTCATTACATGGACTTGTTAACATGATCATCCTTGTTGCAACTCCTTGTGTGGAGCTCAAGGCCTAGTAGTTCAAAATTAACGACAGTGTTAGTTGAGGTATCATTAAATGATAAATCATTAAATATGGAATACACTAACATTTTTGCTGAAAAAAATGTGTGCTCCTCACATCTTTGCAGCAAAAATACCAGTGTATTAGATATATTGCACTTGCCATCATGTGAACACGTCCGTAAAATGAAGACCCTCCCTAAACCCCAATCTATATAGAGAAAACTCGGGTTTACGGGGGTATACATTATTTTTTTTATTTCTGCTCCAAGACAAAGGTTGTGGATACTCGTTAGAATCACCTCAATAAGGCGGTTCTAACAAGCACCCGAAACCTATGTCTTGAGCATTTTTAAGAAAAATCATGGATTTTCATCACAAAAAGTAGCCATTTTGTGGATAAGAAAAAAGCACTATGTCGCACCGGTGAGTTATCATAATGCTACAAAAGTGAGCATCCTCACCACATATGAATTTGTTAAGCTCAAGATGCTTAGGTATGCCCTCTAAAAACTTTTGCTTATTGTTCAAGACATGAACAGTAAAGGCTCTACTGAAACTGTGTGGCACAATCTTGCAGTATCCTTTGACACGGTTTTGTGTGTGACTTGGTTGCTTGCACAAGTGCTGCGACAGCTGTAGATAAGAAGTACCAAGGATTTCCCTCATTTTATCCCTAAAATACTTTGCACATGATACTTGTTAGAATCACTTTAAGTTCAATAAGGCAGTTCAAAAGGCTACAGTAATGATCGTAAGTATTGGGACAGACAGGCCTAAGCAAACAGTGCAGACCCAGATAAGACTGCTCCTGAAGGAGCAGTCTGATCAGGGTCTACACTGTTCGCCATTTCATCTGCATCTTTTGTACACCTTGCTGGATCATGAAACAAATTTGTTAAAAGTTTAGGAGAATTACAGCAAGGCCTCAAGGTGTCCCAATTTTATTTTTACGGTATCAACAATAAGTTCTAACAAGAAATAAAAAAAACTATCGTCTTAACTCTTTTCTTGCTGTTCAGGACAACCCCTATCTTTGCAAACAGTATAGATCCAGATCAGATGGCTTCTTCAGAAGCCATCTGCTCAGGATCTACACTGTTTGGCATTCAGTTTATGAATTGGTAGCAATAAATTACATCAAGTAATTTGATTGGATGATAGAGAGAAATGGGTGTGGCTTATATAAATATTCAGCAACATAAGGGTTAGAATTACTCCCTTTATCTGCAGCTTTATGTACTAGTGTGTCTTTTTATGTGTCCTGGGCTGATGCTTACTTCACAAGAGCTGTTTTCCTACAAATGATGTCAGATCCCCTGTAATAGTTGATCAGCTGCTGAAGACCAGGTTCATGGCCTGAAAATAATATAAGAATCTTATATGGGTGTGAGGGGTGAATGGAAAAATCAGTCCCGAGGGACACTGTATGGCACCACAAGGCTTGTCGAGTGATGCCGGACGGCGATCCCGAGGGATGGATTTTTCTATCCGCCCCTCACACCCATATAGGATTCTTTTTCTTGCAAACCTTCCATTTCTTAGCGCTGATTTTTAATGCTGCTGTCACTTCGAGTACCGACATCCGCCATATTGTGATGACAGTACAGGAATGTTTATTGATGTCACGTAACGTGCTGTGACGTCAACCTTAACGATGGCGCATAGGAGGTCGTAATCAACCAGTGCATTTATCAAACGCACGATTATATTCGATTTTGGGTTGGAACACCAGTGTTAGAACATAAATTTCTATCCCAGGGTAAAATCACAGATTTGCTTGTCTGGTGTGCAAGAATACATAATCCCTACAAACATCTTGGGAAGTTTCAGTAATTACAACATACAATTCGTATTCCAACAGAAAGACTACATTATATTTTAAACCCAGCAACTAATAGGAACTCCAAAATGCATTATATTGTTATGACTTTGATAATAAGCTTCCATTCAGCTAGATATATGTACATGTACATAAGGATATACAGTAAAATTCCTATATTAAGACCACCTTTGGGACTGTTCAAAAGTGGTCTTTAAGATCACTTTTGAACAGTCCCAAAGGTGGTGTCTGACCAGAGGACACTGTCTGCAGAAAAGACAAAGAAAGAATAACTGAAACTACTAAATAAGCTTTTTAAAGCAGAATTAGTCTTAATTTTAGGTGGTCTTAATAGCGGAATGTCACTGTATTATGTGCATGCATATAAATGCCAATAGATGTAATAGCATAAAATTGCTAAAAAATAGTTGTTTTTACATAAACTATACTGTGTTCAGTTGATATAATATATGCTTTTGTTAGCTGTCCACACACCATGTTATATTCTAAATAATGTAAAAATATTTACATTCAAAGAATCTTTACACAAAAAAACCCATAGTTAACTCAAAGTTAGAATGAAATGTTGTTCATACTTAAATGAATACATTGCTTCATTTTTTTTTTTTTTTGGTTTGGGTTTTACGGCCCTTTCAAGATTATTTCACTCATATCGAGCCGATCGTTAATCATAGGTGGGCGAAAACCGGAGTACCCGGAGAAAAACCACCTGACCTTCCGTTGCAGAACTTGGCGTCTCACACGTGACCCGAGCGAGGCTCGAACCCACGGCGGTGAGAGACCTAATGACTAAGAGTCAGCGCTCTTATCCATTAGGCCACGGAGACATTGCTTCATGCAATGACATTTAATCATTTAGTGATGTCAAATTAAACCATGGTTTTCTCCATTAACTCATTATTATTAGATGATGGTGACACAAAGACATCAACATGGCTCTGCCTATTGTCTACATATTCAAGTATGATAAATTGATCAATGGTTCATGATGATGGTTCATTTGCCTGTTCTGCGTGGTCTTTATCAGGTTAAGTCTGTGTATTTGTTTTTAATATCCCCATCAACACTATTTAGGTCATTCTGGAGATGTTGCTTACAATTTTGTGGGACTTTTACCTGTCACTGAGGTGAAATGACATCTCAAGTCTTGCTGACCAATGAAACCAGAAGGCTTATATGCATTGGACGATCTGACTCACACCGCTTTGCATCACCATGTCCAGGGCAGGCTTAGTCCTTCTAAGTGGTTTACCAGTACTCGTGTGTGGTCAGATTCAGCTCTGCGTGGAAGCACCATGCAGCCCAATCTATCTCTCCAAGCCCTGATGGGTGGGAGCGAAACAAGTCTGAGTAAAGAACACCCTAAAATCCAAACTTATTTTCAGAAAAGTGGAGTTTACAAGGATCGTGGGTACTCATTAGAACTGCCTCAATGAGGTGGTTCTAATGAGTACACACAATCTCTATTTGGATTAATAAATTAGAAAAATATCAAAAAAATTCTTCTGATCCAGAGATAAGGAAGATGCCATTTTAGTACATGGATGTGTTACAGTAAAAATCCTAAAAATTGGGACACCTTGAGGGCTTAGTGTAATTTTCCTAAAATTTTAATTTTGTTTCAATATCCAAAAAGGTGTCCAAAAAGTGCAGACAGGATGGCAAACATTGCAGACCCTGATCAGACTACTCCTTCAGGAGCAACAGTGCTGACCCTGATCAGACTGCTCCTTCAGGAGCAGTCTGAAGGAGCAGTCTGATTGGGGTCTGCACTGTTTGCTTCGGCCTATCTGTCTCAATACTTAGGATGATTACGGTATGCATGAATGCAGGTCACACTCATGTGTCATTGTGACACACATACCGAGTCTTCCAAAAGGCAGTCGGTTTCTTTCTCCAAACATAAGATGGAATGAAGCTGACTTGGCTGGCAGTTTTCTCCAATCATCCCCTCTTTCTTCCAATAAGTACTTGGACACCGACCTGTACACTGAACTGTTCTTATCACGAATCACAAAACCATACATCCTGGCTACTAGTTTATGGATACAGTTTCATTGCTCCTGATATGGCAATTTTTTTCATCTGAAAAGTATTAATATTTTTCTTATTTCTACACTATACATACGTGTAGATGTATGTTGTGGGTACTCATTAGTCTGCATTCGAGGGCCTCCTAACTTATCAGTGCAACATCTCCGTGAACACAAAAATCAAACAACCACAGAGATGAAACAACAGTGAGGACTCGACAGCATGAGACCACTGAAATGCTGCAGCAAAAGAACACCAGATGGGCCCAACCAGGTTCTAAGCAAGTCTGACAGATTAAGACCCTTAAAACGCTTCTTTATGCAGAGAAAAGTGGGGTTCATAGTGATGTACATTATTTCGCTTATTCTTGCTCAAAACATAAACATTAGGTAACCTTTAGAATTTAGAATTAGGCTTTTCTAACAAACACCCAGTCTGTTTTGAAGCAGAAATAAGAACAAGAGCTGTCGCATGACAGCATAGCTTGCCTGTTTAGCGCCTTCAAGATATAAGGTAAAATTATTGAACCATGAAATATAGATCACACTCACCTACATATAGTTTAAGGTCAATAATCAGGTCACATGGAACATATATTCCAGATATTACATTTCAGAATTAAATTGTGTCTGAATTATAAGGCTAATCATTGAACCTTGAAAATAGGTCACACTGACCTAGATATATTTCTTTGTCAATCATCTGGTCACATGAAATTGAATATTCAGATATGAAGTTTCTCCATCCAATAGTTTTCAAGATATAAGTCAAAGTCATTGAACCATGTAATATAGGTCAAACTGACCTGGATATATTTTGAGGTTAATCATCTGGTTGCATTGAAGTAATATCCCAGGTATAACATTTTGTTATCAAAATATTAATCAAGATAATAGGCAAAATCACTGAGCCATGAAATATAGGTCACACTGACCTAGATATATTTTGAGGTCAATCAGCAGGTCACATGGAACTAATAATCGAGGTATGACATTTCTTTATCAAATAGTATTCAAGATAATAGGCAAAAATCAGTGAACCATGAAATATAGTTCACACCGACCTAGATATATTTTGAGGTTAATCATGGGGTCACATGGAACTAATAATCCAGGTATGACATTTTTCCATCAAATAGTATTCAAGATAAAAGGCAAAATCACTGAGCCATGAAATATAGGTCACACTGACCTAGATATATTTTGAGGTCAATCAGCAGGTCACATGGAACTAATAATCAAGGTATGACATTTCTTTATCAAAAAGTTTTCAAGATAATAGGCAAAATCAGTGAACCATGAAATATAGGTCACACTGAGCTAGATATAGTTTGAGGTTAATCATGGGGACACATGGAACTAATAATCCAGGTATGACATTTCTCCTTCGAATAGTATTCAAGATAAAAGGCAAAGTCACTGAACCATGAAATATAGGTCACAGTGACCTAGATATATTTTGAGGTCAATCATGGGGTCACATGGCACTAATATCCAAGGTATGACATTTCTCCAACAAATAGTCTTCAAGATATAAGGCAAAATCACTGAACCATGAAATATAGGTCACAGTGACCTACATGTAGATATATTTTGAGGTCAATCATGGGGTCACATGGTACTAATATCCCAGGTATGACATTTCTCCAACAAAGAGTCTTCAAGATATAAGGCAAAATCACTAGACCGTGAAATGTAGGTCACCATGACCTTCACCCTTTTAAACTTGAACCAATGTCACGTGGTTGGCTGATATATAACCAATTTTGTTTATAACTTGTTAGCATATTGGAAACATATATAACAAATTACAAAGGTGTCCTAGATTTTGACCCCTAGCCCCACCCCATCCGTCCTCCCAGGCATTACCCCAGGGGTGTGTTGTCTTGGAATCTCAGAAGACACGCCCGGGTATCCAACTTGTAAAATATGACTTCCTTGTGATGAGTGTCTGTTGAGACATAAGCAATTCAAAAACTTTACACAGTTTTACAGAGGTGTTCTAGATTTTGACCCCTAGCCCCAACCCGGTGCATGAATCCAGGGGTCTGTTGTCTTTGAACATCAGAAGACCCTCCCAGGTACTTAAGTTCCAAACATGAGTGCTGTGTGATAAGTGACTGTTGAGATATAAGCATTTGAAAAACTTTAACTCAGTGTGACGGGAACGCACATGCAAACGCACACAAATGAGGTGACAACAATAGCTCTCCATGTACTTCGTACAGGCGAGCTAAAAATATGCCATTCTGTCATTAAATTTCATAAGCAAATGTCATATCCAACAATTTTAAAGAAGCGTTTCACCACATAGGTGTCGCTCCCTGCCCCTCGGGACTGCCTATTCGAAATTCCTAAACTTGCAGTATGTTTATTCTGGCTTTTTTTGCCGGATCATTACAGGGTCACTGATGAGGCTTTATTAGCCGAAACTACGTAGTATGACCCATCTTCTTTCTTATGAATGTTTTCATTGCTCTTAAAGGAACTCATTTTTGATTTTTAATTGAAGAAATAGATTGGGCAGCATGATGCTTCCTCACAGAGCTGAAGGCAACTGAGTTTTGGTAAACGGCTAAGAGGTTCTAAGCCTGCCTAGGAAAGGTGGTGCGAGTCAGACCGTCCATGCATATTCACCCTGTTGGTTTCATTGGGTGACAGGGATTGAGATGTCATTTCATCTCAATGTCGAGTAAAAGTGCCACAAATTTGGAAGCAACGTCTCCAAAATTACCTATACAGTGTTAACCGGGACTTTAAAGGTGCATTATTGAGCTATCTGGAAAAAATGCTTCCAAAAATAAAATACATATAGCCGGTATTTTTTTTTAAACAATACAAATGAATGCATTTTATGCAAAAATGCGAACAATTATGATGACAGGTAAACGTGTTTGAGAGGGATTCCCTAACTAAGTTTTGAACACTAGTTAGATCTATTTTTAGTTCTTGACAAAAATAGAATCCCCATATATGACGTTATGCAACATTCATTTTTGGCCTTGTTTGCTTAGGCCATGCCTGAATAGGAAAAACATATGATGCTGAATACCATGCCATAAATAATGACACTCAGAGAAGATACTGTCGCCATGGATGTGTAAAGTGACAGATTTATTTTTAGAACAGAAATTCCGAACACATGTTCAGAGCGAAGGGTAAACACGAATGAAAACGACCATTTCCACAAAGTTCTGAAGCTGTATTTGGCTCCAAAAGTGTACACATGACAAAGGAGTATGCATTGAAGATAAAAACCAGAAAAAAAAATTGAGACCAGGTAGCTCAATAAGGCACCTTTAACCTCAAATTTAACAAACAAAACCACAAAGGTGTGTGATATTAATGAGCAGGGGCCAGTTGTTCAAAACTAACGACGTTGTTAGTTAACGTATCGTTAAAGCTTTGATCATTAAATATGGCAAATATGCTCACATTTTTTCAGCAAAAATACCAAAATTTTACATATTAAACTTGCTAGAACAGTTAACAATATGACCACTAACGAGCTTGTTAAGCTAACAATGCTTTGAACAACTGGACCCAGTTGTATATGGCCAATTTTGTTTGGGAATAAAAGTTGTGATGTCTATGTTTAAGAGCACAAAAAAGATAGGAGTCTGCATTGCATTGTTTTGTAAAATGATTGTCTACATAGGATCGAAACATAAAATCAGCCTCCGCCCATTGGGGCTTGAAGAAATAAATGGGGTGCATGATGCTTCCAAGCAGAGCTGAAACCAGTCGCACACAAGTACTAGTAAACCGCTTAGAGGATCTAAGCCTGCCCAGGCAAAGCGGTGTGAGTCGGATCATCCATGTTTATAAACCCTACTGGTTTCATTGGGCGACAGGGCTTGAGATGTCATTTCATCTCAACGTCGGGAAAAAGTCCCACGAAATTGGAAGCGTCTCCAAAATGACCTATACAGTGTTGATGGGGATGTTAAACCTCAAATCAAACAACCAAACAAACTAAACATAAAATGCAAAGTAAAATCAATCATTTTGTTATTATCCCCACGTTTTTCAACGAAAAGTGGGGATATTGTTATCGCCTCCGTCCGTCCGTCTGTCTGTCTGTCTGTCCGGCTATCTCCTCCTAAACCGTTAGCCGGAATTCAACCAAATTTGGTATGCAAGTTGCTTACATGAATGGCTTGCGCAAGAGCACATTTTTTTTTGTCCCCGCCCCCAGTGCTGAAACCGACTGGCAAACTGCTTAGAGGTTCGACGCCTGCCCAGGAAAAGTGGTGCGAGTCTTCTATCCATGCATGTAAACCCTATTGGTTTCATTTGATGGCAGGGCTTGAGATGTCATTTCATCTCAATGTTGGGTAAAAGTCCCACAAAATTGAAAGCAGCGTCTCCAAAATGGCCTTTACAGTGTTGTCTGGGACGTTACACCACAAACGAAAAACAAACATGTAAAAGGAGTGAAGATATTATACATGTATAATTATGTCATCACAAAAACACACCTTTATTGTTTTGACCCCCTTAAACTGCACTTTTATATAGTAAAAGTTTGGCTTGCATAGGGACTGCATTATTTAGAGTTCTTTATTCTGCTCAAACACATAGATTGTAGGTACTCATTGGGACTGTGATGCGATTCTAACAAGTACCCATGATCAATGTTTTGAGCAGTAATAGGGAAAATGTCTGATTTTTTATCGGAAATTTTCATTTCCAAGACATTAAGTTGTGTTTACTTGTTAGATCCGCCTCATATATATGTTTTTCTAACGAGCACCCACAACCTTTATTTGAGGGATTTATAAGAAAAATATCTAATTCATTAGAAAATAATCGTTAATGAGATATCCTGCCCCAGCCCATCAGGGGCTTGAAGAAATACGAGGGTAGGCTGAAAAGTTCTGAGCCTGTCCAAGATCCAATGGTGTGTCCATGTTGAAAGTACCTTATTTTTCAACATAGTCTCCCTTCCTGTCCACACACTTCCTCCAGCGATGCTGGAGTCCTTGGATCCCAGTGGTATAGAAGGTCTCATCTTGGTCCCTGAAAAACTCATCCACAGCAGCTATCACCTCCTCGTCTGACCGAAAATGCTGCACAGCCAAGTGCTTTTTCATGTTTGGAAACAGGAAATAATCTGATGGAGCTAGATCAGGTGAATACAGAGGGTGATGGACAAGTGTGAAGCCACAGTCATGCACAGCAGCCATTGCGACAACTGATTTATGAGCAGGTGCATTGTCCTGATGGAACAAGACCCCTTTTGTCAATTTTCCGGGTCGTTTAGCCTTAATTGCTTTTCGCAATTGTTTTAGCAGATCTGCATAATACTCCCCATTAATTGTTCTGCCTTTTTGAAGGTAATCTATGAATATTATACCCTTGGCATCCCAGAACACTGATGCCGTCACCTTCCCTGCAGAGGAGACGACCTTTACCTTCTTTGGAGGGGCTGAGCCAGGGTGCTTCCATTGCATGGATTGTCTTTTGGTCTATGGCTCAAAGTGATGAACCCAACACTCATCATGAGTGAAAAAACGGTCAAGAAAACCATCTTGGTCTGCTTCAAAAATAGCAAAGTTGGCTTGTCACAGGTTCAGTCTGGTCAACTTTTGGTCAGGCGTCAAAAGCCGTGGCACCCATCTGGCGGAAACCTTGGACATTCCTAATTCACTGTGTAGAATGTTCTCTGCTCATTCAAGGGAGATGCCAACAGTGTTAGCTAAGTGATTCACAGCTAAAGGCCTGTCATCCATCATGGTCCTGTGCACTTGGCTGATGGTTTCCTCAGTTGTTGCCGTTGTGGGTCGTCCACACCAGTCATCATCTTCAAGGCTGTCCTTGCCCATCTTAAAATTTGCTGCCCACCATTTCACGGTTGCATACGAAGGAGCATCATCCCCTAATGTTGCAACCCTATCGGCATGAATGTCCTTAGGAGCATTCCTTTTTATGGAGGTACTTGATGACACCACGATGCCAGATTTTGTCCATTTCCTCAAAAACGTGTTAGTATCAATTTTCAACGTCTAGAATTTCTACGTTATTACAGGTAAACTTGAACTCATTTGAGTCAAATCAAATAATAAAGGTTTGGATTTAATGAATACAAAATTCCATGGCTGTTCGATGCCTGCTTCTTGGTCAGGCTGAGAACTTTTCAGCCTACCCTCGTAGATGGGCTGCATGATGCTTCAGGGCAGAGCTGAAACTGACCCGCACACGAGTACTGGTAAACCGCTTAGAGGCTCTAAGCTTGCCCTGGCGGTACGAAAATTTATTCTGTTATAAATGATCATCACGAATGTGAGTCGATGCAACATGACTTGGACAATCTATCAGAGTGGTCTGAAAAGTGGAAACTATAGGTTTCAATGCTAAGAAATGTAAAAGTATGCACATCGGCTTTAATAATAATAAACACCAGTATACCATGCTCGACGTCTCGTCAGGAAACAGGAGAGAAATTCAGCAAGTGGATGAAGAAAAAGACCTGGGGGTGACATTTCAGTCTAATTTGAAATTTGACAAGCATATAGTGCAGTGTGTGAACAAGGCAAATAGAATGATAGGCATAGTCAAAAGAACATTTACACTGATTGACAAAGATATGTTCTTGATTTTATATAAAACACTCATACGGCCGTACTTGGAATATGCAACATCTGTGTGGTCGCCTCATCTGAAGAAGGATATATATTTATCTTGGAGAACACCCAACGTAGAGCTACAAAGTTAGTCAACAACATAAAAGACTTACCATATGAGACTAAACTTAGAACTCTGGGTTTACCTACACTAATATATAGAAGATCTAGGAATGACATGTTGCAAGTGTATAAAATTCTGAACCACATTGACAATCTTGACAAGAGCATATTTTTCAAAGAGTGCAATCATTCTACAACCAGAGGTCACAGTTACAAATTGGCAAAATCATATAGTAGACTGAATGTCAGACTGAATTCGTTCTCAGTACCAGTAGTATGATCATCATACTACTGGTACTGAGAATGAATTCAGTCGACAGTATCACATATGGAATAGCTTGTCTGAAACGTGTGTCCAGGGCAGAGATGTA
This sequence comes from Lucinisca nassula, assembly GCA_963580285.1. Taxonomy (NCBI): domain Eukaryota; kingdom Metazoa; phylum Mollusca; class Bivalvia; order Lucinida; family Lucinidae; genus Lucinisca; species Lucinisca nassula. The sequence continues at coordinate 80,869,140 of OY757012.1, forward strand.
AATAGTTTTAAATCTTCACTAAAAGAGTGCTGGAAAAATCATTCGCAGAAATTTAACTACGAAACGACAACCGTCACTTCGCATGTTGTTGTTGTTGTATATCTATAAGGCATTTTTTCGCTGCCTATAAACTCATGGTACTTAAGTAAGTCACTTGTGCATTTCCCTATGTGAAAAACACATGATGCTCATAATACAATGACCTTCAAAATCTTTTAGTGCTCCTGATGTATTCCATCAGTGCATCTGTCAGTTCCTTCCTTCCTTGCTTACTAATGTCTTCAATCATGCCTGTCAACACTTTCAAGTTAATGTCTGTTACCAATTTCACCTCCTCCCTGGCCAGAATCTCTTCTACATTATACACTAAAGTATCCCTTTCTGATTTAACGAGTTGAGCGCGCTGACAAAAAACAAAGAAGCTACGAGGGGCCAATATCTTCCAAGGGAAGTCCAACGGCTTGACGACAGGTAAATGACAGGTAAATTTCCTGTGCACATTTAGCAGAATACCTTTGTTTACACCTCCGAAAATGGCGGACCTCAGCGGAAGTGACGTCACGCTGATTGTCCTTTTACACCAGAACATGTTGGACTAATGGACTTTAGACAATTTACACTATTGTGATTTATGGTTTTCCTGTTTCTACACAATACTCTAATGCAGAATTGCTTCAATTACATGTAAATATCCTGGTAGATCAATTTAGTAACAAATCTGTTTTGAAAGAAGAACCCGGACCAAATGCACAACTTAATATTTACATCTACACCGTTGCTACACAACATTTCCTTTCCCGTTTTTTTAGCAGCAACAGGTTCCACCTGGAAACAATCATATTGATCAAAACCTGTTCCAAGTTGTAAAAACTAAAAGAAAATAAATTTTATTCAAACCAAAGTTTGCCAAACCGTCGTACCGTACCATCGATTTATGGACATCTTGTTAATATTGTGATACAGAATCCTAAAATCCAGACATCTTGGCCCCTAACAAACTCGGCCCCTGACGATCTCGGCCCCTGACAAACCCCTGACAAACTCGGCCCCTAGCAAACTCGGCCCCCATTCAACTCCGTAACTAAAAGCTCCGTCCCTAGCAGCATTTAGGTCCTAAAATACTATGTTTTTGTTTCCGAGAAGCAATTTGGAAGGTGGATAGGGTTCATAGAAAGTTTGAGCATATTTATCGTTTTTAATACGAAACCTTATCCATGATAAAAGATCGCGGAAACCGATGCTGTAATTGGGACGTGTTGGAATTGAGTTTGACATCACTGTATCAGGGTGTATCTTATAGAAGAAGGTTAAAGAGGACTGCTCATGACCGGCCTCCATGGATGGCCACTCTTGCTCATTAAGCATGTCACCGACGCTTCTTCTATTTCGCCATCGCCTGCAGATCCATCGAGTAGCTGTCCTCTGCACCTTCTCCACCTGCTGGATATGTTTTTAACATAGGGATGCCGAATGGGTGATGCATAAGTTGAGGACCAACTAATGTTTTATATGCAACATCCTTTGTCTGCCTACGTGCAAAGGCCAAATTACGTCTAAGGAATCCTAAAGTCCTAGTTGCTTTAGGTGTAATCTCAGAGATATGTTGACCCCAATCAAGATCGTCAATGATGGTGATACCAAATATTTGGCGGATTGAACATGCTCCAAAATTTGCTGGAGAAGAGTATAGTCAAACTTCTATCTATCTATCTTCTTATACTGAGTCGGTCATATTTGGCCATTACCTCAGTTGGGTGCGTAGCTAAATTTAGAATTTAGCTGAAAAAAAAAAAAAAAAAAAAGAGAAGTCACTGGATGAGTCCTTAAAACTATTTACAATCTGAATAACAGAGGTATACTAAAACGCATACCTCTGAGTCTCAATCTTACACTGTATGGGCTTTGAACTCCTCTGCAGTCTTAGCATTCACCACAGAAGAGGGAAGACTATTCCACTGGGGAATAGTCCTAGGGAAGAAGGAATTTTTCAGGGCATCACTGTAGGACTGGTACCTGTGATACTGTGAGTTGTTTACTTTTGATGCCCTTGTTCGAGTTGAAACTGTCACAGGGGTCAAGTATTTATCTTTATTAACGGCCACTGTACCTGAATGTATCTTATAGAAGAAGGTTAAAGAGGACTGCTCACGACGGGCCTCTAGGGACGGCCATTCTAGCTCGTTAAGCATGTCACCGACGCTGCTTCTATTGCGCCATCGTCGGCAGGTCCATCGAGCAGCTGTCCTCTGCACCTTCTCCACCTGCTGAATCTGAGTTTTAACATAGGGATGCCAAATGGGTGATGCATATTCTAGCTGAGGGCGAACCAATGTTTTATATGCAACATCCTTTGTCTGCCTAGGTGCAAAAGCCAAGTTTCGTCTAAGAAATCCTAAAGTCCTAGTTGCTTTTGATGTAATTTCAGAAACGTGTTGACCCCAATCAAGATCATCAGTGATGGTGATACCAAGATATTTGGCGGATTGAACCTGCTCCAAGATTTGCTGGTGTAGTTTATAGTCAAACTTAATTTGTTTGTCAGGAGGGTGTCGCGACACCCTCATTGAATGACATTTGGCCACATTGAACTTCATCTGCCAATCGGCCTCCCACTGTGCTAGTTGATTCAGGTCATCTTGTAGAATAAGACAGTCAGAAGAAGAATATATATTCCTATAAAGGACACAATCATCAGCAAACAAACGGACAGATGACCTGATGTTATCAGGGAGATCATTAATGAATACCAAGAAAAGGACCGGTCCAAGGACCGAACCTTGGGGGACACCAGATAAAACAGGGACTGGATCAGACGCTTGGCCATCAAGTACAACTTGTTGTGAGCGCCCTGAGAGCCATGAGCTAATCCACCTGTGTGTGGATCCTCTTATCCCATAGTAGTCCAATTTATACAATAGCCTCCTGTGAGGTACCTTGTCAAAGGCCTTAGCGAAGTCCATGATAATCAAGTCAGTCTGTTTGTGGCCACGGTTTGTGGCCCCATCCAGATTGCTCACAATGTCATGGTAAAACTGAACTAATTGAGTTTCGCAAGACCTTTGACTTCGGAAACCATGTTGACAGTCAGCAAGAATGCTCTCTAAGGCTAGGTGCTTGTTGATGTTACTAACTATTATATGCTCCAGGGTTTTGCAACAGATGCATGTTAGCGACACTGGTCTATAATTTGCTGCATCGTATTTTTCTCCTTTTTTATAGACCGGGGTAACATTAGCTTGTCGCCAGTCATCTGGTACAGTGCCCTGGGCGAGTGATTCATTGAAGATAAAGGCCAGCACAGGTGAAATTTCAGCACCACATTCTTTAAGCAAAACTTAATTCGCTTGTCCAAAGGGTGTCGTGACACTCTCATTGAATGACATTTGGCCACATTGAACTTCATCTGCCAATCGGCCTCCCACTGTGCAAGTTGATCCAGGTCATCTTGTAAAATAAGACAGTCAGAAGGAGAATGAATGTTCTTAGACAGGACACAATCATCAGCAAACAAACGGACCGGGAAATCATTGATGAAAACCTAGAAATGGAGCGGTCCAAGGACCTAACCTTGGGGACCCAAGATAAAACAGGGACTGGATCAGACGCTTGGTCATCAAGTACAACTTGTTGTGAGCGCCCAGAGAGCCATGAGCTAATCCACCTAGGTGTGGATCCACTTATCCCATACTAACTACGCCAGTTTATATAATAGCCTTCGGTGAGGTACCTTGTCAAAAGCCTTTGCGAAGTCCATGATGATCAAGTCAGTCTGTTTGTGGCCACGGTTTATGACCCCATCCAGATTGCTCACAATGGCATGGTAAAATTGAACTAGTTGCGTTTCGCAAGACCTTTGACTCCGGAAAACCATGTTGACAGCCAGTAAGAATGCTCTCAAAAGCTAAGTGCTTGTGGATATTGCTTACTAATATATGCTCCAGGGTTTGTAACAGATGCCAAATGTCACTCAATGAGAGTGTCACGACACCCTCCGGACAAGCAAATTAAGTTTGACTATACTCTTCACCAGCAAGTTTTGGAGCATGTTCAATCCGCCAAATATCTTGGTATCACCATCACTGACGATCTTGATTGGGGTCAACATATTTCAGAGATTACATCTAAAGCAACTAGGACTTTGGGATTCCTTAGACGGAACTTGGCTTTTGCACCTAGGCAGACAAAGGATGTTGCATATAAAACATTGGTTCGCCCTCAACTCGAATATGCATCACCCATTTGGCACCCCTATGTTAAAACTCAGACTCAGCAGGTGGAGAAGGTGCAGAGGACAGCTGCTCGATGGACCTGTAGGCGATGGCGAAATAGAAGTAGCGTCGGTGACATGCTTAATGAGCTAGAGTGGCCGTCCCTGGAGGCCCGTCGTGAGCAGTCCTCTTTAACCTTCTTCTACAAGATACACTCTGATTCAGTGTCTATTGATAAAGATAGGTACTTGACCCCTGTAACACTGTCGACCCAAACAAGGGCATCAAAATTAAACGACTCACAATATCGTAGATACCAGTCCTATAGTGATGCCCTGAAGAACTCGTTTTTTCCTAGAACTATTCCCCAATGGAATAGTCTTCCCTCCTCTGCGGTGAATGCCAAGTCCGCAGAAGAGTTCAAAGCCCGCACAGTGTAAGATTGGGTCTCAGAGGTATGCGTTTAAGGATACCTCTGTTATGCAGATTGTAAATAGTTTTAAGGACGCATCCAGTGCCTCTCTCTTTTTTTTTTTTTTTTTTTTTTTTCTTTTTCAGCTAAATTCTAAATTTAGCCACCCAATCAACTGAGGTAACGGCCAGATATGACAGACTCAGTATAAGAAGATAGATAGATAGATAGATAGATAGATAGATAGATGCATGTTAGCGACACTGGTCTATAATTTGCTGCATCACATTTTTCCGCTTTCTTATAGGCCGGGGTAAAATTTGCTTGTCGCCAGTCATCTGGTACAGTGCCCTGGGCAAGTGATTCATTGAAGATAAAGGCCAATACAGGAGAGATTTCAGCACTACATTCCTAAAGTACCCTGTCATTCAGGTCGTCTGGCCCAGATGCCTTATGTATCTTGAGCTTACCCAACAGTTTAGCGACCCCCTTGGGTCAGAGATGTAACTACAACAGAGATGTAATTACACGCCATTTAATCAATTAGTTTATTAATTACATTGGAGATTGTGTGAGAGTGGACCCAGAGCAGCGTGTCATACACTTATTCAATCAACGGCATTAGGTTCATTTAACTCATGGCTAATTTTGTGATATGGGTTACTCATAATTTCGTCTAAATTAGTTCAAAAAGTAATTAGGCGTATGTACGTTAAAATTATGTGTAAAAGTTTGATAATAATTGAATTCCAACATTTAAATATACATATTCTAGTTTTGGGGGCCGAGTTTGTCAGGGGCCGAGTTTGTAGGGGCCGAGTTTGTCAGGGGCCGAGTTTGTTAGGGGCCGAGATGTCCTGTCACCGTACCATCGCACCGACTGAAGCTCTCCCATGTCGAAGGTTTTCTGGTCTAGTTTGCAAAAAAAAAAAAAAAAAAAAAACAATAAATAAATCTTGAAATCTTAATTTCTGCCCAAGATATTCCAAGAAAGATTGACATAATGTCATCCAAAATGGACATAACAAAACTAGATTTATATGGAATATTGAATGTTAATGAGGAAGCAACCGAAAAGGAGGTATAGACAATATTTTAGATGATATAACGTTGGTAGTCAAGTATTCGACATTGACCTAATTTCGACAGTCGAATAAATTCTCAGGAATTCTATCCATCTATCTATCGAGTTGTACTGCCACACACCCGCGCGAGGATTACAGCAGGATAATTGCACTCATTGGTGTGTGATAGCTCAGTGGTTAGTGCACTTGCTTCTGATGCTAGAGTGGGAAAGTATAAAACCCGGGAGTAACAGCCGGGAGCCGGGAGTAAAATCCGGAAGTAAATTTTGGCAATCGAACAAAGGTATTAAACATAAACATATCTGGATTAAATTTGGATCAAAAGTAGAATATAGACATTTCTTTAAAATGCATATAAGTGTTAACACTGTTATCATGTACTTTTCAAGATATGAACCGAAATATACGACCACGTCGTAAAATTTTCGCCCGGGAGTAGTTTTTTGCGGTATTGACGATGTCAAGCGTTTTGCAAAATATGTTCAGTCTGGGATTGCTACAAGAATAAGTTTGTATATTATCAATTAAAAACATGTCAAAGATTATAAAAATACAAAAAAAAAGTTATTTCATCGCTCCGTGAAGTAAGTAATTGACCCGGGAGTAGGCCGGGAGTAATTTCTGAGTTGAAATCGGCGTTTATTGGCGTTATTGCCTATGTCACATACAGTGTATTTATTAAACGTAGTCTTACTACCCTGACAGTTAATAGCAAAGGTACTGATCAGACTGCGGGGGTAATTTGTGTCATCGTTTCTACAATATACGGCCATAAAACAAATAGCGCCAAATATAAATGTTCCCGGGCCACGTGATCAAACTCCTCTTAAATCTTAGGCGCAGGAGCTGGGCATGAGTTGGGTTGGGGGTTTGGATTTGTGTCGAGTCCCGATATGACAAGTAAATAAATACATGTACTCCATGCTGAAACTTAGCTTTTCTTCTGACAAACGTGTAAGAAATACAATGTATGTGATAGAAGCAACAAGGCCGAGAATTAGGCAAATAAACGCCGATTTCAACCCAGAAATTACTCCCGGCCCACTCCCGGGTCAATTATTTACAAGGCGGGGCGATGTAATAACTTTAATTTTGCATTTTTCTAATCTCTGATATGTTTTTAATTGATAATACATAAAGTAATTCTTGTAGAAACCACAGACTGAACATATTTTGCAAAATGCTTGACATCGTTAATACCGCAAAAGTTACTCCCGGGCGAAAATTTTGCGACGTGGTTGTATATTTCGGTTCATATCTTGAAAAGTACATGATAACAGTGTTAACACTTATATGCATTTTAAAGAAATGTCTATATTCTACTTTTAGTTCAAATTTCATCCAGATATGTGAATGTTTAGTACCTTTATTCGATTGTCAAAATTTACTCCCGGATTTTACTCCCGGCTCCCGGCCGTTACTCCCGGGTTTTATACATTCCCTGCTAGAGTAGAGGTCCCGGGTTCGATCTCCGGCAGCGGCGATAAAATTTCGGTGTCCGAACACACTCCATTGGCATCATTTGCAGGGATGAATGTCATAAAGTGCACCGTCCTTTGGATTGGGACGTTAACTGGAGGCCCCCTGTGCAGGGAGAACCATCCCCTGTGCAGGTTAAAGATCCCTACCGTAATGGAAAGTATAAAACCCGAGAGTAACGGCCGGGAGTAAAATCCGTGAGTAAATTTTGACAATTGAATAAAGGTAATAAGCATTCACATATCTGGATGAAATTTGAATCAAAAGTAGAATATAGACTCCTCTTTAAAATGCACATAAGTGTTAACATTATTACCATGTACTTTTCAAGGGGTAGGTATAGTATGCGAAATCAAGTTGATTTCGCGAAATCAGCCCGATTTAGCGAAATCAACTCATAAAATCAACATTTTTAAAAACAGGCAAAGAATTGCTATTGTATATTTTCTAGAATGTTATTATACATTTATGAGCCAAGTTTCATGAGAAAATTTGAATATTTAGTATGTATTTGATCGGAAATTCGATTCTGCCACTTGATTTCGCTGGTAATCACATGTGCGAAATCAACTCAGTTTAGCGAAATCAATGTATAAAATACCATTTTCCCAAAACTGAATAAAACATATTTGTGCATATTATTAGTAATGTTGTTAAACATTTATGAGGCAAGTTTCATGATGAAATTTGAATGTTTAGTAAGTTTTTTGGGAGGAAAATCTATTCTGCCACTTGATTTCGCTGGAAATCACATGTGCGAAATCAACTCATTTTAGCGAAATCAATGTACAAAATAAATGTTTCCCAAAACTGAATAAAAATGCATATTGTTAAGAAAGTTGAAAAAACATTTTAGGTCCAAATTTCACGAGAAAATATAAATATTTATTAGGAAAATATATTCTGTCACTTGATTTCGCTGATAAGCACATGTGCGAAATCAACTCCGAAATCAATGTGTAACAGCATTTGTTTTCCAAAAACGATTAAAAACTCGTTTTGCCTATTATTAAGAATGCTGGCAGTATGCATTTATGACCCAAGTTTCATCTGAAAATATTATGGTCTGGAATAAAAGACGCATATCAAAATATTGCTAATTGATCAGTCAAACGAAATCAAATAGCAGGTGAAATCAACAGACTTACTCCAATACTTGTTATCTGCTTTTTTTCATCATCATCCTCCTCCTCATCGTCGTCGTCCATGTCGTCGACCTTCTCCTCCTTTAGCAAACTGATCAGATGCCGCATTCTGCATTCTGCGGCGTCTGATCTGGGACTGCACTGTTTGCCACGGTACCCCTTTAGAGATGTCAGATTGTATTTTCATCAAAATTTAATTGGAAAATGACTGAACTGTTAGCAAACAATGTAGGCTCTGATCAGACGCCGCATTCTGATCTGGGCCTGCGCTGTTTGCCACGGTACCCCTTTCGGGGTTTCTGATACTAAATTGATTATATGATTATATTTCCATCAAAATTTAATTGGAAAATGACTGAACTTTTAGCAAACAATGTAGGCCCTGATCAGACGCCGCATTCTGGTACTGCACTGTTTGCCACGGTACTCATTTTGCTATTAAGGCAATCATAATTAAATTTTAAAGACATCTTTCTGTACTTCACACAACAGGGAAAGAGATTAACGAACACTCACCAAGTAATTTAATCAAAGTGCGGTTTACTGACTTTCACACATGATTGTGTGAATAACAAACACACTGTTTATTCACTCCTGTCTATCTGTCCATCTATCTATCTAGCCGTCCGTCCATTCGTCAGTCAGTCAGTCAGTTCGTCTGTCTGTCCGACGATGCACCCGTCAAATTAGTGCTTATTTAATGCATTTTTTATTAGAAATAATAATAATAATAATAAAACAATTTGATAATGCATCCGTGATAAATAACACGGAAATACGCAGATTCAATTATATTGAACATTTTGCCACCTTACAAATGAAAATTTTCTGGCGAAAAATTCCGATATTCTTCATATTTGTGCTCTAAACATAGAGTGTGGGTACTCCTTCTGACTGGACCAGTGAGGCCATTCTAACGAGTCATATTCTATGTTTTGAGCAATAAGTAGAAAAATAATTTACAGCCCTGTAAGCCCCAGTTTTTCTGTATACAAATGGGGTTTGAGGGGATCGAAATTATACAGGCGTGTTTTGGTGATGTATCGCCCGGTCTTTCTATTGATATTTTCCTTTATCTCTGCTTCTTGTTTGTTTTGGTGATATAACGCCCGAAACAAAAGCTAGAACTCAACATCAATATTTTCTCATAAAACGGTGGCTCATAAATGTAGAACAACATTCTTAACCCTTTTTTGTATCAAATGGAATCTTCCTCATTATATACAGGAGTGCATTTCAAAATTTAGGGGTGTCGGGCTGTGTTTTCTTCTTTTTTTCTTGCAAACAGTGTAGGCCCTGATCAGACGCCGCGTTCTGCTGCGGCGTCTGATCTGGACCTGCACTGTTTGCCAACTACCACATTAGGGGTTTCCGGTACTGAATGGCTCAATACACATGTATAAAAACGTTTTAGTTGGTTTTGGGAAAAAAGTTATTTTATTATACATTGATTTCGCTAAAATGAGTAGATTTCGCACATGAGACTGCAAGAGAAATCATGTGACAGAATACATTTTCCTATCAAAAACCTAGTAAATGTTCAAATTTCATCATGAAACTTGGCTCACAAATGATTAACAATATTTTTAATAATAATAAGCACACATATGTTTTAATCAGTTTTGGGAAAAAGGGTATTTTATACATTGATTTCGCTAAAATGAGTTGATTTCGCACATGCGATTGCCAGCGAAATCAAGTGGCAGAATAGATTTTCCTCTCAAAAACATACTAAATATTCAAATTTCACTATGAAACTTGGCTCATAAATGATAAACAACTTTCTTCATAATATGCACCAATATGTTTTATTCAGTTTTGGGAAAATGGTATTTTATACATTGATTTCGCTAAAATGAGTTGATTTCGCACATGTGATTACAAGCGAAATCAAGTGGCAGAATAGAATTTCCGATCAAATACATACTAAATATTCAAATTTTCTCATGAAACTTGGCTCATAAATGTATAATAACATTCTAGATAATATGCAATAACAATTTTTTGCCTGTTTTTAAAAATATTGATTTTATGAGTTGATTTCGCTAAATCGGGCTGATTTCGCGAAATCAACTTGATTTCGCATATTATACCTACCGCTTTTCAAGATATGAACCGAAATATACGACCACGTTGCAAAATTTTCGCCTGGGAGTAACTTTTGCGGTATTGACGATGTCAAGCATTTTGCAAAATATGTTCAGTCTGGGGGCTCTACAAGAATTGCTTTATGTGTTATTAATTAAAAACATATCAGAGATTAGAAAAATGCAAAATTAAAATTATTTCATGGCTCCGCCTGGTAAATAAATGACCCGGGAGTGGGCCGGGAGTAATTTCTGGGTTGAAATCGGCGTTTATTTGCCTTATTCTCGGCCTTATTGCTTCTATCACATACATTGTATTTCTTCAACGTTTGTCAGAAGAAAAGCTAAGATTCAGCATGGAGTACATGAATTTATTTACTTGTCATATCGGGACTCGACACACATCCAAATAGAAGCCTCAGTGGTGCAGTGGTTACGCTACTCGCCTTGTAAACCAGGGATTGCAGGATCGATCCCGGGCTTCTCCAGACTTTCGGATGAGTCTTTAAACCGAGGTCCCGTCTCCGTATGACCTTAGCTGTTGGTGGGACGTAAAACTAAAACTCACTCACTCACACATCCAAACCCCAACCCAACTCACGCCCTGCTCCTGTGCCTATGATTTTCTGTTGCCGGGACATATATTTGGCGCTATTTGTTTTATGGCCGTATACGAGGTTTTAGGAATTCCGTTTATGACGTCATTCTTGCGCATGCGCAAAGCACTGGCCGTCAATCGAAACGGCCATCGCTATTCAATTGTATTGGCGGAACTTAAAATGCTAACAATATTCAAACATTTTGACAGGAAATATACCCGTTTACATTGAAATAATTCCTCGAGAAGGAAAGAATGATATTTTGCTGTTATCACTGAAATTCATTTATCCCGGATCCGTTTTTAATTGTCGAAAATCTCTTCGTGAATGACCCATGTCAATGGCTTGAGATACCGTTATTCACGAAAGCTTACTTACAAAATAAGTTTTTACGTAACTTTTCATTTTATTCGCTACATGTATCCAAGTATAACTATCACATGCGGACAGAACTTTGATCTCTTACTCTCTCTCTCTCTATCACATGCGGACAGAACTTTGATCTCTCTCTCTCTCTCTCTCTCTCTCTCTCTCTCTCTCTCTCTCTCTCTCTCTATTGAGAAAACAGTTCAATGATCTGTCTAGAAGTGCAGTTAAAAATGTCCAGCGATCTGTCTACATGTATATGAACATTTTGATAAATTGAAGATTCCAGTTTTTTTTCTTCAAAATTTATTTCGAAAATGGCTAAACTTTTTGCAAAACGTGTAGGCCCTGATCAGGCGCCGGGTTCTGCTACGTCTGATCTGGGCCTGCACTGTTTGTCACTTACCCGTTTTGGGGTTTCCGGTACCAAATGGGTTAATGTAAGGGCTGGGAAGGTTAAAAAAATCTACCAGATTTTATTGTAAAATCTTGCACTTGCGAATGAGTGTTTCATTCTCATGCACTGAAAGGGTGTTCTATGTTTGTTTTGACAATTTAATGTTCCAATCGCACTATGTCTTGATGGGTCCGAGCACAGGGCAAATGACATTTTATCAAGCGCCGTATTATCGCCATCGCAACGTTCTGACGTTTCATCGACGTTGCAAAGTCAAATTCAATATGCATCGCTTTGATATTGGTTCGATGTAGACACGACATTGTTGACACGTTCATGTCGGACATGGAGTTATTTAACGACACACTGTAATTTACATTTACCTACGCACGCTTATTGCTGGTACGCTGAGAGTGAGAGAGAAAGAGAGAGAGAGAGAGACATGTAGGCCATGCCATTCTCGCAGAGAGAGAGAGAGAGAGAGAGAGAGGACCCTAACGGGTCGTACGTACAATATATCTTTAAGAGCAGTTAACTAAGAAAATAACACTTGGGATTTGCCATCATGAAAACAAGCCTATGCGAATTTGACCCTCTAAAACCTCACTTTTATATAGTAAAACTGGGGTTTACAGGGGTAAACATTTTTTTTTATTATTATATCTGCTCAAAAAGGTAGATTGTGGGTACTCGATAGAACCACCTTGTCGAGGCGGTTCTATCGAGTCCCCGCAATCTATGTTTTGAGCAAAAATAAGAAAATTATCACAATTTCTCTTCTTACAATTTCCATTTTTTGGCCGAAAAATTGATAATGTATTTGTATAGGCATGTTTCGTAATGCGAAATTTCACACCTGGCAGCATATCAGTGTTTCTCTCATTATCTTAAATTAAAATTCGTCAAAAGTTTGAAATAATTCAACTGTTTTACGCTGTAATTAACATTTTATCTGTCCCACTGCCTGAAAGCAATACGACAGTTGACGGCCAGGGCTTTTCCCGTTCTATTTTTAGAACCGGAAGTACGTCACGAAAAAAGCTCCTATAATGTAGAAACGATGACACAATTACCTCCGCAGTCTAATCAGTGCCTTTGCTATTAGCTGTGAGGGTAGTAAGACTACGTTTAATAAATACAATGTATATGACATAGGCAATAACGCCAATAAACACCGATTTCAACCCAGAAATTACATCCGGCCTACTCCCGGGTCAATTACTTACTTCACGGAGCGATGAAATAACTTTATTTTTGTATTTTTCTAATCTTTGATATGTTTTTAATTGATAATACACAAACTTATTCTTGTAGCAATCCCAGACTGAACATATTTTGCAAAATGCTTGACATCATCAATACCGCAAAAAGCTACTCCCGGGCGAATTTTTTGCGACATGGTCATATATTTCGGTTCATATCTTGAAAAGTACTCAATTATTAATATAAAACCTATATGCATTTTAAAGAGGAGTCTATATTCTACTTTTGATCCAAATTTCATCTAGGCCAAAATTAAAAAGGTGTTGGTTTGCTGTTTACCGACCGACCCGAAATTTTCGTGCGACCCGAACTTTTTTTTTGCCGTCAAAAAAAAAAAAAAAATTTTTTTCCGACTCGTTCCGGTAACGTCCGGATTTTAGTCCCAACGTTTCTTTTTCCATATTTGAGTTCGTGTCGCATCATTGTAACTAGTGGTGTGTACCGGTATGCGGTTTTATCGAAATACCGGTATGTCACGTTCGATCAATATACCGAATCGAACGCTGCGTGTATCGATCAAAGTATCGAATCATTTACTACCTGTTTTTCTGCTGCGTTAAGCCTTCAATTTTCCGTAAAACCCCAGATAGTAGAGTAGTCGTAGCAACTCGTCTAAGGAGCAATTAAATAATTTTCACATTGATTGCGGATTAAATTTTATGACTGGGGAATAAACGAAAATTAGAGACAAAACTTGACCATATTTCGAGGGCTTAGCGCAAAACTATTGTATCTGCATTTTCAAGATTTTTCAGGAGAAACAAAAAACATTCCTATTTTCTTGATATTACGGCAATACTTTACATCTTTACATATTTTGAAGGCCAAAAGGTGTTTATTTGAACTAAGGCAGTTTTATACAAATCTAACACTTAATGAAGGAGACCTTGACCTTTAGTTCAGTTACAATAGTTTTGCATGCACAAACCTAACTTTTGTATACAGATTTTTGGTGCAAAACTATTGTATCTGCAGTTACAATAGTTTTGCACTTAAAATGTTAATATTGTGATGTAAATATTGTGTAAATGATGTAGATACAATAGTTTTGCACCAATTCAGAAGCATAGGGATGCACCAATAAAGCCTTCAGAACCATGGAATTTTTACAGAAACATGTTGAATCTTAATACATAGACTCGCAGAAGTCTGGCCTAATAGCATTGACTGTAAATCCTGGCTATCATTGCTATGTAGCTTTAAAAATTCTGTTATATATATAATAATAACTATGCATATAACAAGTATAGCTTTTACAAAAAGCTAGGTCTACGCTTAGCACATATTAAATGTGAATGTCTAGAGTTATATCCCAGTCAAAAGGGGAGGAGGAGCCTACAAAAAAAAATCCCAGAAATATGTTTTTTGCAAATAACCGTCTTTGCATATATTTAAATTGCCAGTCTGCATCCAGGATCCTACCGATTGAAGATTTAATAATGTCAAAGTTTCAAATGCTGTAATTTTGTCAAAAAGTTCTTAATTATCTTTCAAAAGGCACATGTGCAACTTCGATCAACATGCTTGTAATAAAAACTGTTGGGGAAGTTAAGTAAACAACTTTCCTACACTTTATAGAAGACTAATTGAAGATTAACCCAAAAGTTTTGCTAACGATGAGGCAAGTTTTTTAGATCGCCAGAGCTGAAGGCTTCTGAGGAGATTATAGGATAGGCAGTAGCCATCGTGGTCAAGAGTTTGTAGACGTATATTTTGTAATAGCCTGTGCAAATATGACAGCAAATATGGGTCTGCACAAATGTGATAGCAATTCTGTGCCAGGGGCATCTTTTTGTAAGAAAAGCTTGTCCTTGTTATGGACCGCTTTCTTCCTCTTGTGAAAGCTTATACTGGTTAAAGGTCAACCTGCATTGTGGGTTACTAATGGCTGTACTTGCCTGATAAAGCCAACATCTATATTGTCTACCCCCATGGGCATAGACAATAATTTAAAGCAATACAATCACACAAAATGGATCATTCAGAATAATATTGGGTGACCATATCCTACCATATTTAATACCAACCTGTCTACCTAAGGCTGGGTAAGCTAGCCTAACCTTAGCCTACCTTACCATACCTGACCTTAAAGTAGGACCTACCCTACAGTACACAGGGCATTCTAGGCTATGGAAGAGTACCCCTCCCCACCCCACTACCATAAGTAGGAGAATGGCATTACTTTACCTATCCTATTCCACACCACACTGCTTACAACTTAGCCTACCCTACCCCACCCAAGGGTAGGGACTACCCTACCTACCATAGTGTAAGCTTGGTGAGGAAGGGTAGCCTACCACTACCAAGAAAAAGAATGTACCTACAGTATCCCACACCACTCTGGCTACTGGGGTAAGGTATGGGAGGAGAGCCTGACTTAACCCTAACCTAGCAGTGCCTAAAGTTTAAACTAGCCTACAATATTCTACCTTACCTATCCTACCCTAAGGTAGAGACTACCATTATACCTACTTTGCCATACCTTACTGGTTTGTTAAGTGTTCCCTTCCCTCACCAGTAGGGTTGCCATACCCCACCCCATTTTACCCTTCCCCTTTTGAGTTACCTACCCTTACCTAGCCTAAGGTAAGGTAGGTTGTCTAGGCTAAGTTACCCTACATAATCACTAACCAGTAGGGTGACCATTCCCTATCCTTTTTAACACCATCCTGCCTACCAGCTACTCTCCATTGCTCTCTCCCGTTAATTTTATAAAAATAAAGATGTGAATCTAGATTCTTACCATAATCATATCTTTGATATTTACTGATCAAACAAACATTCAACATGGCAGCGTTTTTTTTTTGTGGGTGTGTGTTTGTGTCTTGTTACTTTGCTACGTCATGGTTGCGAGATAATATGTCGTCAAACCTAGCCCAGTAAGTGATGTCACATTGACACATGCTATATTTTCTGTCGGCAATGTCACAGAGCGCTGCTGAATAAAAATGGCCCATGAGTGCGTATTTATGACTGAGGAGAATATTGGTATAATAATTTTGACTAGGGTAGACCAGCCTACCCTTAGCCTATCCTACCCTACACTACCTCCATCTATGAATATAATAATACCCTACCTTTTTCAACATCTGCCTACCAGGAAGGGTAGGCTAGCTTATCATTAACCTATCATGCCCTAGTAATCCTTCTCTACCCAACCTTACCCTACCCCTATTTAGGGTAGGGCCAATCTTACCATAACATATGGTACCATAGTGTAGGCTAGGATAGGGAAGGGTATCCTACCCAGAGGGTGACTGTTCCAACTCTAACACCACCCTTCTTATCAGGCTAGCCTGGCCTGGCTAGGACAGCCTTGCCTACCATATCCCACCTTAAACTATCCTACCCTAAGATAAGGCCTACCAAACTGGTTAAGGTAATGGTAGGGTACTCTTCCTTACCCTATTGGCTTACCCTATGCTTTCCTAGGTAGGGCGGGAATAGGCTAAGCCTACCCTACCCTAGGGTTGGATACAGTCTGCCTACTTGTTAGGGTAGGTTACAATCGCTAAGCAGTTTGGGAGGCCCTACTCTAGGGTAGGATATGTTAAGGAAGGATATGGTAAGCTAGGGTTTAGTGACCCTAACCTACCCAAGCAAGGTTGTGTTTGATAGAGTAGGTATAGTCATTCTTTGCGTTAGAGTAGTGGAAGGCTACCCTTCCGTAGCCTAGCCTACACTATGGTACCTGGGGTATGTTAGTGTTGGTGTTAAAATGGCCCTGCCATGGTTAGGGTAGGATAAGGTAGGGTCCATCTATGGAAGGGTCACCCCTACAATATCCTATCAGTTAGGATAGACTAAGGGTCGGCTAGCCTGCCTTACCTTGTTGACAGGATGGTGCTGAAAAGGGTAGAGTATGGTCACCCTACTGATTAGGATAGGGTGAAAGGTACCCTAGCCTAGTTAGCCAGGTAAGGGTAGGTATATAACTGTAAGATTTGGTACTGCTGGTCCTACCCTACTGTAGAGTAAGGTGGAGTATGTTCACCCTACTGGTGAGGATATAGGTAGGGCACCCTACCTTATCGTACTCTACCCTAACCTATGGACTACTCCATACTAGAGTACCACTGTGCAGGCTATGCTATGGAAGGGCATCCTACCACTAGCCTACCTGGGAGGATGGCTATCCCTATCCCACACCCCAATGCCTACCCCTTAGCATACCCTATCCCACCCAAGGGTAGGGACTACCCTTCTCTGTGGTGCCATAGTGTAGGCTCAGTAATGGAAGAATACCCTAACTAGGAGAAAGAATACCTGTTAGGATAGGGTAGTGTAGCCTAACCTCAATATTAGCACTACCTTACCTAGCCTATCTTATCCTACCTTACCTATCCTACCCTAAGGTAGATTTGTTTGTTTGCGTTGGGGTTTAACTTCCCAATCAAGACTATTTTAGGTCATTTTTGAGCCAGTCAGTTTACCTATCCCCACTTTTCCTGGGCAGGCTTATACGTAAGTGGTTAACCAGTACAGTGCACATTCTTTTGCCAGAAACTGTCAAGTGCCCTTCTTGAATCAGCGGAAGGGAGAGAATGACCATACAAAAGATTTCATGATCAATCTCAACGAAAGAATGTTGCTGGCTCCGGCAGGTATTGAATCTGCGTCTTCCTGATCCCCTGTCAGACGCGCATCCGACTGAGTTACCAAGGCCAGCACCCTAAGGTAGAGCCTACTGTACGTACTATACTCTGCTGGTGAGGGAAGGGTACCCTACCCTCGCCAGTAGGGTGACCATACCCCACCTTAAACTAACCTACAGTATGACCTAATCTACCAAATTTTACAGTTACCTACCCTAACCTAGCCTAAGGTGGGGTAGACTAGGCTAGGGTACTTTACACTCTACACTAACCAGTACTGCAACCATACCTTACCTTTTTCAATACCATCATGCCTACCCTTAGTGTATCAGACCCTACTTCAAACTAGGTACCATAGTGTAGGCTAGGCTAGACTAGTCTAACGAAGGCACGGTACTCTACCACTTCCCTAACTAGAACGACAACTGTATTTATCCCACACCACCCTGCCTTCCAGGTAGAGTAAGGTAGACTGTTCTAGCCAAGAAATGCTTAACCCTATCCTAACCCACCCTTGCCTATCATATTTTACCTTAGCCTATCCTACTCTAGGATAGGCCCTACGAAACTGACTTGTTGCCCCAGCCCATAGGGGCTTGAAGAAATATATGGGCTGAATGATGCTTCCACGCAGAGCTGAATCCAGCCCGCACACTAGTACTGGTAAACCACTTAGAGGATCTAAGCCTGTCCAGGATCCGCGGTGCGAGGCGGACCGTCCATGCTAATAAACCCTATTGGTTTCATTGGGCAACAGGGCTTGAGATGTCATTTTATCTCAATGTCGGGTAAAAGTCCCACAAAATTGGACGCAACGTCTCCAAAATGACCTTTACAGTGTTGAGGGGGGGACATTAAACCTCAAATCAAACAAACAATGGGAACATCCCAGGCATCTTTTTAAAAATTTGTCGCGAGGCTATTATAAGCAACTGTATGCTGAAAACAGTACTATTTTGGATATTCCCCAGTAGAGCAACAAAGTCCTGCATAATTTTAGAACTTACCTAAGTAAAATTCTAAATAACCACTGTTTCATTATTTTCCTTCTTTTAATTATTTGATTAGTGTATTTGCTTAAAATGGCAGAATTTCAAGCCAAGGATTTATTTGTTTGAGGTTTAACATCCCCGTCAACACTGTATAGGTCAATTTGGAGATGTTGCTTCCAATTTTGTGGGACTTTTACCTGACATTAAGATGAAATGACATCTCAAGTCCTGCCGCCCAATGACACCAATAAGGTTTATAAGCATGAACGGTCCGACTCTCACCACTTTGCCTGGGCTGGCTTAGATCCTCTAAGTGGTTTACCAGCACTAGTGTGCGTTCAGTTTCAGCTCTGCGTGGAAGCGTCATGCA
This sequence comes from Lucinisca nassula, assembly GCA_963580285.1. NCBI lineage: Eukaryota > Metazoa > Mollusca > Bivalvia > Lucinida > Lucinidae > Lucinisca > Lucinisca nassula. Next base: position 80,888,138 of record OY757012.1, read on the forward strand.
GCCCATCTAGCCAAGGACCACAATTTCTTGAAATAAATACAGAAAACTGAAATTTTTGTATACTACAGCTTATTTGTATCCATTAATTTGGCTTAAATCAGACTTTTATAACTTTTAATGGTGCAGCCATGTGCTTTTCATTCGGTGCAAAACTATTGTATCTGCAGGTTTTGCTTGAGAAACCTGGCATTGTTGGGTAATTTTTAGTGCAAAACAGTTACAATAGTTTTGCGCCAACTTCTAACGGCCTTCGCAGATACGATATTCTGAATATTTTTAATAACTCCAGAACGGAATGGAATATGTATACAACTCTTTGGTGGAAGATGCAAACCAATATATGCAACCAAAATATAGGAAAAACTGAAAATGGCCAAAATGTCAGTTACAATAGTTTTGCGCTCAGCCCTCGATTTTCACACCTTATCGACAATTACCGCAGGTGGCAACTATATGACAGGGGTTAACAATAGTGTCATAATTGAACCGTTATAAATCATCAAACAGTGTAAATCCAAATCAGACGTCTGCGGCATCTTTCTGAGGTGTCTGATCTGGGACTGCACTGTTTGCCGATGTCCCAAAAAAGGGCCGCGGGCATATGTGGGTTAACAAATAAATAACAATGGTGAACAGGTAAAGTTTTTTCAACATTTTAATGTAAAAGACATGCTTTCTGGTGATACTCGCACGCACATGTATTTTTCCGCATTTTGAAGCAGGGCTTCCGTAAGGCGGACGTAAGGCGTATATTTCGTCCTGAAATCGCTTCCGGACGCCCAAATTAAACATCAATGGCGTCCCGCGGACTCCCGAAAATTTCTCTGTACGGCCAAAAGTATTTACAAAGACGTATAAACCCGCCCACTTTTAGCGGTTTGTAAAAAGTTTGCTCCGCCTTCTTAGCTGAAACCGCTTTCTGTGTTTATTGAGTACTAAGGACGTCCCATTTTCTATCTGCGCGGTATTATATTGACAGTCAGAATCACGTGCGTCGGCACACCTTTGATCGTCATCGGTGTGTGAAAAACGTGTCGTGGTGATTGCTCGGTGTTTGCATATAATTAAAGGGATTATTAGTTGAGGATAAACTAATTATCTCATTGACGATAAGTGTTTTTTTTAATCCTGTAAACTTGTTACTGTTTAAATTAAAGCGGGTCGTAATTAAGGTGTTTGCTAGTGAGATTATCATTAGCGATGCAAAGTGTGACAATACTTTCAAAGATAGATACATTTTTTTTCTTGAGTAAATAGCGGGTGCAGGTGTTCACTAGGTGAAATGACGAAAATAATTTATAAAATCCCAAAATGTCGCTGCGATCGACGTTTGATTTTGGCGCCTTGAAAATACGTAAAACCGGCGAATGTGACCAGGCCGTTTCGTCGGGGTCCGAGCTGCAGTCTGATTTGTCTGTTAGCCTAAAACCAAAAAAAAAAAAAAAATACTGCTGACTCGTCTAAGTCTGCTCCAATTGACCAAAGTTGCACGTGTTTCTGCCTGTTTGCCTGAAGCAGTTCTGAGTGTTTAGAGTACAATGAAGACTCGAAGCGTATGTTTTGCAAAGTTTGGCAAAGATCTTTTTCTAAATATTTTTCTTTATTTCTTTTTAATCCACATATGACAATGGGTCTCAGGTTTGTTTTATTGTTATCTACAATGTACACAGATCAGACGCTATGTTCTGTGGCGTCTGATCTGGGTCTACATGGTTTGCTAATGACCCCAAAAATAGGTCACTAGGCATATATGGGGATGGGTAATGCGATTGTTTGCTTTTTATTTATTTTTTTTTTGGGGGGGGGGGGGTGGGGGGGGGTACTTGGAAAGTTACAAAATTTATTCAGGCCAAGCAAAAATATATTTTTTTTTTTGGTATGCACTCCTCTGCACTGTACTGACCGCATGTATGTCACATAGTTATGAGTAGTTTTAACTTCCTCACAGAGCTTTGCTTGATTGTTTTGAGTTGAACGGCCCAGTCAACACTATTCAAATCATTTTTGAGCCGGTCAGTTTACCTATCCACACTTTACTAGCCATCTAAAAGAATATACAGGTGATTAAAAATGCAAACAAGAGATTCATAGATTAAATAATATATATTTCTTCATCAAAACAATTTTACGATCCGCAAACACCTTGCTTCAAAATTGGGACTTCCTGAATTTTCCAGTGGGACTTCCAGATTTCAAGGGTGGGAAGTCTGGGACTTCCTGAATTTGGGAGTTAATGGAAGCCCTGTTTGAAGACGATCACGCGTTCCTTTGTGTGTTACAAAAACTGGCCAAATTCTTACTTTTTCTCGCTTACGCATCCACGAAAATTTCAGCAAATGTTCCATGCGGGTAATACAACAGAATAACAGTTTTCCCCCAGATTTTGGAAAAAAAGGCTGTGCGTGTAGTACGCCAATGCGGGTAATACACACCCGAATACGGTATGCAAACAGTGCAGACCCAGATCAGACTGCTCCTAGAGGAGCAGTCTGATCAGGGTCTTTACCGTTTATCATTTCATCTAAATCTTTTGGACTCATTTCTGTAATGTAAAATCAATTTGTCCAACTTTTAGAATAATTACAGCAACATTTTAGGTGTCCCAAAACTTAGAATGATCACGGTAATACAAAGCTCTATGCTACAAATGGATGGGACATGGAATTAAGGGGTACATAAGCTACGAAACTGGCAAATTGTTCAGTTTTGTGTCTCTGACGATGTATCAAATGATATATCGAATATCGATCATTTTGTATCGATACACATATCGTATCGATTATTTTGATCGATACCCAGCACTAATTGTAACGCATGCGTGATCCGCCTCAGCTGACCGCTTTAAACTTCATTCAATTGTCAATAAGCGTTTCGATGACAGCAGATCGTCTCTAGAAAATGGCCGCAAAGGCAATTGAATTACAAATATCAGAAAGAACTTCTTGCTCTTAAGTTTCACTTTTTGGCAGCAAGACCTGGAAAATAATGATGAAGTTGTTAGCAAGTTTATATTTTAAGCAAGTTAAAAGATATCAAGAACAGAAACATGCATCAAAGTTATGCAAATCATATGCTTTGTCTATTTCGGCTAAAAAAAAAAAACGAGGGAAATAAAAAAAAAAGCCGACCGACCGACCCACTTTTACAAGAGAAAAAAAAAAAAAAAATAGCCGACCGACCGACCCACCTTAAATTTTCTGGGTCGGTAAACAGCAAACCAACAATTTTTTAAGGTTGGCCCTAGATATTTTAATGTTTAATACCTTTATTCGATTGCCAAAATTTACTCCCGGATTTTACTCCCGGCTTCCGGCTGTTACTCCCGGGTTTTATACTTTCCCCTACCGTAATTACATGATTACTGTGTAGGCTTTCATCCTGCAAAACCTGGAGTGTATGTAATATACACCTGCGGTAATGGTCAAATGTGACCGACGCAGTATCAGAAGATAGATAGATAGAAAAAAGAGAGATGACAGAGCTCTCAGAAACACAGGATTCTGCATATTTGATGCCAACTTTTTGCCGTTTACATGTTAAATTCACTATCGGCTAAAGTAACTTGATGCCCGCCTAAAATATCAAGACGCCCTTGTATTAGGAGGTAGGTTGGAGGGTCGGGTATAAAAGTCAAGGCAGCGCCGGGCCGGGCCGAGCTAAAAAATGCCGATCCAAAGATTTATCCCTTATGCACCTATTACTGGTGTATACTAATTACCGGTGTATTCCGTTTTACCCGAATTACTATCGCGTCCGTTGTTGTCTTTCAGAATTTCCCCCTTCATTGCTTACAAGATGTTTTTTCTCTATCTGTTAAGGAAAAAAAATATAACGGAATTATCCGTTTCTCAGGTAAAATGACTTCTTTTATCTGTAGTCATAATTAATCATGATGTGTGTTCACTGTTATTGCATAAAAACATAAAATGTTTGTTTAAAGTCGTTTATAAAGTGTGTCTGCTCGTATCCGACAGTCTAGTCCTCGATGTATAGATAAAAACAATGACGTCAAACCTTTTGTATTTACGCTTAAGTCACATGATACTCAAATATGGATGAAGGGTGTAGATCATACCAAAATTTTCACTCGCCTTTAACTTGTTAGTTTCTCCCCTTTTTGGTACTACCTCTTGAAGGGTAAAACATAATATGTGATATGTATTCTATGATATAGTTGGGTTATATCCCTTTCATAAATGCAATTATAATAATAAAAAAGATAATAATAACTACATCTAATTGTGACACTTGATTTTCTTTTAAAAAATCTAATGTCATGTTCTGTCATGTGTAGTTAATAAAATGGTATACTTCATAAAAATGGTGTAGAAACAGAAAAACAAACTTTCAAACAGACCGTTTGTGCATTCATTTTGAAAGCCAATAACGATTTCATTACAGAACCTCATCACATGTAGGCTCTTATACCCAAATACTTTTCTACAGGATTTGTTTACATACTATACACCGGTAATTAGTAACACCGGACATTCGAGATGGTGACAGGCGAAGTCTAATATAAATAAAGTATTTAGTGGGTTGAAGTTTATTTTGAAACAAACATTGTTTATTTCCTTTGGAGGAATGAAACAGTAGTTGGACTAAACACAATTTATCAGAATCGGTAGAGCAGTTTGTTTTATATATTGACTTGAACAGTTAATACACCGGTAATTAGAAACACCAGTATATATTTCGTCTCTTGTCGCAGTGAAGATATATATTGTAGTCAGTTTGGTATAAAATTATTATGAATAACATATTTGATAACTGCACGAAGGTTCATCCTCTACATTGTTTTATTTTCTTGTAATAACTATTTTTCCGAAATCGAGGGGTATAAAAGCCAAGGCCAGGAAAAATGGAAATATTTCTTAATTAGGGCCCCGCACTGAAAGTGTGGGTGCCCTATAGTAATCACTCTGTCCGTCCATCTGTCTGTCTGTCTGTCCGTCTGTCCGTCCACAAATTTTTACTCCTCTGATAGCGCTGCCGGGGCCCTAGTCAGTTTCACTGACAGCTCTAGTTTCTTACGATTTTATCTGTTAAAGAAATTCTTTTTTGCCCTGATGATATTTAAATTTGATTATTTTTACCATGTGACATGGTAAAAATAATCAAATTTAATGATGTGTACATAGAAAATATAATAAACATATAAAATTCACCTTAAATGATCAAATTTCTTATTTTATAGTGTTATCTTTTTTTAGATTAACATTACTAACGGAAACGACCGAAATGTACTGCAAAGGAAAAAAAAGTATTGTTACTGCTAGACTGGTTACTGGTTACTTGGATCTTCCTCCAATTCCTGGAGCACCGTCATGTGACGTAAAAAGTCTTTAAGATCACTCCCTCCCAGCTATATAAACTTCAGTAAAATTTGTAAATGGTGCCAGTTGTGTGTGAATCACTCTCTCATAATTTGATAAAATTAAGTTCATATTACACCAACACATTCTCCATAAAATCTGGTTCTCATCAACGTATATCACAATATATACAACAAAATGTCTTATGTGTGTAATCGCCCGGAAACCCTATCATCTCTGGGAATTATTCAACATAGCCCTCTTCTGGAGTGTAGTGCATAGCACATACCCTGGGAAATATCCCACAACTGCGGTCTGAGTATGTCTGGTATCTCTGTAATCCTGGAGTTATCCAGGAGTAATTGTAGTTTGCTGTTTGGGTCTAGCCGAGCCCACCAGTGTTTTCCATGATGAGTTGCAAGTTTAGATTGTAGTTTTTCGATGGAAGGTCGACGAACCTCCAGAAGGGCCTCGCAGGTCAGCATGAAATGCACTAAGTCTTCCGGTTCAACTCTACAAAGCGGACATGAGACGCCAAGTTCTGCAACGGAAGGTCAGGTGGTTTTTCTCCGGGTACTCCGGTTTTTCGCCCACCTCTGATTAACGATCGGCTCGATATGAGTGAAATAATCTTGAAAGGGCCGTAAAACCCAGACCAAAAAAAAAAAAAAAAAAAAAAAGCGGACATAGACTACTAACGTCATATTGATTGAACTTTGATTTGTTTGATTGGAGAATGTATGTGCCACTAACCAGTTTAACATGTATATTTACCTTATGCACCGACACAGTGTCATTACCAGCATATCTCCAAATATCATCACAAACGTTATAATTAATTATACCCCCGGCATATGCAGTATGCCATGGGGGTATATAGTTTTTGTATTTTCTGTGTGTGTGTATGTGTGTGTGTGTGTGTGTGTCTGTTAACATTTTCGTGTCCGCTCCATAACTTTTGAACCGCTTGACATATTTTCATAACTTCACATAAATGTTAAACACCATGAGACGACGTGCAGAACACATGAACCGTAACTCTTGCTTTCCTACTTTCAGAGTTATTGCCCTTTGTATGTTTTAACTTGCATTTTCGTGTCCGCTCCATAACTTTTCAACCACTTTATATATTTTCATGAAACTTCACATAAATGTTAAACACCATGAGACGACGTGCAGAACACATAAACCGTAACTTGCTTTTCTACTTTCAGAGTTATTGCCCTTTGTATCTTTTAACTTGCATTTTTGTGTCCACTGCGTAAGTTTTCAACCGCTTGATATAGTTTCACGAAACTTCACATAAATGTTACAACATAAGACAAAGTGCAGAACACATGAACCGTAACTCTTGCTTTTCTACTTTCAGAGTTATTGCCCTTTGTATGTTTTAACTTGCATTTTCGTGTCCGCTCCATAACTTTTCAACCGCTTGATATATTTTCATGAAACTTCACATAAATGTTAAACACCATGAGACGACGTGCAGAACACATGAACCGTAACTCTTGCTTTTCTACTTTCAGAGTTATTGCCCTTTGTATGTTTTAACTTGCATTTTCCTGTCCGCTCCATAACTCTTCAACCGCTTGATATATTTTCAAGAAACTTCACATAAATGTTAAACACCATGAGACGACGTGCAGAACACATAAACCGTAACTCTTGCTTTTCTACTTTCAGAGTTATTGCCCTTTGTATGTTTTAACTTGCATTTTCGTGTCCGCTCCATAACTTTTCAACCGCTTGATATATTTTCATGAAACTTCACATAAATGTTAAACACCATGAGACGACGTGCAGAACACATGAACTGTAACTCTTGCTTTTCTACTTTCAGAGTTATTGCCCTTTGTATGTTTTAACTTGCATTTTCCTGTCCGCTCCATAACTTTTCAACTGCTTGATATATTTTCATGAAACTTCACATAAATGTTAAACACCATGAGACGACTTGCAGAACACATGAACCGTAACTCTTGCTTTCCTACTTTCAGAGTTATTGCCCTTTGAATGTTATAACTTGCATTTGCGTGTCCGCTCCATAACTTTTAAACCGCTTGACATATTTTCATGAAACTTCACATAAATGTTAAACACCATGAGACGACGTGGGAACACATGTACTGTAACTCTTGCTTTCCTACTTTTAGAGTTATTGCCCTTTGAATATTACAAGTTTTACCATACACTTGTGTCCGCTCTGTAACTTTAAAACCGTTTGAGATAATTTCATGAAACTTCAAACGAATGTAAAGCAAGATAATAGGAAGGGCAGAACACAAGAACCATAACTCTTGTTTGCATACATTACAAATTATTTCCCTTTGAAGATTGTAAATTATGTGTCTGCTAAAATCTTAGTGTATTCTCCATTACTTTTAAATGGCTTGACATATTTTCATGAAACTCCACACGAACGTTGAACACCATGAGACGACATGCAGAACACATGAACCATAACTCTTGCTTTCCTACTTTCAGATTTATTGCCCTTTGAATCTTGAAAATGGCCATTCTATGGAATATGGCCTGTATATGCAAAGAAGCTTTTGACATTGCTTTTTTCAGCTGAGGTGATGGCACTGGCCAGGGGTATACGTGCCCCACTGGGCACTTTTGTCTAGTTTTATCATAGTTCCAGTATTTGATTGATGATTTACTGAGTGATTCCTTCACTAGAAAATCTTTCCAGTATTTCACTAGTTTCGGTTTAACAGTTCTTTTCCATTTATGTTTTGATGGAGGAAATCCAAAAGTTCATGAGGACTAGGCAATCCATACTTTTCTAGGGTTTTCTTTACCATGATAAACCAACTATAAGAGTTGTCATCCTTAATTGCTAACTGCCTATTTGCCAAGTCTCTCTCGATACATTGTTCGCAGATAATGTTTCCAAACAGTGTAATTTGCTTTCTATGCAGTTCGAATTCAATGGGCATCTGCCCTACAAGTCCAAACACAATTGGCAGTGCTGTCCGATCTCGTAAATTTTGGATGCGCCGCAGCATATCTTTATGGAAACTGTTTAAATTGTCAATATCTTTTTGAAGTAACACAACTGTTTCAAGGCCATACAGCAGGCGCGGCAGCACATTCATGTTATACATACATGTAGTAGTTGTCACTTTAAGATTCAACCCATTTTTCCCATAGAACCCAGCACCCATGAGTGCATATGCTGTTCGTCTGGCTGTTTTAACTCGATCCTCTATCAAAGTAGAAGTAAAACAAAGGTCAGGAATTGATACAATTAACTTACTCCACCCATAAAAGACACCAAAGGGAAAGAAATACAAACATTAAGCGACCAGACCATAATGGAAACATAAACAAAGGAAGGCCATAAGGACAGTTATTTTCCCACAAATTGGCCATATGGCCATCCAAAATTAAAAGACACAAGTGATACACACAGTAAGTAACAAACAACAACATAAATAAATCGCCACAGAAGAGCCGCCTTGGAACGGTCAGTGGAAGATTTCCACTGGGGGGCTTAAATCGATTTTACGTGGCCACAATCCTCGCCCTTACTTCCGTCGCGATTTAGACAAATAATTTGTTCAGTCCGCTTGAAGGCCTCCTAACTCATCAGTGCAACATCTCCGTGAACACAAAAATCAAAGAACCACAGAGGTGAGACAATGGTGAGGACTCGACAGCAAGAAACCACTGAAATGCTGGAGCAAAAGAAAACCAACAGTTAGACTCCGATGAGCCCGACCAGAGACAGAGCATCAGGCACCAACCGACATTATCTCTCTAATTCTCAATAAGCCTTTACGTTGGAGCCGTCATAGAATCTGAGGCCTGATCCACCGGCGTGCAATTAAAGAGGGAAGCAAAGTTGCCAACCGTGATTGGGTTAACTACCATGCATGCAGTCTGTCGTATAATATCCATGTTGTACCCAATCTTTTTATATCGAAGAATGATTTTACGAAATTGGGTGCTGAAGTCATTGCGGTTATATATTTTTCTGAATTTATATACTAAGTCACCATAAAATTTGGGTTCCGATAGACCTTGTTGTAGAAGAGATTTAAGTCCAATATTGAATTTTGAAATTAAATCAGAATGGCGTCTATAAAATTTTGAAAAGGCTTTGCGTAGTTTATGGTACCGATAACCCTGATTAAGGAGTTTAGCTGTTAATAATTTATTACGAGTGTTGAAGTCAGTTACATGACTACACACTCTAGCAAATCGAATTAATTGCGAAATATAAACGCCATAGGATGGCGCACGAGGAACATCACCATCCAAAAAAGGAAAATTTACAATCTCAAAATCAAATTCATCGCGTTTATCATAAATTTTGCACGAAACAAATCCATCTACAATAGATAGATGTAAATCCAAAAACGGGGCCTCGGTATCAGAAGAATTTGCTTTATTTAACTGAAGTTCTAGGGGGTAAATCTGACTGATCAAACCATCAAAATAGGTATTATCAATATTTAATAAATCATCTAAATATCTAGAAGTAGAGCTAAAAGCTTCAATAATTTCAGATTGGTTATCAATGGAAAGCGACAAAATGAAGTCTCTTTCATAACAATACAAGAACAGATCAGCCACAAGAGGTGCGCAATTAGTACCCATCAGAATACCCACAATTTGTCTAAATAACTTAGTACCGAATCTAATATAAATATTGTCAAGTAGAAAGGTGAGGGCATCACACACTTTCTGACATGACCAAAGTGTATAATTCTTATGCTCTTTAGAAGTGAAAAATGCATTTCTGACATTACATGCAAGATAGAGTGTATCTTCTCTGTGAAAAGCCCATTCAATTAAATCATTAAGCTTTTCTTTTATAAGATTATGAGGAAGTGTAGTGTAAAGAGTGGAAAAATCGTAGGTAGACAGACTAGAAGCACGAAAATGTCTAGATTTCAATTTATTTAAAACCTCATTCGAATTTTTTATAGACCAAAACAGATTTCTTCCTGATCTTTCAAAGACTTTATCACAATATTTAATTACATGCGTTTTAATAGCAGTAAGACAGGAACTTAATAATTTAGAAAGTTCAGTGGTAGTGCAAAAGCTAGAATTTGCAATAAACCGTGCTTTGTAAGGTTTATTTGCAGTTTTCGGTCCCAGGTAAAGTTTTATTTGCAGTTTTCAGGTTACTATTTCTCATAATGCCGATATGTTTATAATCGGTGGTAACTCCAAGAACCTTCGTGCAGTTATCAAGTATGTTATTTATAATAATTTGATACCCAACTGACTACAATATCTAATCTATCTTAATTATAACAAGAGACGAAATATAAAATCTTCAGATCGGCATTTTTGGCTCGGCGGCTCGGCCCGGCCCGGCGCAGCCTTGGCTTTTATACCTGACCATGTTGGAGGGACGGGGGACTGACAATTTCCACTGCTCACATCTCGCTAGTTGTAGCCAGAACTAACTTGAAAAATCCCGGGCGGAAGCGACTCTGCTTGTTTGGTACCCTCCTTCTAATACTAATTCCCGGTACTTGCCGGTCCTGCACATTCATATGTCCGTTACCAGAGAGATTTCACTACACTCCCCCCTCCCCCCAACTTTATGATGAAAGTCTTCACCCACGGTGGAATATCTGAAAAGAGATGTGACAGCCACAGGCCACCACAAAAACCTTACCTGTTTGGTGTAGCGCATCTTACCAGGAAACTGTCTTGGACTACAAGTCCAAGTGATATCTTTTTGATGAACCATAGGGTTGGCCAATTTCTACTTGAAGAACCATTGAATAATCCACCGACTTGAACTCCAAGATCAAGCGGCTTCTTGATCATCGACGTATTGAGCTACAAGCCCAAGTAATTTCTTCTTGTTGAACAATGACTGACCGAGCGAAAAGCCCAGGTAATTTCTTCTTGATAAACAAGGACTGGCTTGAGCTAAAAGCCCAACCCAGTACGTACTCTGTATCTGGACAGCTGCTTTGACTGTAGCATCCATATGACAATTGAGCGAGCCAGAAGCCCAACCCAATTCTCTATATCTGGATCCCTATGTTGACTGTTGAACATCAATATGACAATTGAGCGAGCTAAAAGCCCAACCCAGTACGCACTCTGTATCTGGACCGCTGCTTTGACTGTAGCATCCATATGACAATTGAGCGAGCTAGAAGCCCAACCTAATTCTCTACATCTGGATCCCTATGTTGACAGTAGAACAATGACTGACCGAGCTACGAGCCCAAGTAATTTCTTCTTGTTGAACAAGGACTGACCAAGCTACAAGCTCAAGTAATTTCTTCTTGATGATTAACGACTGTCTTGAGCTACAAGCCCTAGTAATTTCTTGATGAACAATGACTTACGGAGCTACAAGCCCAAGTAATTTCTTCTTGGTAAACAACGACTTACCGAGCTACAAGCCCAAGTAATTTCTTGATGAACAATGGCTTACGGAGCTACAAGCCCAAGTAATTTCTTCTTGGTAAACAATGACCTACCGAGCTACAAGCCCAAGTAATTTCTTCTTGGTGAACAAGCACTGACCGTTGAACAACTACTGTCTTGAGGTACAAGCACAAGTATTTCCTTCTTGATGGACAAGGACTGACCGAGCTACAAGCCCAAGCCATTTCTTCTTGTTGAACAACGACTAATCGAGCTACAAACCCAAGTAATTTCTTCTTGATGACCAATGACTGTCTTGAGCTACAAGCCCAAGTAATTTCTTGATGAACAAGGACTGACCGAGCTACAAGCCCAAGTAATTTCTTCTTGTTGAACAACGACTGTCTTCAGCTACAAGCCCAAGTATTCCTCTTGATGGACAAGGACTGACCGACCTACAAGCCCAAGCCATTTCTTCTTGATGACCAATGACTGACTGAGCTACAAGCCCAAGCCATTTCTTCTTGATGACGCATGACTGACCGAGCTACAAGCCCAAGCCATTTCTTCTTGATGACCAATGACTGTCTTGAGCTACAAGCCCAAGTGGGTCAGGCCTCAGATTCTATGACGGCTCCAACGTAAAGGCTTATTGAGAATTAGAGAGATCTAATTCAAGGTAATGTTGGTTGGTGCCTGATGCTCTGTCTCTGGTCGGGCCCATCGGAGTCTAACTGTTGGTTTTCTTTTGCTCCAGCATTTCAGTGGTTTCTTGCTGTCGAGTCCTCACCGTTGTCTCGCCTCTGTGGTTCTTTGATTTTTGTGTTCACGGAGATGTTGCACTGATGAGTTAGGAGGCCTTCATGCGGACTGAACAAATTATTTGTCTAAATCGCGACGGAAGTAAGGGCGAGGATTGTGGCCACGTAAAATCGATTTAAGCCCCCCAGTGGAAATCTTCCACTGACCGTTCCACCGCCCCCGCCCATCGGGGCCTAAAGAAATATATGGGCTGCATGATGCTTAAACGCAGAGCTGAATCCGACCCGCACACGAGTACTGGTAAACCGCTTAGAGGATCTAAGCCTGCCCAGGCAAAGCGGTGCGCACGAGTCGGACCGTCCATGCTCATAAACCCTATTGGTTTCATTCGGCGACAGGGCTTGAGATGTCATTGCATCTCAATGTCGGGTAAAAGTCCCACAAAATAGGAAGCAATTTCCAAAATGACCTTTACAGTGTTGACGGGGACGCTAAACCTCAAATCAACAACAACTGACCGTTCCAAGGCGGCTCTTCCATGGCGATTTATTTATGTTGTTGTTTGTTACTTACTGTGTGTATCACTTGTGTCTTTTAATTTTGGATGGCCATATGGCCATTTTGTGGGAAAGTAACTGTCCTTATGGCCTTCCTTTGTTTAGGTTTCCATTATGGTCTGGTCGCTTAATGTATGTATTTCTTTCCCTTTGGTGTCTTTTATGGGTGGAGTAAGTTAATTGTATCAATTCCTGATCTTTGTTTTACTTCTACTTATCATGAAGAACAGTGGAATCATCTGACTGTCTTGAACTACAAGTCCAAGTAGTTACAGCTTGACGGACATCAATGGTCTTTCAGCTGTCTTCAAGACCATTTTCATGTACCCCTTGTGTATCCCAGTTTTCACCAGTTTGCAAACAACATGTCATGCAACTGTCTGTATTTACTGGGATCTTCTATTCTTTTTGCCACAACTGTTAGGTCCTTCTAGTGTTATCTAGTGTTATCCTTGGTCACTGGAACCGCTGCCCGATTTTGTTTTCTGCTTGCAAAGCCATGCCTGATATATCTTGCAGTCTTTCTTTCTGTGGCCATAATGTTTGCAGAAGAAGCACTTTATTGAACTTTTCTTTCTTTCTGTACCTGACCCTTGTTTTCCTTCGTCTGATGAAGACTGCGAACTTACTTGCAGTTAGCTTGCAAAGTTTTCTGAAGCTGCTTGTATGAGCGGTTCTATTCTAGTTTCAGATGGAGCTTCTACAGCATTTATTGAAGCTTCATTTCCTCTTTTTAGTTTCTTGCCATCAATAGCCTGGGAAATATACTGCTGATACATGTACTTGATAAGATTAAATTCCTCATCTATGCTTTCTGGGTGATTAAAACAAGTGTGTTTGGCAGCATCCTTATCATCACAACCTTGGCAAAATCTGGCAATTGCTTCCTGTTTCATATGGTCATCTGGCAAATCTACAAAAGCTGCTGTTGCCAATGTAATCACACGGTCTGCCCAATCTTCTAAACTTTCTTCTGATCTCTGGTAGGATTGGTGAAATTTTGCTCTGGGTGTTTCCACCAACTCTTTGACACCAAATCTACTTTCTAACTTCTTCATTAGTCTTTGAAAAGAATATTCCTCAATATCTGCAACAGCTATTGCGAAGAAATCTAGCGCTTTGCCTTCAAGACTCCACAACAAATAGTCCTTACTCTCTGACCATTTCATAACTTTACGATAGCTGTCAAATTTATTTTTGAATGACAGGCAGTTTGTTTTCCCATCAAAACGAAAAGTTTTTGGATGTTTCCGAGGGTCCCCATGCCTGTATGAATGTCGGTGGGCTGAAGCATCCGAGTCAGAATCTGAAGATGAGAAGTAACGTCTTCTTGATCTTAATTTATGTGATTTTGACTTTTCCTTTTTTCTTTGTGATCTTGACCTTGAAGGGGATCTAGACCTCGTCCTTGACCTATGGCATCTTTTAGACATAGACCTTGATCTGTGATGCCTCCTTGTCTTTTGTAATTGTGACTTTTTATCAGATCTACAAGACCTTGACCTTGAAGGAGATCCAGACCGTGACCTTGGACTTGACAAAGAGTGGCGTCTAGATTTATGTCGTTTTGATTTAGAATCATCTTTCTTAGTGGAATATTTCTTTTCAGGAGGAGATCTTGAAGTTGACCTCGATGATGACCTTGAAGTTGACCTCGATTTGGACCGGGAATGTCTTTGTAATTTTTTCTTCTGATCTTTACCACTAGACCTTTTGGAGTGATGTCTATGTGACCTTGACCTTGAAGCCGATCTTGAAGAACTTGGTGACCTACTATTCCTTGACTTGGATTTACTCTCAACACTGTTTGGTAGCTTTGCAGCACTTAGTGATTCAGCATCAGATTCACTTGTATGCTTTTTCTTTACAGAACTTGAAGTTATCTGGTCTACTTTATGTTTACTGGACTGAATGTGTTCTTTTTCTTGACCTCTCACTAGCAGAGTGTTCTATATCTGTCCTTTCATCCATAGCTGATTGTTTTGATCTGGGAGATTCCCTTTCTGATCTCATTAACCAAGGGTCTAACTCTGATTCCGATGGTGACCTTGACCTTGCATCCGAAGGTTTCACCAACCTGGCGAAATTGTCTGGCTCTCCAGCTGCTGTGTGAAGAAGCCTCCGTGGTGCAGTGGTTACGCTACTCGCCTTGTAAACCAGGGATCGCAGGATCGATCCCGGGCTTCTCCAGACTTTCGGATGAGTCTTTAAACCGAGGTCCCGTCTCCGTATGACCTTAGCTGTTGGTGGGACGTAAAACTAAATCTCACTCACTCACTCCAGCTGCTGTGGCATCAAAGGTAACCATTGGCTCCCATCTGTCTGCACTCGGTGGTGATGGCAAACTCAGTGGTTCTACTGCAGCACTGGCAAAGGTTCTCAGTGGCTCCAATATGTCTGTTTTTGGAACAGATGGTAGACCAAAGGAGTCCATATCAAAAGGATCAGGTGTCTCTGGCTCTGAGAAGTCTATCATATCCAGGACTTCAGCAGACAGGTTTCTTCTGAGTTCAAGGCTGAGTGCCTCCTTTTTGACAACTTTGAAGGCCTGTCTGAATTTCACCAACAGTTGGGCTAATCTGTCACCAACTCCTGGGATCATCTTCAGTTCATCCACAGATGCTGTGTTGACATTGATCCTCATGGTGTACAGGTGTGGCTTTTACAGGTATTTCTGAGTGTAACAAGTACGCTACGCCTGTTCTGTTGCTGGCCTGTAATCACTTGTCAAACTGCTTTCTCCCAACACGATTCACCTGAAAGTCTACAAGGCTAAACAGGTCTGATCAAAGGGGAGTGGGTGGGGTAATGTTTTGAGCAGTTACTGTAACATTTAAACGGTCTACAAGACTCGTATTGGATGTTTATATTGAAAATTGCCCTGTAAAACTGGCCTCCGCCCACACAAGTGCAAACAATTCCACCTAAGTAAATTGTACTGTCTGACCAAATACTGGATTAATTTGGAATTTATGGGCCAGAAATGCCAAGAGCACTAAGTATCTTTTTGCAGTTTCCGAATCTAAACATTTATTTGAAATACCGACATCTTTTCCTCCTTTGGGACACTGTGTCAATAGGAAAAGACGAAAAATAGATGTCTTTATTTAACTGCAAATACGGGTGTTTACCTCGTCGCCATTAAAGTAACTTGATGCCCGCATAAAATATCAAGATGCCCTTGTATTAGGAGGTAGGTTGGAGGGACAGGGACTTACAATTTCCACTTCACACTTCTCGCTAGCTGTAGCCACACCGTCTATCATCGACACCGGAAATAGAATCCCGGTGAATCGATACAAAGCGAAAGTAGACATGGAGCACGGTGAGTGTAGCCTTTATTCCTGATCTATTTTCTGCAAGTGCAGGGTAAATTGATTTCCTTGAAATAACAGAGGGATTTATGCAACATTTTATGCGTTTTTCGAAGCTGTATGTTTCGATTTAAAGTCAAGAACACAAGTTTATCGATGCTTGGTACTGAGTGAAGCCCAGCATTTTCGAACATCGGTTTCAGATTTTATAATTTCTTGATTTATTTCCGCTTAAACTTTCTTTTACTTGTTTCCGTTTATAATGGGTAGTAAATGAAAACTTTCTCTGGTCATGGTTTTATCATGCATAAAGCGTATTTATTAAAAACTAAAAATCCATGTGTACGGCGTTTAGTTGTTTACAACCAGATAGCTGTACGGAATATAGTCAAAAAAGTGTACGGCGAATAGGAATGGCTACTCCTTTATTCAGAATCAGAAATGTTACTGGTGACACGTCAAATGACATTCATACACAAGGACCTGTGATGGGAAGTTAGTCCCTAGCTCTCATTAAAGAGGTAAACTTAGATACACAATCCTCAGCATCTTCAGCTGCTGAAATAATCGAATCGGGAAGGGCATTCCAATCTCTAATAATTTAGGGGAAGTATGATTCTTTATAAATGTCAGGTTTTGCAGTAAGGGTCTGAAACTCCAATGAATGATGATTTCTACAGTGCCTAGCTCCGGGAACAAGGCCATCCGTTGGAATGCTGGCAGCACCTCTTAGACATTTGTATAGACGTATGAGCCTACTGTTTTCTCTTTTTCTTGAGAACCTCCCATCATAAGTTTCCTAGTAGTCCAGTCATGCTCCCAGTTTCAAAGCAGTTACAAATCTAGCAGCTCTATTCTGAACGTTTTCAATTACTTCATTAAGGACCACTCCGTTGGTGTCAACTACCATATTCCAAGATTGGGCGAACAAGAACTTTATAAGCTACCTCTTTTACATCATGAGGACACTGATAAAGATTTCGCCTCAGGAAACCAAGCGTTCTATTTGCCTTAGTACACATGTTGCTAATATGTTTATTCAATCTCAAATTGTTTGAGTCTCACACCAAGGTATTTAAGGGAACCCACGTTTTCGAGGACTGTTGTTCCCTATGAGGTGTAAGAAGCCTCAATTTTATTTATTCTCTTCCTAGTTAAATGCATAATATTGCATATAACAGGCTGAAATCTCATGTCCCATTTTCGGGCTCAACATCCTGATCTATCTATATCATTCTGATGTTTCAGTGAATCATCTGGATCTCTAATTTCCTGGTAGCAAAGGCAATCGTCTGCGAACAGTCTTATTGCTAAGTCAGTGTCAGTGGAAACATCATTGATGTACAGGGAGAATAACAGTGGACCAAGAACAGTCCCTTGTGTGACTCCAGACAAAACTGGTGCCCACTCTGAAGATTCACCATTAAGTACAACGCGGTTTTCTGTAGCAAAGAAAGGAATCTATCCATATGAGAGTATTTCCCCCAATGCGATAACCAAATAACTTAGATTTAAGTAGTTCATGTGGTGTGGTGTCAAAAGCTTTCTCGAAGTCCAGAATAAATGTGTCAACATGTCCCCCTTTGTCCAAGATTTTTGCCCAATCATTAATAGTTTTCACAACTGAGTTTCACAACTATGCCTTTTCCTTAATGCATGTTATCTTTTTGACAAAAGTTTATGTTCATCCAAGTGGGACATGATGTTTGAGCAGACTATATGTTCAAGCAATTTACACAGAACGCAAGTCATAGACATAGGGTGATAATTATTATTAAGAACCTATCTCCTTTTTGGAAGAGTGAAATAATGTTCGCTAAGTGCCATTCTTTGGGGATGGACAAAAACTGGATCTATCTCTTTTGATAGTTCCTTCAGGAATCTAGGATGTAGCTCATCAGGTCCTAAAGCTTTAGTGGGGTTTAAGCCTTTAAGTAACTTGATCGCTCCTGCCGATGACACAACAATAGTATCCATAAATGGGGACGATCTTCTTGTCAATGGAACCTCTGTGAACTCAGTTTTATTAAACGCATTATTGAATTGACCAACTAGTTCCCCTGCCCTTTCAGAGTCTGATTCAGCAACCCGGCTCCCTCCTCTTTTATTAAGGGGTGGGATACCTTGTCTGTCTTTCTTCTGACTATTGATATTTCTGTAGAAAACAGAGGTGGAGGCAATGATCAGGAATCGATACAAGCAACCCAAAGCTCCCATCAAAGACACCAAAGGGAAAGAACCACAAACATGAAACAACAGACCCCAACGGAAACACCAACAGCGGAAAGCCAAAAGGACGGCCCCCACCCCACAAAACGGCCATCTACAAGAAAATAATATAAGCGACACAAATACCCAAAGACAAACCATAACAAAAATAAACCGCGACAGAAGAACCTCTTGGATTTGCCTTTACATCACCTACTGAGTTATCCACAAACAAATCATGCTGACTTTTTAGCTCACCGTCACGTAGTGACGAGATGAGCTTTTGGGATCACTTTTTGTCCGGCGTGCGTGCGTGCGTCCGTCCGTCCGTGCATCCGTCCGTAAACAATTTCTTCAAACGACATCTCCTCCTAAACCACTGAGCTGATTTTGACCAAACTTCACAGGAATGATCCTTAGGTGGTCCCCTTTCAAAGTTGTTCAAATGGTTCCGGTCTGTTGCACATATAGGTCACAGGAGCCAAAAATAGATTTTTTTCACCGAAAACTTAAAAAATCTTCTTCTATAAAACTGCATGGCCCAGGTCTTTGATATTGGTATGAAGCTTCATCTAGTGGATCCCTACCAAGATTGTTCAAACTATAGTGCTGGGGCCAAAAATGCCCCCGCCCCGGGGCCCTTTGGTTTTACATGGGCTTATATAGGGAAACTCTTTAAAAATCTTCTTCTTTGAAACTGCTAGGCCCAGGTCTTTGATATTGGTATGAAGCTTCATCTAGTGGACCCCTACCAAGATTGTTCAAATTATAGTGCTGGGGCCAAAACTGCCCCTGCCCCGGGGCCCTTTGGTTTTACATGGGCTTATTTAGGGAAAATCTTTTAAAATCTTCTTCTCTGAAACTGCAAGGCCCAGGTCTTTGATATTTGGTATGAATCTTCATCTGGTGGACCCCTACCAAGATTGTTCAAATTATAGTGCTGGGGCCAAAGATGCCCCCGCCCCGGGGCCCTTTGGTTTTACATAGGCTTATATAGGGAAAATCTTTAAAAATCTTCTTCTCTTGAACCCCAAGGCCCAGGTCTTTGATATTTGGTATGAAGCTTTATCTAGTGGACCCCTACCAAGATTGTTCAAATTATAGTGCTGGGGCCAAAACTGCCCCCGTCCCTTGGCCCTTTGGTTTAACATTGGCTTATATAGGGAAAATCTTTAAAAATCTTCTTCTCTGAAACTGCAATGCCCAGGTCTTTGATATTTGGTATGAAGCTTCATCTTATGGACCCCTACCAAGACTGTTCAAATTATTGTGCTGGGAACAAAAATGCCCCCGCCCCGGGCCCTTTGGTTTTACATAGGCTTATATAGGGAAAACCTTTAAAAATCTTCTTCTCTGAAACCGCAAGGCCCAGGTCTTTGATATTTGATATGAAGCTTCATCTAGTGGACCCCTACCAAGATTGTTCAAATTGGTGTGCTGGGGCCAAAAATGCCCCCGCCCCAGGGCCCTTTGGTTTTACATGGGCTTATATTGGGAAAATCTTTAAAAAATCTTCTTCTCTGAAACTGCAGGGCCCAGGTCTTTGCTATTATTTTGCTATGAAGCTTCATCTAGTGGACCCCTATGAAGACTGTTCAAATTATAGTGCTGGGGCCAAAAATGCCCCCGTCCCGGGGCCCTTTGCTTTTACCTAGGCATATATTGGGAAAATCTTTCAAAATCTTCTTCTCTGAAACTGCAAGGCCCAGGTCTTTGATATTTGGTATGAAGCTTCATCTTGTGAACCTCTATCAAGATTGTTCAAATTATAGCCCTGGGGCCAAAAATGCCCCCGCTCCTGGGCCCTTTGGTTTTTCATAGACTTATATAGGGAAAATCTTGAAAAATCTTCTACTCTGAAACCACAAGGCCTAGGTCTTTGACATTTGGTATGAAGCTTCATCTAGTGGACCTCTACCAAGATTGTTCAAATTATAGCCCTGGGGCCACAAATGCCCCCACCCCAGGGCCCTTTGGTTTTACATAGACTTATAATAGAGATAATCTTTGAAAATCTTCTTCGCTGAAACAACAAGGCCCAGGTCTTTGATATTTGGTGTGAAGCTTGGTAATGTTGGTTGGTGCCTGATGCTCTGTCTCTGGTCGGGCCCATCGGAGACTAACTGTTGGTTTTCTTTTGCTCCAGCATTTCAGTGGTTTCTTGCTGTCGAGTCCTCACCGTTGTCTCACCTCTGTGGTTCTTTGATTTTTTGTGTTCCCGGAGATGTTGCACTGATGAGTTAGGAGGCCTTCATGTGGACTGAACAAATTATTTGTCTAAATCGCGACGGAAGTAAGGGCGAGGATTGTGGCCACGTAAAATCGATTTAAGCCCCTCTTCCACTGACCGGCTCAAGGCGGTTCTTCTGTGGCGATTTATTTATGTTGTTGTTTGTTACTTACTGTGTGTATCACTTGTGTCTTAATTTTGGAGGGCCATATGGCCATTTTGTGGGAAAGTAACTGTCCTTATGGCCTTCCTTTGTTTAGGTTTCCATTATGGTCTGGTCGCTTAATGTTTGTATTTCTTTCCCTTTGGTGTCTTTGGTTGGTGGAGTAAGTTAATTGTATCGATTCCTGATCTTTGTTTTACTTCTACTTTTCATCTGGTGGACCTCTATCAAGATTGTTTAAATTATAGCCCTGAGGCCAAAAATGCCCCTGCCCCGGGGCCATTTGGTTTTACATAGGCTTATGTAAGGAATATCTTTAAAAAATCTTCTTCTCTGAAACCGCAAGGCCCAGGTCTTTGATATTTGTTTTGTAGCTTCATCTAGTGGACCTTTGCCAAGATTGTTCAAATTCTAGCCTTTGTTGATATTTGGTATGAAGCTTCACCTTTTTAGACCTCCCTCAACATTATGCACATTATAACCCTGGGGTCAATAATGGCCCTCCCCGGGGCCCACTTGTTACTCTATGGATCAGGTGAGCGATCCAGGGCCATCATGGTCCTCTTGTTTATATATATATATCAGTCTTGATCTTACGTCTCAAGTTTTCAAATTTTGTCCTTAGTTTACCACTTCCCGTCTTTTTTGCCTGTGCATGAATCTTATTTCTTCTGCGAAAGAGGAAGAGTATTTATTTTATTCTTTATTGCTAAAAGCCAATGATGGACAACTTCATTTTCCCCCACTTTTAAGGGTATATATGCTTTCTCCGGCCAACGGATCATGGAGAAATATATCTATCTATCTATCTATCTATCTATCTATCTATCTATCTACTGCGATTGGCCGGCCTCGGGAGCTCAGTCGGATGTGCGTCTGACTGGTGATCAGGAGGACGTGGATTCGATACGTGTCGGGGTCGGCAACACTCTGTCGTGGAGATTGATCATGAAATCTTTTCTACGGTCATTCTCTCCCTCATTGTCACCCTTCCGCTGATTCAAGAAGAGTAACCGCTTACATATAAGCCTGCACAGTAAAAGTGCGGTTAGGTAAACTGTTCGGAAAAAATGACTGGGCTGTTGAACTGCCCTAAAAATAACTACTGCGATCGGACACATTGACCATTACTCTCAGGTGTACATTACACATATTCCAGAGTTGCAGGATGAAAGCCTACACAGTGATTATGCACCTTTTGCCATGTCATCCCCAATGAGGAACTCATCTGGCACCTCTGTTTGCACCTTTGATTTGGCTTGCAACCTTCCGAGATTGAAAAACTTCCCATCGAAACGATACCTAATCGGTATACCATTGTCACCCTCCTGGAAAACATCTTTGTGCATGGAAGCGAACATCATGCTGAACAGTGTTGGGGCTATCACACAACCTTGCTTGACTCCATTTGTCACAGGAATTGGATCTGAGTGATTACATTACATGATTAGTTTTAACAATGGTTTATTAGCGATCGTATATAGTTAACTAATAAACTATTGTTTAAACTCATCATGTAATTACGCAAAAATCTCTAACTTGCATAGGGGAGGATTCTCCCTGCGCGGGGGTAGAGGGCCCTAGCTAACGTCTCGATCCGATAGACAGTGCATTTTGGGGCATTTATCCAAGCAAATGATACCAGTGTAGCATGTTTGGACACCGTAACTTTATTACCGCTACACCTAAACGAACCGCAGAACCTAGAGAAAGTAGTGGGAGTGGGACTGGCCATGCATCTTTATTCTGTTGTATTCATAGGGCGAAAAGTTTTCTAGGTGTCATTTCATCTCAAAATGTTGACATTTTAAGCCTCGTAATATAGTGTAATCACTTGTAAGTCATGGCCGAAAGTTCCCGTAAGGATTTTAAGTGCATAACCGCCATCTACCCCTTACGAGTCTTCCGCGCGTTTATATTTGAACAGGCGTGATTTCATAATGCGCACTTCTTTTTAACCCACAATAACAATTCTGTGACAAAATATGGTCTTAAAACTATACATAGTCATTAGTTCCTAACTAACATTACTATATTGTTATGGGTTCTTGCTAAGATGACGAGAGAATGGGTGAAAATTGTTGAAGTGTGTTTATAAAATTCTGATGACACTGGATAAAGATGTTGTGACAGACAGGTGAATCTATTTGATTTATCCCCAGTTCTTGCCGACCATTGTTTTAATTTCGAAGCAGCATGTTCGACAAAATATAACACCCGACTTTGACAGGACATACATGCAGAGCAGTACAGTCCTCGTGGATGTGAGAGAAGCATCGGAAGGCCGGTCGGTATACTTTTAAAATGTTATCAGCTATAAACATTGAACTATTCGCCGTACACTTTCATTATTGCTAATTTGCAACAAGCCGTACACCACACTACTATTCGCCGTACAACAGGTAATTTACATTTAGGCAAACATTTGTGTTTAAAGTACAATTTGAGGCGAGTTCCTTTTGCAAATTATTTTTTCCAGCATTGTTCTTTCTGATTAATTGAAAAAACTTCGTTAGAAAGACATAAACATTAAACAAAACAACAACAAACTTGTCAAATCCATTTTGTTTACGGTACCAGCTGTCGAATATTCGGTCTGTAATTGCACAATTGTGCGTATTATAAGAAAGCACTTCTCATGGCAGCAGCAAATTATGTCCACTACTGATATTTGATAACAGTAATCTTAACCTAAAGCTTACAAGCAGCAAAATAATCCATTTTCGAGAGGCACCCTTTCTCCTGCAGCTATTACTTTCGATTCACCGGGATTCTGTTTCCGGTGTCGATGATAGACGGTGAGCCAGAACTCACTTGAAATATCCCGGGCGGAAACGACTCTGCTTGTTTTGTACCCTCGTTCTAATACGAATTCCCGGTACTTACCGGTCCTGGTACATTCAGATGTCCGGTACCGGAGAGATTTCACTACACGGCGATTCTTAAGTATGCATGTTTTTATCTTGCCCCGCCCATTCAAAATTTAGAAGTGAATTTAGGCTGCTTACGCAATACCAGTAAAAGATCAAATGCGGAACTGCAATTTGTGTTGATGGCCCCGCCCATTGTGGCTTGAAGAACTAATTGGGCTGCATGATGCTTCCACGAAGAGCTGAATCCGGCTGCACAAAAGTACTGGTAAACCGCTTATAAACTATTGGTTTCATTGGATGAAAGGGCTTGAGAAGTCATTTCATCTCAATGTCGGGTAAAAGTCCCACAAAATTGGAAGTAACGTCTCCAAAATGACCTATATAGTGTTGACGGGGACGTTAAACATCAAATCAAACAAACAAAACAAACTATTTGTGTTGAAAGCAAACATGCCAAACATCAATATTGACAGTTATTTTTGCACCAGTCGAGAGACGATATTGGAAAGTGGTCGGTCTAGTGGCATGTGTTAAAAATTATTTTACCTTTCTCAGTTGAATGTTACAGTAAATAACATGTTTTCCAGATGGATGTGGTTTTCACAACAATTGCATGTAAATGCAGAGCCAATTCCATGTGCAGGTTAAAGTTCCTTAACCCTGACTACTGGAGGTGCAAAGATTCACTAAATCATATCGTAATCACAATACATCTGCTGACGATACACGTATGGTATCATGAAGCAGTTTGATGATACGATTAGGATACAGCAAACAGAGTAATCTGATAGAGACGAGATGTAAACTTAAATTTGATGCATTTGCATTAATTTGTAACAACACATTACAAATATGTTTATTTCCATTGTTCACCTATATTACAGTTGATTTCTACCAAAGAATTATATTTGAGTTTTGCTTACAGCTGATTTTAAGGAATTTCTTTGCTTAAAGTTTCTTTTTCATGCCAGAAAGTAAAGCACGATACGTATCTTATCGTGACACAAATGAAACAATATATATCGTATCATGAGGTAACTGTATCGCTGCAGCCCTAGTAATTACGTAAATACTGTGTAGGCTTTCACGCTGCAAACTTTGAAGGCTTACTGAGAATAAGAGAGTATCTAATTTTATGTTATATTGGTTGGTGCCTGATGCTCTGTCTCTGGTTGGGCCCATCAGAGTCTAACTGTTGGTCTTCTTTTGCTCCAGCGTTTCAGTGGTTTCTTGCTGTCGAGTCCTCACCATTGTTTTATCTCTGTGATTTATTTTTGTAATGGTTTTTCTTTGAGTGTGTGTATTGCTTATATTATTTTGTTTTGGATAGTCAATTGCCATTTTGTGGGAAAGTAACTGTCCTTTTGGCTTTCCGCTATTGATGTTTCCATTAGCACCGTCTATCATCTACACCGGAAATAGAATCCCGGTGAATCGAAAGTAATAGCTGCAGGTGAAGGAGTGCCTCTTGAAAATGGATTATTTTACTGCTTGTAAACTTTAGGTTAAGATTACTGTTATCAAATATCAGTAGTGGACATAATTTACTGCTGCCATGAGAAGTGCTTTCTTATAAAACGCAAAATTGTGCAATTTCAGACCGAATATTCAACAGCTGGTACTGTGAACAAAATGCATTTGGAAAGTTCGTGGTTGTTTTGTTTAATGTTTATGCCCTTCTACTGAAGTTTTTTCACTTAATCAGAAAGAACAGTGATGGAAAAAATAATTTGCAAAAGAAACTCTCCTCAAATTGTACTTTCAACACAAATGTTTGCCTAAACGTGAATTACCTGTTGTACGGCGAATAGTTGTGTGGTGTACGGCGTGTTGCAAATTAGCATAAACGAAAGTGTACGGCGAATAGTTCCATGATTATAGCTGATAACATTTCAAAAGTATACCGACCGGCCTTCCGAGGCTTCTCTCACATCCATGAGGACTGTACTGCTCTGCATGTATGTCCTGTCAAAGTCGGGTGTTATATTTTGTCAACATGCTGCTCCGAAATGTAAACAATGGTCGGCAAGAACTGGGGCTACATCAGTAGAGTCACCTGCCTGTCACAACATCTTTATCCAGTGTCATCAGATTTTATAAACACACTTCAACAATTTTCACCCATTCTCTCGTCATAGCAAGAACCCATCACAATATAGTAATGTTAGTTAGGAACTAATGCCGATGTATAGTTTTAAGACCATATTTTACCACCGAGGCGTTATTGAGGGTTAAAAAAGTGCGCATTATGAAATCACGCCTGTTCAAATATACACGCGTGGAAGACTCGTAAGGGATAGATGCCGGTTAGGCACTTAAACTCATTGCGGGAACTTTCGGCCATGACTTACGAGTGATTACACTATATTACGAGACTTCAGATGTCAACATTTTGAGATGAAATGACATCTAAAAACTTTTCGCCCTATGAATACAACAGAATAAAGATGCATGGCCAGTCCCACTCGCACTACTTTCTCTAGGTTCTGCGGTTCAATTAGTTGCAGCGGTAATAAAGTTACGGTGCCCAAATATGCTACACTGGTATCATTTGCCGGAATAAATGCCCAATAATGCACCGTCTATCGGATCGAGACGTTAACTGGAGCCCTCTACGCCCGTGCAGGGAGAATCCTCCCCTATGCAAGTTAGAGATCTTTGCGTAATTACATGATGAGTTTAAACAATAGTTTATTAGTGCCTGATTACGCTCTTCTGGAATCCATGTCTGTTGATCTGAACATTGATATTTGCCATTTTGTCTATGGATTAATGATTTTGGATTATCGCTTTGGTACCACGACTAACTACTTAACTACATAGGATCACTAATAAACCGTTGTTTAAACTAATCATGTATTGTAATCACTCAGGTCCAATTATTGTGACAAATGGAGTCCAGCAAGGTTGTGTGATAGCCCCAACACTGTTCAGCATGATGTTCGCTTCCCTGCACAAAGATGTTTTCCAGGAGGTTGACAATGGTATACCGATAAGGTATCGTTTTGATGGGAAGCTTTTCAATGCTACACTGGTATCATTTGCCGGGATAAATGCCCCAAAATGCGCCGTCTATCGGATCGAGATGTTAACTGGAGCCCTCTACCCCTGTGCAGGGAGAATCCTCCCCTATGCAAGTTAGAGATCTTTGCGTAATTACACGATGAGCTTAAACAATAGTTTAAAAGTTAACTATATACGATCACTAATAAACCATTGTTTAAACTAATCATGTAATGTTTTTTTGTTTTTTTTGTATTGGAGTTTTACGGCCCAGTCAACACTATTTAGGTCATTTTTGAGCCGGTCAGTTTACCTATTAACACTTTCCTGGGCAGGCTTATACGTAAGCGGTTAACCAGTACAGTGCACATTCTTTCGCCAGAAACTGACAACTGCCCTTCTTGAATCAGCGGAAGAGAGAGAACGACCGTAGAAAAGATTTCATGATCAATCTCCACGAAAGAATGTTGCCGACCCCGGCGGGAGTCGAACCCGCGTCCTCCTGATCACCAGTCAGACGCGCATCCGACTGAGCCACTGAGGCCGGCTAATCATGTAATGTAATCACTCAGATCAAATACCTGTGACAAATGGAGTCCAGCAAGGTTGTGTGATAGCCCCAACACTGTTCAGCACGATGTTCGCTTCCATGCACAAAGATGTTTTCCAGGAGGGTGACAATGGTATACCGATTAGGTATCGTTTTGGTGGGAAACTTTTCAATCTCGGAGGGTTGCAAGCCAAATAAAAGGTGCAAACAGAGGTGCCGATGAGATCCCCATTGGGGATGACATGGCAAAAGGTGCATACTTACTTTGTAGGCTTTCATCCTGCAACTCTGGAGTATGTGTAATGTACACATGAGAGTAATGGTCAAATGTGTCCGATCGCAGTAGTTGTTTCTAGGGCAGTTCAACGGCCCAGTCAAATACACTATTTAGGTCATTTTCCGAACAGTTTACCTGTCCACACTTTAACTGTGCAGGCTTATTTTTTCCGTGATTCCAGTGTTGAATTTTGAGAATATTTGAGGGTCACTGATGAGGCCTAATTGGCCAAAACTAGCTAGCCTGGCCCAGAAAACGTGTACAGTCCATAGTTTCCAGTTCTTCCAAAGGATAAACCTATCTAGAACATATTATATGTAAGCGTTACTCTTCTTGAATCAGCCGACGGGTGACAATGAGGGAGAGAATGACCGTAGAAAGATTTCCTGATCCATCTCCACGACAGAGTGTTGCCGACCCCGGCACGTATCGAACCCACGTCCTCCTGATCACCAGTCAGACGCACATCCGACTGAGCTCCCGAGGCCGGCCAATCGCAGTAGATAGATAGATAGATAGATTAGATAGGTAGATAGATAGATAGATAGATAGATAGATAGATAGATAGATAGAATTCTCCATGATCCGTTGGTCGGGGAAAGCATATATACCCTTAAAAGTGGGGGAAAATAAAGTTGTCCACTATTGGCGTTTTGCAATAAAGAATAAAATAAATGCTCTTCCTCTTTCGCAGAAGAAATAAGATTCATGCACAGGCAAAAAAGGCGGGAAGTGGTAAACTCCGGACAAAATTTGAAAACTTGAGACGTGAGATCAAGACTGATATATATATATGAAAATCAGCACGATTTGTTTGTGAATAAGCCAGTAGGTGATGTAAAGGCAAATCCAAGAGGTTTTTCTGTCGCGGTTTATTTTTGTTATGGTTTGTCTTTGGGTGTTTGTGTCGCTTATATTATTTTTATTGTGGATGGCCTGTTTGTCGTTTTGTGGGGTGGGGGAGTGGGGTGGCTGTCCTTTTGGCTTTCCGCTGTTGGTGTTTCCGTTGGGGTCTGTTGTTTCATGTTTGTGGTTCTTTCCCATTGGTGTCTCTGATTGGAGCTGTGGGTTGATTGTATCGATTCCTGATCATTGCCTCCACCTCTATTTTCTAAAGATATATCAATAGTCAGAAGAAAGACAGACAAGATATTCCACCCTTTAATAAAAGAGGAGGGAGCGTGGTTGTGAATCAGACTCTGAAAGGGCAGGGAAACTTGTTGGTCAATTCAATGATGCGTTTAATAAAACTGAGTTCACGGAGATTCCATTGACAAGAAGATCGGCCCCATTTATGGATACTATTGTTGTGTCATCGGCAGGAGTGATCAAGTTACTTAAAGGCTTAAACCGCACTAAAGCTTTAGGACCTGATGAGCTACATCCTAGATTCCTGAAGGAACTAGCAAAAGAGTTAGATCCAGTTTTTGTCCACCTGTTTTAACAGTCTCTTGATACAGGTGAAATCTCCAAAGAATGGCACTTAGCCAACATTTGCCCACTCTTCAAAAAAGGAGATAGGGCTCTTAATCATAGTTATCACCCTATGTCTCCGACTTGTGTTCTGTGTGTAAATTGCTTGAACATATAGTCTGCTCAAACATCATGGCCCACATGGATGAACATAAGCTTTTGTCAGAAAGATAACATGCATTAAGGAAAAGGCATAGTTGTGAAACTAAGTTGAGAACAACTATTAATAATTGGGCAAAAATCTTGGACAAAGGGGGACATGTAGACACATTTATTCTGGACTTCGAGAAAGCTTTTGACTCCACACCACATGAATTACTTGAATCTAAGTTATTTAGTTATTGCATTGGTGGGAATACTCTCATATGGATAGATTCCTTTCTTTGCAACAGAAAATCGCGTTGTTGTTAATGGTGAATCTTCAGAGTGGGCACCAGTTTTGTCTAGAGTCCCACAAGGGACTGGTCACTGTTATTCTCCCTGTACATCAATGATGTTTCCACTGACCCTGATGTAGCAATAAGACTGTTCGCAGACGATTGTGTTTGCTACCAGGAAATTAGAGATCAGATGATTCACTGAAACTTCAGAATGATATAGATAGATCAGTATGTTGGGCCCGAAAATGGGACATGAGATTTCACCCCGTTAAATGCAATATTTTGATTTTTATTATACATATAACTATGAAGAGAATAAATAAAATTGAGGCTTCTTACACCTCAGAGGGAACAGTCCTGGAAAACGTGCATTCTATTAAATACCTTGGTATGTCATAATTTGAGATTGAATACACATATTAGCAACATGTGTACTAAGGCAAATAGAACGTTTGGTTTCCTGGGGCGAAATAGTCATCAGTGTCCTCATGATGTAGCTTATAAAGTTCTTGTTCGCCAATTCTTGGAATATGGTAGTCGTATCTGGGACCCCAGCGGAGTGGTCCTTAATGAAGCAATTGAAAACGTTCAGAATAGAGCTGCTAGATTTGTAACAAGCAATTACTGCTTTGAAACTGTGAGCATAACTGGACTACTAGGAAAAGTAAGATGGGGGGCTCTCAAGAAAAAGAGAAAACAGTAGGCTCATACTTCTATACAAAGGTCTAAGAGAAGCTGCCAGCTTTCCAACAGATGACCTTGTTCCCGAAGCTAGGCACTGTAGAAATCATCATTCATTGGAGTGTTAGACCCTTACTGCAAAGACTGACATTTATAAAGAATCATACTTCCCATGAACTATTAGAGATTGGAATGCCCTTCCCAATTCGATTAATTCAGCAGCTGAAGATGTTGAGGATTGTGTATCTAAGTTTACCTCTTTAATCAGAGCTAGGGACTAACATCCCATCACAGGTCCTGGTGTATGAATGTCATTTGACGTGTCCTCAGTAACATTTCTGATTCTGAATAAAGGAGTAGCCATTCCTATTCGCCGTACACTTTTTTGACTATATTCCATACAGCTATCTGTTGTAAACAACTAAACGCCGTACACATGGATTTTTAGTTTTTAATAAATACGCTTAGTGCATGATAAAACCATGACCAGAAAAAGTTTTCATTTACTACCCATTATTAACGGAAATAGATAAAAGAAAGTTTAAGCGGAAATAAATCAAGAAATTATAAAATCTGAAACAGATTTTCGAAAATGCTGGTCTTCACTCAGTACCAAGCATCGATAAACTTGTGTTCTTGACTTTAAATCGAAACATACAGCTTCGAAAAACGCATAAAATATTGCAGAAATCCCTGTTATTTCAAGGAAATCAATTTACCCTGCACTTGCAGAAAATAGATCAGGAATAAAGGCTACACTCACCGTACTCCATGCCTACTTTCGCTTTTTATCGAATCACCGGGATACTATTTCCGGTGTCGATGATAGACGGTGATTAGGATCTAGTTGTTTCATGTTTGTGCTTCTTTCCCTTTGGTGTCTCTGATGGGAGCTGTGGGTTAATTGTATAGATTCTTGATCATTGCCTTCACTTCTAGCGATAAAGGATCTCAGTGGTAGAGTGTTGGCTTTGGGATTTGGAGGTCTCAGGCTTGATCCCTGGCCTTGCCATATGAAAGGAGGGTAGGTCAGTGGTAGACTGTGGGCTTTGGGATTGGGAGGTCACAGGTTTCATTCCTGGCCTCGTCATGAAGTCAAGCAATGCAGTCACCCATCCAGGTACTAACCGTGATATCTGTTGTTTAACTTCATGAATAAGCCAACCACTCTACCCGCATTGCCAGATGAGCCAGCACCCACAGCAAGGCTGTAGAAGTAGTATCTATCATTATATATAACCGGTTACATTTCTCCCCTCATCTCTTGACTTTGTCCCAAAGCAACACATACCTCACTAGGCAAACCTGAGGGCCGAGTCTGTGAAACACTCTAGCGACACACTTTCCATCCTATCGCTGCCACCAATGTATCATAAAATGAAATCAAGCAACACGGTCGCCCATCCAGGTACCGTAGAAACGGAGTTATATACAGTGAAATTCCGCTATTAAGACCACCTAAAATAAGACAAATTCTGATTTAAAAAGCTGATTTAGAAGGGTGCTTTATTTTTTCATTGTGAATTCTGCACACAATGTCCTGGTCAGGGACCACCTTTGGGACTGTTCAAAAGTGGTCTTAAAGACCACTTTTGAACAGTCCCAAATGTGGTCTCAGTATAGGAATTTTACTGTATAACCAAAACGGTCCAAGTCCCCCTTTCAGGCCCGTTTTCCCTATCTACACTCAAAGACAATCTACCCACTAGTGCTGTCAGTGATTTAATTCATTTTCTTTTTCAGATTGTGAAATCTTACAGGAAGCAAGCGTTGAAATGTCACCCTGACAAAAATCCTGACAATCCAACAGCAGGTAATGTCAGCTTAAATTTGAGCCAGCGCATGACAAAAGATACAAGAAGTCTTGATCGACCAGTGAAGACTCAGATCAGCCTGTACATTCGCACAGTCTGATCAGAGTCTTCGCTGATCGCACATACCTACTATAGGCTAATATCTATGCAAAGAGACATAAGCATAAGGTCTTGTCATAGTGGATGGGTGTGCAGGGAGATTTGAGTCTGTGCTTGTCACACCGGTCTTATTGTAGGTTTTGTTATGCGCCGGCTCATTTAGTACCAAGTACTTAACTTTACTTCAGTTTACCATAGAAATTCCAGCAGTTGTAAGGAATGATGGTAACAAAAATTGCTGATCAAAAAATGCCTATCATGTACAGCCATCAAGTTTTTCTAACCCCAGGCTTGTATACAAATGGTTACACAGTCATCACATGAACAAGTATGTGAAATGAACACCCCCCCCCCCACACACACACACACACCACCACCACCACCACCACCACTACCTAAACATCACTATATAGGGAAAACTGGGGTTTACGGGCAGAGTTCTCGCTCGTTAACTCCAAATTTGGAGTAATTTACTCCAACTTTTTCATTTCTGACTCCAACTTTTTGGATAGTCCCAATCGAAAAGTTTGGTAAAACTCCCAACTTTTTCTGGAGGACAGCATTTTTACTCCAATCTTTAAAATCCTTGTGGGAACCCTGATGGGGGTATACATTATTTTTTTATTTCTGCTCCAAGACATAGGTTGTGGGTACTCATTAGAACCGCCTCAATGAGTATTGTAGGTACTTGTTAGAGTGTAGCCTCATCGAGGCTATTCAAACAAGCAACCACAGAATACTCCTTAACCCTTAAGATGCAGTGAAAAACTACATCTGAAAATGGCGTCTGCTTATGTCGTCTGCTGAATCTTTTTGCAAACTTTTTAAAAATATTTTTGCATACATGCAAACAGTGTGAACCTAGAGGAGAAGTCTGATCTGTGTCCACAGTGTTTGCAAACATATTGACTTTCAAAGTAACGGGCAGACGACAAAACAGGCAGCAATTGTGATTGTAATTATCCTCTTTGTCTGGAGCTAACGTATACATGTATCATGTAGGTATATACAGTAAAACTCTGATAACTCAAAAACCCTTGGAACTACGAAAATTTGTTTAAGATAACAGATAGGGCTGGCTAATCGGAGCTGAAAAGATAATCGATTATCAGTTCTGTCATTGTGCTCATTATCAGTTCTGTCATTGTGATCAATAATTGATTAGTAATCACTCAATATTTTGTCATAATTTTACCTATCTTGCTTTCTGCCTGAGCATGACTCTTACCATATGTTGTTTGTTTTGTTTGATTTGAGGTTTAACGTCCCCGTCAACACTGTATATGTCATTTTTGAGAAGTTGTTTCCAATTTTGTGGGACTTTTACCCGACATTGCGATGAAATGACATCTCAAGCCCTGTCGCCTATGAAACCAATAGGGTTTATAAGCATGGACGGTCTGACTCGCACCGCTTTACCTGGGCAGGCTTAGATCCTCTAAGCGGTTTACCAGCACTCGTGTGCGGTCGGTTTCAGCTCTGCGTGGAAACATCATGTAGCCCATCTATTTCTTCAAGCCCCGATTGGCGGGGGCTGTACCATATGTTGTACTTTACCATGTGTATATTTGAATAGGCAGTCAACACTGTAAAGGTCATTTTGGAGACGTTGCTTCCAGTTTTGTGGGTAAAAGTCCCACAAAACTGGAAGCAAAATCTCCAAAATTACCTTTACAGTGTTGCTGGGGACGTTAAACCTCAAATCAAACAAACAAACAAAGGCCTGAGCAATCAGTGTTGACCCAGATAAGACACTGAAAATGCGGTGTCCCATCAGGGTCTGCACTGTTTGCCACTCATCCAGCTATTTTAGGCATAACTTTGGGTAGTAAATTGTACTTATCAAATAATCGATTGCATAGAGGATTTTACATGAGTGTTCATGTATTATTGAATTTATTAAATGAGTTGAGGAAAAGGAATAAAATGTGAGAGGGATAAAATGTGAGGCTTTGCCGATCATTTTATCCCTTCTCCTCAATGAGTTTAATAAATTCAATAAAACATGAGCACAAATGCAGAATTCAATTTATCATATGACATTTAAAACACATTTTACTTACGATTGTATTACAAACATATCAATATTCCGCCATTGGTTAACACGACCTCATTAAGGATGTGGCTCATGTAACGTTATGGTGTGTATCTACTTAATTTTTATATTTAATCCACTAGTGGATTGTCAAATTTACACGTATTACATGGAGTGATTACATTTTCAGATGCATCATTATATGATAAAAGCAAATCAGTAATGATATTCTTTATGTCTCCCACGGAAGGAGGGGAACAAAATAGTTTTTGGTGTGGATCCTGTCAGCGTCTGGGTATGATTCTAAGTACATATAATGGGACAGACTGGCCTAAGCAAACAGTGCAGACTTAGATCAGACTTCCCCTGAAGGACTAGTACTGTTTGCAATTCCTTCGGCACTTGGACTCCTTGCTGGATAGTGAAACAAATTTGTTGAGAGTTTAGGAGAATTTCAGCAAGGCCTCAAGGTGTCCAATTTTTTAGGATTTTTACAGTAATTTATGCTTATAGCAGAAATAAGAAAAATATCACAAAGTTTCAGCAGAAAAATGGCAGTTTTAGCCCTTCTCTAGCTGAATATTAATTTAAGCCACACCCATTTCTGACTTTGAACCAATCAGATTACTTGATGTAATTTATTCCTACAAATTCATAAATTGAATGTCAAACAGTATATATCCTGATCCATCTGATCTGGATCTACACTGTTTCCAAAGATAGGGGTTGTCGCGAACAGCATGATATAGAGTTAATAACTGAAAGTAACTGTCCTTTTGGCTTTCCACTATTGATGTTTCCATTAGGGTCTGTTGTTTCATGTTTGTGTTTCTTTCCCTTTGGTGTCTCTGATGGGAGCTGTGGGTTAATTGTTTCGATTCCTGATCATTGCCTCCACTTCTATTTAGATACATGCAAGAAAACTTCATTTCACATGGAGGCGATTCTAACAAGTACCCACGCCATACATTTAAATGAAAAAATAGGAAAACATATTTCTAAATTACAATATTCTCTTTACATCTATTTTCTGGAGTTATGAAGTGAAGTTATTATGTAATACTATATAAGAATCTTACATGGGTGTGAGGGGTGGGTGGAAAAATCCGTCCCGAGGCTCACTGTTCGGCATTATGAGGCTTGCCGAGTGATGCTGGACAGTGATCCTGAGGGACAGCTTTTTCTATCCACCCATCACGCTCGTGTAGGATTCTTTTTCTTGCTTACCTTTCATTTCTGAGCTTGGATTTTTAGCTCACCTGAGCCTTTAGGCTCATAGGTGAGCTTATAGTATAGCCATGGTCCGTCGTCCGTCCGTCCGTCCACCATTTTCAAAGATCTTCTTCTCCTATACTGCAGGGCCAATCAAAGCCAAAGGAGCAGTCCATATAAGGCCAATTTTATGGCCCCTTTTGATTTTCTTTAAACTTTGCAGACTCAATATAGGATGTATTTGCTGTAATGTGGTGAATTTTCAGATCTGCAGATGTAATGTTATTGGCTCTAGGAGCAACCAAAGTGGGTGGGGTAATTCTACCCCATTTAGAGGCCTGTGGTTCTTAATCTATTATCTCTGGCACAAAGCATCCTGGCAAGTGGGTATTTTTATTATTGTTTAGACCTTTTTAGATGTTAAACATAATGTATATGTTTTTGTGGAAAAATTCTTCACTTTACCACTATACTCACTTATAAGTCGTATCTAAATTTCAGCTAAATTTACTGACCGTCTTTGCGCAAAACCACAACATAAGTTTATTTCCAAAGCTATTGCAAAACCATTTGACAGGGATAACTAAGATATAATAGGCATTGCCAAATTATGAGCATTTCTTTCTTCTGTAATTACTTATAGGGTTATCTGCCCCTGAATCCAGTTGTTTTGTCATATTTTCTGTCATATTAAAATCTATAGATATATCGCAAAAGGATTCTTCAAAACAGTCAAAAACTCAGCAAACAATGGTTTTCTGTTGATTTAATGTAGCTATTAATTGATTTGTAAAGATCTTCTTTGATAATGAGTTAAACAATATGGATGGCTTACATACACTCCTTTGCTATTTCTACTGCAAAAATTCCTTGGCTTTATGTCAACTCATCTTAATAAATCTATCTGATTGACAATTTATATGAAGTTAGAAAAACCGAAACTTTCTCATAATCTTTAGAATAAGTCTCCTTTTAGGTCATACTTACCTATAACATTGAAATATTACTGGACTTAATAAATCTTGCATTACATCACAACATTTAATTTGAAGCCTTTCAGTTGATTTTGCTTGTATTTGGAACTGCAGCCAAAATGGTTAGTAGACAATAGTGATTCATCTTTTCCAGATTCCACAGCAGGTTTAGGCTTCATATATGCTTTAAGGTAAACCAAGAAATGATTTCCATTATGGTCTGGTCGCTTCGTGTTTGTTTTTCTTTCCCTTTGGTGTCTTTGATGGGTGGAATAAGTTAATTGTATCGATTCCTGATCTTTGTTTTACTTCTACTTTGCAGAGCCTATCAAGCACTTACTTACTCTGTCCCTTCACTTGTATATCATTTTGGAGCCTTCAGTAATCTCTGGCCTTTGATTCTGTACTCTTTGAGCCTTTCATCTAACTCTTGACACCACATATATGTATTTATCTTTTATCTACTTACCAACTGTTAGGTGTTTTTTTTAAAGAATTGACCTATCAAGTGATTTTGACAGCCAATTTTCATTAGATTATCAGTTTTGGCTGACCAAAAATTGCTTAGGGATTTGACAGGAAGCAGAGTCACTACACATATCCTGATTTAGACACTGACAGTTATGGGAGAAATCCAGTAAACGAAACAAACATTCAATATTTTACACCTGAACCCATGGTGAATGTTGGCTGGACGTAGAGGGTCCTCCATCCCACTGGTAGTCTGTGCTACAGACCATTCAAAGGCAGTGCTTCTGATGTGGTTCATGTAATACTTTGGCTTGTTGATGTCCCCTTTGTGTGTGACATCGGTTGTGTGTCTTTTGTTTCACATTTTAATCACCCCTTATGAGTTAGAAATTGTTGATTTTTTGCATGTTATATGTGTATATCGGAGTCGTAACTGTTGGTTTTCTTTTGCTCCAGCATTCCTTGCTGTCGAGTCCTCACCGTTGTTTCATCTCTGTGGTTGTTTGATTTTTTGTGTCCACGGAGATGTTGCAATGATGAGTATCGAGGCCTTCATGCGGACTGAACATAATATTTGTCTAAATCGCGGCGGAAGTAAGGGCGAGGATTGTGGCCATGTAAAATCGATTTAAGCCCCTCCCACTCCCACACACACACAAACCAAGTGGAATTCGTTTCACTGACCGTTCCAAGGCGGTTCTTCTGTCGCGGTTTATTTTTGTTATGGTCTGTCTTTGAGTGTTTGTATCACTTATATTATTTTGTTTTGGATAGCCAATTGGCCATTTTGTGGAAAAGTGACTGTCCTTTTGGCTTTCCGCTATTGATGTTTCCATTAAAGTCTGTTGTTTCATGTTTGTGTTTATTACCCATTGGTGTCTCTGATGGGAGCTGTGGGTTAATTGTATCTAATCCTGATCATTGCCTTCACATCTATTTTGTCTGTCCTTGCTTTGGCCACATCTTGTGATTATGGCTTTCCCTGAACCTTTCCTTTTTACTTTTGTTAATAGGTTCACAAGTCTGATGTTTGACTTTGGTGCATTTGTCTTCTATCCTGTTCTACTCATCTTCATCAGACTCACTTGATGCACTCCAAATGTCTATGGCTGCATCTACGACGTAATCTATGTGAGCTCTGTTAGGTTTAGTGTCACTATTTTCTGTATTGTGTCTTAAGTACCCGAGTACAGATGCTATAATGTGCACAGCAACCAACGGTGTGTGCCCAACTTCATTCCAAATATGTTCTATAAAGGGTTATTCTTTGGAAGCAAGGAATACACCACAGAACAGGAAAATATGAAGTGTACATGTTTTCTGGGCCAGACTAGCTAGTTTCATCCAATTAGGCCTCAGCAGTGACCCTCAGATATTTTCAAAATTCCACAATGGAATCAATGATCCCAAAGGACAAGAAAATATAAACTGTACTATGATGTAGGGCAGGGAGACGTTATACTGCCGCTACACATTCCCACACATCAGCTGTAGTGACGTTAAATATGTTCTATAAAAGGGTTAGTCTCATTCCAAAGTCTGGAGAAGGTGGCATTGAACCCATGAATCTTCACATGGAATAAAGTTTGTAGGAAAATTGGCCATAAATGGGAGTAGAATAAAATATGATTTGCTTAATTACCTCGAAGCAGGCTTCACAAAGGAATAAAAAAGTAACTATGGTGTGTATCTGACACCATAATGAATTAGATATAAATAGATATTAACAATGGAGTAGATGATACAAATAATATAAGATTGAAACTTTAAAGTTTCAAATTATTTTCATAACTCGGTATCAACGACATTGTTAAAACAGATATCTGCAGTACCTTGCAAGACGTTCTACAATATGCGTTAGTACACTAAACTGTCATTTTTTTTTACTTTTTGAATAACACTTGTTACAACAATAGCTGAATCAAACAAGTAAATTATTTGAAACAGCTGTCGAAAACGTGTAAACAGGGCAAATAACTAGGGCAGTGACTTTTGCTCCACTGCTACCCATATACACCTGAGTGGGGTGGGGCAGTGCCAAATTATGTGTCTTGCCCAAGGACACAGCTTGCCTCTGGTGGCCGGATTTAAACCAAAAACCTCACGACTGTAAGTAGAATGCACTAGCCACTGAGCTATCGAGGCTATCTACTTTTAAAATGTGTGTGTGCGGGTTTAAGGTCGCTTTCAACAATTTTTCAGCCATATCATGACGGTGTCTGGTTGCGACAGGGAGCTCAATGCTCACTTTTATAGTGCTGCCTCACTGAAGTATCATGTCCCAGACACATTATCCTGACACTGGGTTGACCAGTCCTAGCTCTACCCCGTAAATCTGAGTGCCAAGCGAGGAGCAGTTAGTACCATTTTAACGACTTTGGTATGTCACGGCCCGGGATCGAACCCGTGACCTCCTGTTCCGCAGAGCAGACACTCTACCAACTAAGCTATCGGGGCCGTATATTCACTTTTAATAGAATGTGAAGAAGAGCAAAAGAATAAATAAAGAAACTGATGCAAAAGTAAGTGTTGTCATTCAATAAAAGATCAATTTCTTTATTGCTAGACATTTCTGGTGTAACGAATGTGAAAAATTATTGTTTCTACCACTAATTATAGTATGCCTTAGTGTTTACTCTTCACGTGTTTGATTTGTGAAGATGAGTTTACATAAAGCCAAGGAATTTTCGCAGTAGAAATAGCAAAGGGGTGTATGTAAACCACCCATATTGTTTAAGTCACTATTTAAAAAGATATTTACAAAGCATCTATTAGGTTCATCATATCGACAGAAAACCGTTGTTTGCTGAGTTTTTGACTGTTTTGAAGAATCCTTTTGCAATATATTTATAGGTTTTATATATGACATAAAATATGACAAAAACTGGGTTCAGGGGCAGATAACTCTATAAGTAATAACAGAAGAAAGAAATGCCCATAATTTGGCAATGCCTATTATGTCTTAATTATCCCTGTAGAGTACTTTTGTAATAGCTTTGGAAATAAACTTATGTTGTGGTTTTGCGTAAAGACGGTCAGTAAATTTAGCTGAAATTTTGGTTCGACTTATAAGTGAGTATAGTGGTAAAGTGAAGAATTTTTCCACAAAAACGTATGCATTATCTTTAACATCTATGAAGGTCTAAACAATACTAAAAAGACCAACTTGCCAGGATGTTTTGTGCTACAGATAATAGCTTAAGAACCACAGGTCTCCGAATGGGGTAGAATTACCCCACCCACTTTGGTTGCTCATAGAGCCAATAACATTACATCTGTGGATCTGAAATTTCACCACATTACAGCAAATACATCCTATGTTGAGTATGCAAAGTTTAAAAAAAATCAAAAGGGGCCATAAAATGGGCCTTATAAGGACTGCTCCTTTCATATGGAGCCTCAGTGGGTTGGGGGAACGAAAGTTTGTTCGCGGGGTCTGGATCACATGACCAAGATGGCCGCCATGCCCATATATGGTAAAAAGCCTTCAAAAATCTTCTTCTCCAGAACCATAAGGCCAGTGGCCTTGAAACTTGGCATGTAGCATATGGTACTTGGGCCCATCATGGTTTGTACAAATGGTGACCCCGGGTTGACCTTGACCTATTTTACAGCAATGTCAAATTTGCCGAAGTAGGCTTTTGCATGGGGCAAAGTGAAAATAATGGATTTATATGAAAACCATTGAAGACAGTGTCACCAAAATTTGTAGATCAGGTAAAGTAACTGAATACATGAAGATCTATGGGTCAGAAAGGTCAAGGTCATTCATTGGCCTTAGACCAAGGTCATTCAGGATCCATATTTCAAACATCTTTTTCTCCAAAACTGCTGAGCCAATTTAAGTGAAATTTAATATGGAGCCTTTGTGAGTTGAACAAATGAAAAAATGCCAATACGGTCTAGATCACATGACGAAGATGGCCGTCACGCCTATATATGTATATGGTAAAAAGCCTTAATAATTCTTCTTCTCCAGAACCGTAAGGCCAATGGCCTTGAAACTTGGCATGTAGCATATGGTACTCAGGCCCATCATAGTTTGTACAAATGGTGACCCCGAGTTGACCTTGACCTATTTTACAGCAATGTCAAATTTGCCGACTTAGGCTTTTGCATGGGAAAAAGTGAAAATAATGGATTTTTAGGAAACCATTGAAGACAGTGTCACCAAAATTAGTAGATAAGGTAAAGTAGCTGAATACATGAAGATCTATGTGTAAGAAAGGTCAAGGTCATTAATTGACCTTAGACCAAGGTCACGCAGGTTCCATATTTCAAACATTTTTTCTCAGAAACTACTGAGCCAATTGAAGTGAAATTCAATATGGAGCCTTTGGGAGTTGAACAAATTAAAAGCTGCCAACATGGTCTAGATCACATTACCAAGATGGCCACCACGCCCATATATGGTAAAGAAACTTCGAAATTCTTCTTCTCAAGAACCGTAAGGCCAATGGCCTTGAAACTTGGCATGTAGCATATGGTACTCGGGCCTATCATAATTTGTTCAAATGGTGACCCTGGGTTGATCTTGACCTATTTTACAGTAATGTCAAATTTGCTGACTTAGGCTTATGCATAGGAAAAAGTGAAAATAATGGATATTTAGGGAAACAATTGAAGACAGTGTCACCAAAATTTGTAGATTAGGTAAAGTAACTGAATACATGAAGATCTATGGGTAAGAAAGGTCAAGGTCATTCACTGACCTTAGACCAAGGTCACTCCGATTTCATATTTCAAAAAAAAACATTTTTTCTCAGAAACTACTGAGCCAACTTAAGTGAAATTCAATATGGAGCTTTTGTGAGTTGAACAAATGAAAAGTTGCCAGTACAAATGAAAAGTTGCCAGTACTGTCTAGATCACATGACCAAGA
This sequence comes from Lucinisca nassula, assembly GCA_963580285.1. NCBI lineage: Eukaryota > Metazoa > Mollusca > Bivalvia > Lucinida > Lucinidae > Lucinisca > Lucinisca nassula. Next base: position 80,929,765 of record OY757012.1, read on the forward strand.
TGGCCGCCACGCCCATATATGGTAAAAAGCCTTGAAAAATTTTCTTCTCCAGAACCGTAAGGCCAATGGCTTTGAAACTTGGCATATATCATATGGTACTCGGGCTCGTCATAGTTATTACAAATGCTGACCCTGGGTTGACCTTGACCTATTTTATGGCAGTGTCAAATTTGTCAACTTAGGCTTTTGCATGGGAAAAAGTGAAAATAATGGATTTTTAGGAAACCATTGAAGACAATGTCACCAAATTGGTAGATCAGGTAAAGTAAATGAATACATGAAGATCCATGGGTAAGAAAAGTCATCATTCAGTGACCTGGGACCAAGATTAACCAGGTTCCATATTTCAAACAGTTTTTTCTCAGAAACCGCTTGCCCAATTCAAGTGAAATTTGATATGGATCCTTTGTATGATGAACAAATGAAAATTTGTTCATATGGTCCAGGTCACATGACCAAGATGGTGGCCATGCCCATATATGATAAAAACACTTCAAAATTTTTCTTCTCCAGAACCGTAAGGCAAATGACCTTGAAACTTGGCAGGAAGCATCTGGTACACGGGCCTATCATAATTTGTTCAAATGGTGACCCTGGGTTGACCTTTACCTATTTTACGGCAATGTCAAATTTGCAGACTTAGGCTTTTGCTTGGGAAAAAGTGAAAATAATTGATTTTTAGCTCACGCCTTTAGGCTCATAGGTGAGCTTATAGTATAGCCATGGTCTGTCGTCCGTCCATCCGTTGTCCATCCGTCCACCATTTTCTTCTCCTCCAAAACAGGGAGGCCAATCAAAGCCAAATTTCATGTGGAGCTTCAGTAGGATGGGGGAACGAAAGTTTGTTCGCGGGGTCTGGGTCACTTAACCAAAATGGCAGCCATGCCCATATATGGTAAAAAGCCTTCAAAAATCTTCTTCTCCAGAACCATGAAGCCAATGACCTTGAAAGTTGGCTTGTAGCATCTGGTACTTGAGCCCATCATAGTTTGTAAAGATGGTGACCCTGGGATGGCCTTGACCTATTTTATGGCTATGTCAAATTTGCAGACTTGGGCTTTTGCATGGGAAAAAGTGAAAATAATGAATATTTAGGAAACCATTGAAGACTAAAAAGCCTTCAAAAATCTTCTTCTCCAGAACCATGAAGCCAATGACCTTGAAAGTTGGCTTGTAGCATCTGGTACTTGAGCCCATCATAGTTTGTAAAAATGGTGACCCTGGGATGGCCTTGACCTATTTTATGGCTATGTCAAATTTGCAGACTTGGGCTTTTGCATGGGAAAAAGTGAAAATAATGAATATTTAGGAAACCATTGAAGACTACGACACAAAAATAGGTAGCTCAGGTAAACAAAATCAATACATGAAGATTTATGGATAAGAAAGGTCAAGGTCATTAAATGACCTTGGACCGTCGTCTGTCCATCCACCATTTTCAAAGATCTTCTTCTCCAAAACTGAAAGGTCAATCAAAGCCAAATTTCATTTGGAGCCTAAATTGGGGTTAATGCAAAAATTCAATCAAATAGGTCTCATCTGCTGTTTCTAGTCACAAAGTAGATAAAATGCAATGACCAGGAACTGATAAAACAAATTCACGTTGTGTCCCAGCCACCATACTGCAAAGAAACACCTATAATGTAGATGGTATTAAGTAAAACTGTACAAGTGGAAAATCAAGGAGTCAAGTGCTCTTTCCCAGCACATTGTCAATCAGACATTCCCTAAATAATATGAAAAGTTAAAAAAATATGACAAATGGAATAAACCATAATGAAAGCATGGCCTTCGAACTGTCAGAAAGGTAGGAATAGGTGGAAAGTTTTATCACATTGTTAAACATCAAAATTTTGTCCCCACAAGTTGTGTACCCCTGCTCTGAGGCTATATACATATATAATCAAAGTACTGAAAGTACTGAGGAAAGTTGATTTATGAGGAATAATTATTATATAACAATGTTAGTCGTAGATCAAGCAGCTATCTAGATATTTTGTTGAAACAAATATAGAGACTAACTTCCCATATCACAGGTCCTGGTGTATGAATGACATTTGACGTGTCACCAGTAACAATTCTGATTCTGGTTCTGATTTGACAAGGTCCAAGTGGGTTAAAAAATCTGACAATGAAAAAATGATTCATCGATTGTTTTGAGTTTAACGACAGGTCAACCCTAGTGGATCATTTTTGTCTTCTCCAAGAGAAAGGGGAAAAGAGATAGAAGAGACAGTAGAGAAGATGATTTGTTTGTTTTTAGCTCACCTGTCACGTAGTGACAAGGTGAGCTTTTGGGATCACTTTTTGTCCGTCGTGCGTCCGTGCGTGCGTGAGTGCGTCCGTAAACTTTTCTTCAAACGACATCTCCTCCTAAACCACTGATCGGATTTTGACCAAACTTCACAGGAATGATCCTTTGGTGGTCCCCTTTCAAAGTTGTTCAAATGGTTCCGGTCCGTTGCACATATAGGTCACAGTAGCCAAAAATAGATTTTTTTCACCGGAAACTTAAAAAATCTTCTTCTCTGAAACCGCAAGGCACAGGTCTTTGATATTTGGTATGAAGCTTTATCTAGTGGACCCCTACCAAGATTGTTCAAATTATAGTGCTGGGGCCAAAAATGCCCCCGCACGGGGGCCCTTTGGTTTTACATGGGCTTATATAGGGAAAATCTTTAAAAATCTTCTTCTTTGAAACCGCAAGGCCCAGGTGTTTGATATTTGGTATGAAGCTTCATCTAGTGGACCCCTACCAAGATTGTTCAAATTATAGTGCTGGAGCCAAAAATGCCCCCGCACGGGGGCCCTTTGGTTTATCATGGGCTTATATAGGGAAAATCTTGAAAAATCTTCTTCTCTGAAACCGCAAGGCCCAGGTCTTTGATATTTGGTATGAAGCTTTATCAAGTGGACCCCTACCAAGATTGTTCAAATTATAGTGCTGGATCTAAAAATGCCCCCGCACGGGGGCCCTTTGGTTTTACATGGGCTTATATAGGGAAAATCTTGAAAAATCTTCTTCTCTGAAACCACAAGGCCCAGGTCTTTGATATTTGGTATGAAGCTTCATCTAGTGGACCCCTACTAAGGCTGTTCAAATTATAGTGCTGGGGCCAAAAATGCCCCCGCACCAGGGCCCTTTTGTTTTACATGGGCTTATATAGGGAAAATCTTTAAAATCTTTTTCTATGAAACCGCAAGGCCCAGGTCTTTGATATTTGTTATGAAGCTTCATCTAGTGGACCCCTACCAAGATTGTTCAAATTATAGTACTGGAGCTAAAAATGCCCCCCGCATGGGGGCCCTTTGGTTTTACATGGTTTTATATAGGGAAAATCTTGAAAAATCTTCTTCTCTGAAACCACAAGGCCCAGGTCTTCGATATTTGGTATGAAGCTTCATCTAGTGGACCCCTACCAAGATTGTTCAAATTATAGTGCTGGGGCCAAAAATGCCCCTGCACCAGGGCCCTTTTTGTTTTACATGGGCTTATATAGGGAAAATCTTGAAAAATCTTCTTCTCTGAAACTGCAAGGCCCAGGTCTTTGATATTTGGTATGAAGCTTCATCTTGTAGACCTCTACCAAGATTGTTCAAATTATAGCCCTGGGGCCAAAAATGCCCCCGCTCTGGGGCCCTTTGGTTTTACATAGACTTATATAGGGAAAATCTTGAAAAATCTTATTCTCTGAAACCACAAGGCTTAGGTCTTCGGTATTTGTTATGAAGCTTCAGCTAGTGGACCTCTATAAAGATTGTTCAAATTATAGCCCTGAGACCAAAAATGCCTCGCCATGTGGCCCTTTGGTTTTACATAGACTTATATAGGGAAAATCTTTAAAAATCTTCTTCTCTGAAACACCAGGCTTAGGTCTTTGATATTTGTTATGAAGCTTCAGCTAGTGGACCTCTACCAAGATTGTTCAAATTATAGCCCTGGGGCCAAAAATGCCCCCGCTCCGGGGCCCTTTGGTTTAACATAGACTTATATAGGGAAAATCTTGTTTTACATAGACTTATATGCAGGGTAAACCTTTAAAATCTTCTCTGAAACCATAAAGCCCAGGTCTTTCATATTCGATATGAAGCTTCATCTTGTGGACCTCTACCAAGATTGTTCCAATTATAGCCCTGGGGCCAAAATTGACCCTGCCCGGGGCCCACTTGTTATACATTGGATCAGGTGAGCGAACCAGGGCCCTCTGGGCCCTCTTGTTTGTTTGATTTGAGGTTTAATGTCCACGTCGACACTGTAAATATCATTTTGGAGACGTTGCTTCTAATTTGTGGGACTTTTACCCGACATTGAGATGAAATGACATCTCAAGCCCTGCCGCCCAATGAAACCAATAGGGTTCATAAGCATGGACGGGCCGACTCGCACCGCTTTGCCTGGGCAGGCTTAGATCCTCTAAGCAGTTTACCAGTACTCGTGTGCAGGTCGGTTTCAGCTCTGCGTGGAAGCATCATGCAGCCCATATATTTCTTCAAGCCCCGATGGGCAGGGCCGTCGTAGAGAAGATGAAAGTGAGGGACAGAGGAGAAAGAAGAAAATGAATGGAAGTGTAGGAACAGAAGAAATATCAACACTCCCTCATTCTACCGTTACCTGCTGCAAGGACAGCAGGTGTTGCCCAACTGTAAGTCAATATCAGCTGGACACCCCAGTGACACAAGATACAAATCGTCATTGCCTCACTCAACTACCCCACGAAGAAAATACGGAAGAAAGAAAGATAAACGTGCCTGCCAATTTCTTCATGGTCCAACCATAAATTTCTAAATTAGCTCAGTACATATCTGCTAATAATCTTACAGAAAAGTTCTCCTTACGGGAGACCCCCGCACATAGGGGCTTGAAGAAATATATGGGCTGCATGATGCTTCCACGCAGAGCTGAATCCGACCCGCACACTAGTACTGGTAAACCGCTTAGAGGATCTAAGCCTGTCCAGGAACCGCGGTGCGAGGCGGACCGTCCAAGCTAATAAACCTTATTGGTTTCATTTGGGCTACAGGGCTTGAGAAGTCATTTCATCTCAGTGTCGGGTAAAAGTCCCACAAGATTGGGAGCAAGTCTCCGAAATGACCTTTACAGTGTTGATGGGGACGTTAAACCTCAAATCAATCAATCAATCTCCTAGCGGGCACATGATGTCTTAGCAACGTCGCATCAACGTCGCATTGATACGACGATGCACATAGGTTGTGCAGCCGCTTGGAGCTATATTCCTTGGGGCGTCGGACCATAAAAAGGAAACTAACTTGACAAAAAAGATAATTTTTTAAACCATTTGATTTAGACATTATAACTCTGGTCAAACACCGCGTTTACCCAAGGCGAATTAAAATACGTTTATTCCCACCTGTACGGGTCCTAAAAACATTAACCCATAAATGTCAATTGTTCCAATTCTGTGACATTTGGAAACTTAGAGGCCACAGAATGTAGCGTCTGATCGGTTTCTTTACTATTTGCTAACGTACGGAACTTGATTTAAACAACACGTGTTTTGTAATATTAGAGCTCTCGAAAGCAGGCAAATTGTAGGTCAGTAAAGGGTTGTTTAGTTGGTCAATGATAAGCTAACCCTTTTAACCCTGTAGACCGGTGCAGACGCCGAGGTAGAAATACACTGTATCTATACAAACCTTGTAGATCCTGATAAGACGGCACGTAGCTAGAACGTCTCGCCAGAATCTACATGTACACTGTTTGTCATCCTGTCAGTGAACTAATCAGAAATCCTTTTCTATAAGAATATATTTAAAGCGAGAAGAATCCTGTTTAGAAACTCAGGGATGAAAGAGTAAAACATAAATAGCACCGAAAAGCGCGTAGGAAAATAGTTCCAGAGTACTGTTTTCTTTTCAGGATTCATCTTTCTGTGGCAATTTATATTCAATCCGTATAAAGTCTCGAAAACTGAAATGTTTTGAAAGACATTCCATGCGGGGCCGGCCTGCAAAATTAATTTTCAAGAGTTCATTTGGACTATTTTATGCAGCGTACGAACAACGGAAGTGGAGCAACGCGGTCCAGTACCGTAATGTCGATGGTGCATATGAGGTCGTATTCGTAGAATACTTATGGAACCTCAGTGAAGTTTTCAGTAGATCTAAATGAAATTGCTATTCATGATGTTATATATTTTCTATTTCAGCTGAACAGTTTCATAAGCTAACCAAAGCTTTAGAAGTCTTAACAGATGCAGCAGCTAGGGTAAGGTTGTAAATTAATGGTCGTTAATTCATCTGTGCAATATTGTAAGAATCTGTGCAATATTATAAGAATCTTGCCGAAGTGTGGGAAGAGGATAGAAAAATCCATCCCAAGGGTCATTGTCCAGCATCACATACATGTAGCATGCCTAATGATGTCTGACTGTGATCCTAAGATACAGAATTATCTGTCTAACCCTAGCACATGCGTCTTGCATGCGTTTCATTTCTGAATATGGATTTTAACCCTTTTTGTACCAAATGGAATCTTCCTCCTTGTATATAACAGGAGTCCATTTCAAAATTTAGGAGTGTCAGGTTGTGTTTTCATCTAAATTTATTTAGAAAGTAACTGAACACTTTAGCAAACAGTGGATGCCCTGATCAGACGGCGCGTTCTGCGGCATCTGATCTGGGCCTGCACTGTTTGCCAGGGTACCCGTTTTGGGGTTTCCAGTACAAAATGGGTTAATACTGCAGGCACATTAATTGCTGATGTCCACTATATTGTGATGACATTAATGTGACGAGTAGTGATGTCATAACATTCAGTGATGTCAATCTTAAGGACAGCGTACATGACCTTCTATACAACCATTGGATATAAAACACATGAGAATTCTTGATTTTTATCTGAACCAAGGTAGGATAACCTGGCTAAGATAAGTAAGATAAGAATTTCTATCCCAGCATCCGGGATTGTTTTATCTGGTGTACAAGATTGTGACTTCTATATGTTCAACAGAATAAGTGTTAATACAATAGAACAAACATTGGTGATCGCTATTCTTGCATCCAAAAAATCAGCATAAACTGACCAAAACAGACTGGAGTTATCAATAAAATCAACATGGGAGTGATTTCTTTTTGTTATATAAAATAAAGCCAATTTTATTAATATCAATGGACATTGACATCAGCAAAATTTATTGAAAATGCTCATTTCAGGAACAGTTGACTTGAAATTTTTAAGTGTAATTTTCTCTTTTTTTTTTTTATTCAAAAATTAGCATTTTCAGACACCCTTATGATCCCTTTTTTCCTGACAGAGCAGTAATGATAAGATGTTTGTACATGTATATGAACTTTACATATTAACAAGATGAGGCAGCATACACTACAAGCTCTTTATAACATTTTTGCTGGAGTCCAAAGCAGAAACCGTGTTCGGTTAAACACCTGTATTAAACTCGGGGCCAAAATGTATATATTTTAGAGACAAATGACCGTTTGAGGTCTTTTTCTGTATAATCTATATATATTGTATTTTTTCATATTTTTGCATCCATCTTTTAATCATGTTACATCCCAAACCATGTTAATATGAATTTAGGCACAGCCTAGATACGGACATGAGCATTACCGGTCAGTTAAAGTTTAAAAGCAAAGATGATAGTCTTTTAACCCACCTGATGAAAAAGAAAAATGATATTTCCCACTGAGAATTTGAACAATCTTGGAAGAAATCATTAAGACGAACCTTCATGTCAATTATCCAAGACCTTGGCCTTCTCCTTTCAGACAAGAAGATTTCAAATGTTTTCATTGCCTTGACATCTATTTCCTAGGGCTATAATTTGAACAATTTTGATAGAGGTCCACTTGATTTTGATAGAGGTCCACCAAAAATCAAAGACCTGGGCCTTGCCGTTTCAGAGTAAAAGATTTTCTTACATTTCCCTGTATATAAGTCAATGTAAAAACCGTAACGGAGGCATTTTTGGCCCAAGGGCTATGATTTGAACAATCTCGGATTTGGAGAAGAAGATTTTTAAACATTTTCCCTGTATAAGCCAATGTAAATGAGAAGAAGATTTTTAAAGATTTTCCCTATATAAGTCTATGTAAAACCAAAGGGCCCCAGGGCGGGTGCATTTTTGGCCGTAGGGCTATAATTCGAACAATATTGGTAGAGGTTCAGTAGATGAAGCTTTATACCAAATATCAAAGACCCGGGCCTTATGGTTTCAGAGATGTCGATTTTTAAATATTTTCTCTATATATGCCTATAAAACCAAAGGGCCCCGGGTTGGGGGCATTTTTGGCCCTAGGGCTATAATTTGAATAATGTTGATAGAGGTTCACTAGCTGAAGCTTCACCCTAAATACCAAAGACCTGGGTCTTGAGGTTTCAGAGAAGAAGATTTTTAAAGATTTACCCTAGAATAGATACACATGTATAAGCCTATGCAAAACCAAAGGCCCCTGGGGCGGGGGCATTTTTGGCCCCAGGGGTATAATTTGAACAATCTTGGTAGCCATCCATTAGATGAAGCTTCATACCAAATATCAAAGACCTGGGCCATGCGGTTTCAGAGAAGAAGATTTTTAAAGATTTTGCCTATTTAAGCCTTTGTAAAACCAAAGGCCCCCAGGGCGGGGGCATTTATCGCAGTAGGCCTATAATTTGAACTATCTTGATAGAGGTCCACTAAATGAAGCTTCACACCAAATATCAAAGAACTGGGCCTTGCGGTTTGAGAGAAGAGTATTAAAGATTTTCCCTATAAATCTATATAAAACCAAAGGGTCCTGGGGCGGGGGCATTTTTGGCACCAGGGCTATAATTTGAGCAGTCTTGTCAGAGGTCCACTAGATGAAGCTTCATACCAAATATCAAAGATGTGGGCTTTGTGGTTTCAGAGAAGAAGATTTTTTAAATATTTTCCCTATATAAGCGTATGAAAAAACCAAAGGGCCCCGGGGCGGAAGTATGTTTGGCCCTAGTGCTATTAATTGAAAAATCTTGATAGAGGTCCACTAGTTGAAGCATCACACCAAATATCTTGCAGTTTCAGAGAAGAAGATACATGTATTTAAAGATTTGACCTATATAACCCTATGTAAAAGGCCCCTGGGGCGGAGGCTATAATTTGAACAATCATTGTAGAGGTCAACTAGATGAAGCTTCATACCAAATATCAAAGGTCTGGGCCTTGTGGTTTCAGAGAAAAAAAATCTATTTTTGGCTCCTGTGACCTAGACGTGCGACGGACCGGAACCATTTGAACAACTTTGAAAGGGATCCAGATAAGAATCATTCCTGTGAAGTTTGGTCAAAATCTGATCAGTGTTTTAGGAGGAGATGTCGATTGAAGAATTGTTTGCGGACGCACGCATGGACAACGGACGAAAAGTTATCACAAAAGCTCACCTTGTCACTATGTGACAGTAGAGCTAAAAAGGAAAGTTGTGGGTACCTGTTGGAACAGTCACAACATAGCATTTCACCGGTATCCATAACATCTTTTTCAAATAATCAAAAATATTATCACCATTTTCCCATCTTTTCTCTTTATCTGAATCGCAAATACTTTTTTGTCCCCCGCCTTTTCGAAGAAAAGCGAGGGGACATAGTATTCGGCTTTCCGTGATGCGTGGTGCGTGATGCGTGGTTCCGAGCTTGTAGTAGGTACCTTGTGAGCGCAACTCCTCCTACAGTTTTAAACCGATCGTTCTGAAATTTTACAGGTGTCTTTATCATGGTTTGAAGTTGTGCATGTGCTTTTTTCAGAATCCTTGAACTAATTTTTATGCCCCCGCATCGTATGATGCCGGGGGCATATAGTTTTTAGATTTTCTGTATGTGCGTCCTTGGGTACGTGCGTACGTGCGTCCGAATGTACGAAAGTGTGTACGTACGTACGTAATCCTGTTAGACTCAGGTTAAGGTTTTGGGTCAGGGTAGAACTTGAGCTCATATTTTTTTTTGTATTTAGTATGATGTCAGATATGGGTCCAAAGTTTTATCCAACAATACCCCCACACCTTCCCCCTGTTAGACTCAGGTTAAGGTTTTGGGTCAGGGTAGGACTTGAGCTCATATTTTTCAAACCATGCAATGGATGTGGTTTATATTTAGTATGATGATAGATATGGGTCCAAAGTTTTATCCAACAATACCCCCACACCTACCCATGGTCTCAAGGTCAAGGTCACGGACTTAGAAATTTTTAATGTTTAAGACTCAGGTTAAGGTTTTCGGTCAGGGTAGAACTTGAGCTCATATTTTTCAAACCATGCAGTGGATGTGGTTTATATTTAGTATGATGATAGATATGGGTCCAAAGTTTTATCCAGCAATACCACCACACCTACCCATGGTCTCAAGGTCAAGGTCACGGACTTAGAAAGTTTTAATGTTTAACACTCAGGTTAAGGTATTTGTACCACGTTGAACTTTTAACTTTTATGATTCATTTGGTTCATATTTGGTTTAATGATAGATGCAGGTCCAAAGATATATTCAGTAATACCCCCACCCATGCCTATGACTTCAAGGGCAAGGTCGCAGACATAGAAATTTTCAAAATTAAATATGTTAATAGCTTATATTTTCCAAACTCTATAATGGATTTGCTTCATATTTGGTATGACAATAGTTGCAGGTCCAAAGTTTCATTGAGCCATACCCCCCACCCCTTAACTGAAGGTCAAGGTCACAGACATGGAAATTTTTTATATTATATTTTTGAGAGCTCATATTTCTTTAACCATGTGATGGATTTGCTACATATATGGAATGATGATAGATACATGTCAAGTTTCATTCAGCCATAACCCCGCCTCTGCAGCATGACCTTAAGGTGATTGAGGGTGGGGGGGGAGGTAGGTCCCTGGGTGGGGGGCATTTGTGTTGTATTGACACATTTCTAGTTTTCACTTTTTTCACATTTTTTACTTTGACTTTTTTTGCATGGTTCCGAATTCATAGTAGGTACCTTGTGAGCGCAACTCCTCCTACAGTTTTATACCGATCATTCTGAAATTTTACAGGTGTCTTTATCATGGTTTGAAGTTGTGCATATGCTTTTTTCAGAATTCTTTAATATTTTTTTTTTTCACTTTTTTCACATTTTTAACTTAGACTTTTTTGCATCGTTCCGAATTCATAGTAGGTACCTTGTGAGCGCAACTCCTCCTACAGTTTTATACCGATCCTTCTGAAATTTTACAGGTGTCTTTATGATGGTTTGAAGTTGTGCATATGCTTTTTTCAGAATTCTTTAATTAATTTTTTTCACTTTTTTTCACATTTTTAACTTAGACTTTTTTCATCCATCAATTCTATGAAAGAGTATATAATGTAGTAGGTACCTTGTGAGCGCAACTTCTCCTTTAGTTTTATACCGATCCTTCTGAAATTTTACAGGGTATCTTTATCATGGTTTGAAGTTGTGCATATGCTTTTTTCATAATTCTTTAATTAATTTTGTTCACTCTTTTCACATTTTTAACTTAGACTTTTTTCATGCATCAATTCTATGAAAGACTATAGTGTAGTAGGTACCTTGTGAGCGCAACTCCTCCTACTGTTTAATGCCAATCCTTCCAAAACTGAAAAGTTGGTTGAATTATGGTCTGAAGATATGCATTTGCTTTTTACAGAATCTTAAAATATTTCTTTTCACTTTTTTCACATTTTTAACTTAGAGTTTTATTGCCCATCTATAATATGAAACTGGATATGTAGTAGGTACATTGTGAGTGCAACTCCTCCTACAGTTTAAAACTGATCCTTCAGAATCTTTACAGGTGTTTTGATATGGACTGAAAATGTGCATGTGCCTTTTACAGAATCCTTTAATTATTGTTTTTCACTTTCCGCATTAAGTGATACCAATGGTTGCCTGGTTAACTTACTTCTTTTTTAACCTCACAAATGAATATAAGGCGGGGGACATAAATTCTCTTTGGAATTTGCTTGTTTTCTCTCTTTTCTCCTATTACTGCTACTCACTCACATCTGAGCATTACGAGCAGGATTTCCTGGGTGGTAACCAGTACTTATTTTTTTTTTTTTTAAGCAATGTGGATGAAGTGCCTTGCTCAAGAGCACAACACTTTTGTCAGCGTGAGGCTTGAACCCATAACCTCTCGATCACAAATAAGATGTGCTACCACTGCACCAAAGCGCTCCTCTACTTTCTGGCATAATCAATGAGTTCAGATCCCATGGACAGTAAATTTGTTTGTTAACCAAGTCATCTACATCTGGCAGTCATGTGCTGGGCTCTGCAGGGTTTAATGAACATCCGACTCAAGCTGGTTGTCCATGAACAGATCAAAATCAAATTAGCTGCCTTAAGTGTACACAAGAAGCATGTCAAAGAAACACTTCTTTAACTGACAATGTTTACTAATGACATGCAACCAGTGTCTTTCATGGATGTGTCCTGATCTATCGCCATTGGTCCCAAGTGAGGTTCTAACTGCTCTCTTCTTCATCCAGATAATGATTCTGCTGTACGAAAGGCCATCAATCGAATTTGCCATCCATTACACTCATTTGCCACAGTTTTCGTTCATGATTAGACCATCATCTGATCATCTATTAATAGACAAATCAGCTGATCAGGCAAATTATTACCAAATCGTTTTACTTTCTTACCTTGGTATCAATTCAGTTCATCAGGGATATATTACTATTCGTCAAATGAAAACATTAATTCTAGATTCCACTCCAAAACAATATTATCAACTCTGAATTACGCGAAAAGGCCCCGATAGCTCAGTTGGTACAGTGTCCTCTCCGGGGAACGGGAAGTCACGGGTTCGATCCCTGGCCACGACATACCAAAGTCGTTAAGAATGGTATTAGCTGCTCCTCGCTTGGCACTCAGATTTACGGGGTAGAGCTAGGACTGGTCGACCCAATGTCAGGATAATGTGACTGGGTGTGGTATCATGTAATGTGTCTGGGACATGATACTTCATTGAGGCAGCATTATAAAAGTGAGCATTGAGCTCCATGTCGCAACCAGACACCGTCCTGATATGACTGAAAAAAAAATGGAAATCGATTTCTGAGTGTTTTCATCAGTGTGATTGACAGGTAAATGGCTGGGGCTCCAAATGGGGTGATACTCGTAAGTTTTCTGTTAAAAGAAAAAACTAACCGGCCCCGGTAGCTCAGTGGTAGAGCATCCGCTTCGGGAATGGGAGGTCGTGGGTTCGATCCCCGGCCGCGCCATACCAAAGACGTGAAAAATGGTACTAGGAGCTCCCTTCGCCAACGCTCGCATTATCAGGGGTAGTCTTAGGAAGATAATTGAAGGCAGGTAAGTATTTGTTAAAGGATACTTTGTTTATAGCAATAAAAGCTCTACAGAGCTTATGTTATTTGTTTCGGATATGCAACGTTAAATTAAGCTTCCTTATCATTTTATCTTTAACTGTCATTAAACCCATAAAAATTAACCGAAAGATAAAATTGAATATATAGATTCAACTACATACTCGTTTGTTTATCAGATTTGTACCCCGCTCAGGAAAGAAATCCTATATTTCAAAACGAAAACTGATATAACCTCTATTTAAACTAAACCAACACGGTATAGGTCATTTTGGAGATATTGCTTCCAATTTTGTAGGACTTTTACCCGACATGCAGATGAAATGACATCTCAATCCCTGCCACCCAATATAACCAATAGGGTTTATAAGCATGGATGGTCCTACTCACACCGCTTTGCCTGGGCAGGCTGAGATCCTTTAAGTGGTTAACCAGTGTCCATGAGCGGTCGGTTTTAGCTATGCGTGTAAGCATCATGCAGCCCATCTATTTCTTCAAGCCCTGATGGGTGGGGCCACAATTTTCTACAATATGTGTATGTATGATTTTTCGGTAAAGATGCTTTTGGAGAAATTCCCATTAAGAGCTGCACTTAAAAAGAACGGAGAAAGCAGTTTCCATCACCTGGTACCCTGAATTTGGAGTAATCAATATCCTCAGTGCAGACTGGCTTCCTATACAAACTTGAAAGAAACGATGAAATTAGAATGTGACAAGATAAACGATCCGCAGAATTGATTGAAAAAAAAGGGAATTAACTGTGTTTGCCCACGGGCATCTGACGTTATATCAATGCAATAAATCGGCTGATCAAGAAGAGTAAACGCCCTATTTGTGCATATGGCGAGCATAGCTCGCCGATAGGTATTTTGGGTATGTGGGTGACTAAGTATTGCATTTGCTCTGATTGAAGCTCAGAGGCCCGTGGTTTGCCTATGGAGCATGGTAGCTTAGTGGTTGGTGCACTTGCCTATCATGCTAGAGGTCCCCGGTTCAATTCCGGGCAGCGGTAAGAACATGGTGGTGTCCGAACTGCTACACTTGCATCAATTTCAGGGATGAATGCCACAAAGTGCACCGTCCTTCGGATCGGGACTTTAACTGGAGGCCCCTTGTGCAGGGAGATCCATCCCCTGCCCAAGTAAAAGATCCCTACCAAAATTATCTATCTATCTATCTTCTTATACTGAGTTGGTCATATTTGGCCATTACCTCTCTGTTTACTGCCAACCCCTCTGTCGAGTTACAACGTAGGCTTTCTAGTGTATGTAATGTACACCTGCACGTAATCCTCGTGTGAGGGTGTTGCAGTAAAAGAAAAAAAAAGAATTGCAAGGCCATTACTTCATGCTTGATAGTATCACACACTGCGAGCCGGAACTACCATGGAAATACTGGAAATAAACGAAAACTAAGCTGTGTCTCAAATAGTAACGCAGCCGGAAGGTAAACAGAAGACCGGTACTTGATGTTTTTATTTTGCACCAACTGTCAGAAAGTTTGTCTATGAAAATGCAATAAGCGTCTCTGCAACATGGATTAATAATAGAGAAGCAGGCATCGTGACGTTTTTTGAAGATTCCGAATTTACAGTTTTTATTTTTTTTTTTTATTTGGTCGGTTACGTCAAAAATATGGCGGATTGAAATAAGAAAAGGAGAAAAAAGAATCGTAAAAGATGAATGTTGTACTAAACTGGGGACCGACTGTGTTAAAGGCAGACATTTCATTAGAAGGAAGAACGCGTGAACCATACACAGGAAGTTGCCTCGCATAGTCTCACCGAGAATTCACGTGATTTGACCATCAAAAAATATTTCTGAGGGAAGCTAATATACGTTGCTATGACTATGCATGCACCTCTTAGTCTATAGTCGGACATGTTCATGTCCGTATAAAGATATTTACATGTACACCTAAACCTCTTTATAACACTGTTAATGGGGTCCAAAAAAGAAACCGTGTTAGTTAAACAACTGTGTTTTATAACCAAACAAAAATGTGTAGATTATACAAAAAAATTACCATTTATAGTCATTTTTTCTAAATAATCTAGACATTTTGGGGATTCATCTTGAAACCGTGTTATATCAAAATGATAATTCACAAGTGGATTAAATATGCAAATTAGTTAGATACGCCCTGTCAGGTTACATGAATGGCGTCCTTAACAATGTCGCGTTTACTAATGGCGGAATATTGACATTTTTGTCAAACAACCGTGAATAAAATGAGGTTAAATGTCTTATGATAAAAGTCATATGTCATATGATAAACAGAATCTTGCATTCGTGCTCATGTATCATTGAATTTATTAAGCTCGTCGAAGGAAAGGAATAAAATGCTTGACAAAGCCTCCCATTTTATCCCTTTACCTCAACTCTTTAAATAAATTCAATAATACATGAACACTCATGTAAGATCCTCTATATAATTAACCATGTTATAACTAGGTTGTGTTGTATTTGTATATATGTGTGTTACATATTGACCATTCCAGGCCGCATATGATAAGATTCTGAAAGCCAAAAAGGCAACTGAAATCCGACACAGACAATATGATGCCAAAAGGAAGAAATTCAAGGATGGTAAGCACAGTGAAATTTGATGGCTGGAACATCGATGGCTGGAACACCGATGGCTCAAACACCTGTAGCTCAAGCACCGATGGCTCGTTTATCATGACTGTTTCAAATTCGTTCTTCAGTGCCAAGGAAGATTTCCCATGTTTGCAAAAATTTATATATTTCGGATAATTTAGGGAGATTTTTCCTAGTTGATTTTGAAAATTTATGTTGTGTGTACTCATTAGAATCACCTCAGCGAGGCGATTCTAAGGAGTATACAAAGCATACATTTTAAAGAAAATAAAAAAGATATGTGTGTTCTTTTATGCCTCTTATGCCTCCTGACCTGGTGTTCTGAATAACCCTTACACTCTCTCAAACAAATTTTCATGGTTCCAAAGGAGTTTGAGCCGTTGAAGAGTGACTGTAATTGTTGAGATGATATACAAAGAGGATCTTACATGAGAGAGCACAAATGCAAGATTCTATTTATCATATGACATTTAAAACATATTTTATTCACGATTGTTTCACAAAAATGCCGATTCAGGAAGGGCAGTTGTCAGCTTCTGACAAAAGAATGTGCGCTGTACTGGTTGACCATTTATTATAAACAGCTCTAGGAAAAGTGGGGTTAAGTAAATGACCAGCTTGATATGACCTAAACAGTGTTGACTCGACCATTAAACTCCAAATCAAATAAACCAAAACACAAGAAACTCAGAGAACTTACAAAGTCACTTTTAAAGGTACCGTTGTGGGTGTATTGCACCTCTAATAGGAAAGAATTTGCTATAGATGATAGATACAGATATATTTTAGGTGAAATTTATTAAAGGAGCCTCAGGTGAGTTTCATAAAATTTGTATGTTGTGTGAGTTTTATGTCCTGCCAACAGATGAGGTCATACAGAGACAGGTCTTGGTTTAAAGAATCATACGAAAGTCTGGAGAAGCCTTGGGTCGAACTCAAGACCCCTGGTTTATAATTACTTGAATTTATGGAGGACATAATTGCCGCAGTTAATGTGGGGGAGGAATGACGATGTGATTTACCTTGATTTTACCAAGGCATTTGATAAAGTCCCCCACAGGTGGCTGTTAGAAAAATTATGGGGATATGGAATAAGGAAGGGAAAATCAGAGCCTACTAATAGGGAATGGGAACACCTGGAAGATTTTTCCGCCATTTTCCAAAGGGCGATAACTTTTGGTACTTCCTGTTCGCTTTTTCTACAAGCCTTAAGGGGTCTACACTTAAAGGAAAGAATTTGCTCTTGATACTTTTGCAGGAGTTGCCTCCCCTGAAGGTGTTCCCATTCCCCATAAGTCAAAGAAAACAACATGTTACTGTAAATGGTGCTTGGCCTGGATGGAGAAATATAACATCTGGTATCCCTCAAGGAGTCCTTCTTGGTCCGATCTTGAGCCATCAGTTCAAAAAAATAGGTCAAGTATTGCTGTAGTAGATGAACTTCTCTTTCACCAGCTAATCCTGCTCAAGCCCATGCTTTGTTTTTGTTACAGCCTGATAAAAGTCAAATACATGTATTTTTGAAAAGCCCGGATCATTATTGAGATTTTAACCCTTCTCTTGCTGAATATTCAGTTTAGCCACACCCATTTCTGACTTTGAACCAATCAGATTACTTGAAATAATTTATTCCTACAAATTCATAAAATGAATGTCGAACATTGTACATCCTGATCAGAAGGCTTCTTCAGAAGCCATCTGATCTGGATCTACACTGTTTGCAAAGTAAAGGGTTGTCATGAACAGCAGGATAAGAGTTAAAAGCTGTTTTATCTCAGTCCAGGTCTTATTCATCTCAGTCGAATGATTCATTCATTGTTTTGGGTTTAATGACACATTATCAACATTGATAGGTCATTTTGTGTCGTCTCCAAGAGAAAGGGAGAAAAGGGATAGAAGCGATAGTAGATGAGATGAAAGTAAAAGACAGAAGAGAAGGAGAAAAATGACCGGAAGTGAAGAAACAGAAGAAATAACAACATTCCCCCCCTACCCTTCCTGCTGCAAGAACAGCAGGCCTTGTCCTACTGTAAGCCACTATCAGTTGGACGCCCCTTTGATGCAAGATACACGTCATCTTTGCCCCACCCAACCACCACCTCATCGAAGCTAGTTTATGAAGTCTTTCTTTTTCTTATTTCTTTTACAAAATAAACAAGCCGGCCTCGGTAGCTCAGTCAGATGCACGTCTGACTGGTGATCAGGAGGACGCGGGTTTGATACCTGCCGGGGTCGGCAACATTCTTTCGTGAAGATTGATCATGAAATCTTTTCTACGGTCATTCTCTCCCTTCGGCTGATTCAAGAAGGGCTGTTGTCAGTTTCTGGAGAAAGAATGTGCACAGTACTGGTTAACCGCTTACATATTAGCTTGTCCAGGAACAGTGTGGATAGGTAAACTGACTGGGCGTAAAACTCCAATACAAACAAACAAAAACAAAGTAAACAATGATTAATGTTTTTTTTAGCATCAGAGACAAAATTTACAGATTTTGTGTGTACTTTCTATCTAAAATAGTTGAATTGTTTTTAGATCTTGA
Organism: Lucinisca nassula; assembly: GCA_963580285.1. NCBI lineage: Eukaryota > Metazoa > Mollusca > Bivalvia > Lucinida > Lucinidae > Lucinisca > Lucinisca nassula. The sequence goes on from OY757012.1 coordinate 80,948,205, forward strand.
TGCTAGAGAGAGTGCCGCCCAACAGCAGAGGGAGAGAGAAGTAGATGCTGCACAGAAACTGCAAGCTGAGGTAATTACAGTTAACCCATTTTGTACGGAAACCCCAAAAAGGGTAGTTGGCAAACAGTGCATGCCCAGATCAGACGCCACAGAACGTGGCGTCTGATCAGGGCCTACACTGTTTTCAGAATTTTCAGCCTATTTCCAAATAGTTTTTGGCAAAACCACAACCTGACACCCCTAAATTTTGAAATGGACTCCTGCTATATATAAGGTGGAAGATTCCATTTGGTACAAAAAGGGTTAAACTTCAGTGCCTTGAGCTCCTTGGAGACCAAGAAAATGTGATTGAGGGACTAAGGGTTATTCACAGTACCCTTAACCCTTATCCCTCTGCATAAATCAATTAAGCCACACCCATTTCACAACCAATCAAATTACTTGACATACTATATTTGTTCCATTCACAAACTACACAACGAACAATGTAGATCCTGACCAGATGGCTTCTTAAGAAGCCAACTGATGAGGATCTACACTGTTTTGCAATAGTAGGATGGGGGTTAAGTAGGGTGACATGATAGGGATAGATATAGGAAATCTTGTCAATCTTCAACAAATAAAAATCTGTTGTGTTGCTATTTTCCAACTACGTGTAATTAGAAATACACTTTCAGGGGAGGCACCGGCCCCCGCTCATCAGGGCTTGAAGAAATAGATGGGCTGCATGATGCTTTCCCACAGAGCTGAATCAGACCCATACATGAGTACTGGTAAACCACTTAGAGGATCTAAGCCTGCCCAGGCAAAGCGGTGCGAGTGTTGGACCATCCATGCTTATAAACCCTATTAGTTTCATTGGGTGACAGGACTTGAGATGTCATTTCATCTCAATGTCGGGTAAAAGTCCCACGAAATTGGAAGCAACATCTCCAAAATGACCTTTTCATTGTTGAAGGGGATGTTAAACCTCAAATCAAACAAACAAATCAGGGGAGGCATCTCCTGCAAAAGTTTTTTTATCTTCCATGTTAAAAGAGGTCTGGTCTCAAAAGAAAGAATTTGCTCCCGAGAAGCAAGTTCTTCCCTTTAAAGGATTGGGTCTACTCTTGAATGAAAGAATTTGTTCCTGAGGAGCATATTTTTTCCTTTAAGAGTAAACCCCTTTGATACTGGGCCTGAGTTTCAAGAAAAGCAAACTGGAAATCCTGAAAATTGTCTCCCTTTGAAAATGGCGCAAAAATTGCTAGGTGAATCAGTTCCACTTAAGACTATACACCACAACCTCTTTATAACACTATTAATGGGATCCAAAGCAGAAACTGTGTTACGATAAACAAACATGTTATATCCAAACAAAAATGTATAGATTATATAGAAAAATGACCATTTATGGTCATTTTTCTATATGACCATTTATGGTCATTTTTCTATATAATCTATACATTTTTGGGATCCATCTTGAAACCGTGTTATATCCATGACTGTGTTATAACGAACCGTGTTATAATTAGGCTGTGGTGCACAACTTTAAACAACGAAGCATCACAAACTAACAATCACAGTAGTGTAGATAGATAAGACTGAAAAAAAAAAAACATATTAATTGGTTTATAAGATAAGAAGTTAATATGAACTGAGGCACAGCCTAGATGCGGACATGAGCATTCTTATCTATGTATATAACTAACTGTTGCTTCTGAAGCAGCTGAAAGATTTTAAATTTTAAGTGCTTTCCACACTACCGAGAAGTGCCGTTAAGTGCTCCTGTAAATCGTTGTCCCAAGTGCGGTGCTGGGTTTTATCCTCAATGGCAGTCACCATGGTCACAGTGATGTTGATGAGAAAACCAGTTCGTGTCTTTGTTTGTTGTTAACAAATAAATTATAAGGGGACAGCTAATATAAATATGAGTATTTAAAAAAAAAATCAAATATCAATTATGACATTATGGACTGGTGGTCGACCTGGACACAGACATTTTATGTGGTGGAAGAAAATATTAACCAGTCAGAGACGGTTGTTTCGCGAAGTCTCACGAGATCTTATGTGATTGTCCTATGAAAACACTGTTCCTTAGGCAAGTCAGGTTGTTATGACTGTGCCTGTACATGTTAATCTATAGGCGGCCATGCTTCGGCATCTGCTCATGTCCATAACAAGAACAAGAATTTTTATTTAATATAAAGTCAAAACTTCAATGACTCAAGCACCTTTGGGACCATGAAAATTTGTTTGAGCCACTTAGGGTTAACCATAGTGTTGCATCAGGGGTCATAAGAGGAATAATACTTCTATCTTCTATAAAATAATCTGTTCGCTGATTCAAGAAGGGCACTTGTAATTAGAAAAAAGAATGTGTACAGTATTGGGTAATCACTGTGTGTACTCATTAGAATCGCCTCAATGAGGCGATTCTAATGAGTACACTCAGCATACCTTTCCAAGATAAGGCTGGCCTCGGAAGAACAGTTGGATGCACGTCTGACTGGTGATCAGGAGGACGCAGGTTCGATACCTGCTGGGGTTGGCAACATTCTTTCGTGGAGATAGATCATGAAATATTTTCTAGTCACTCTCTCCCTTCCGCTGATTCCAGAAGGGCAGTTGTCAGTTTCTGGCGAAAGAATGTGCACTGTACTGGTTAACTGCTTAGGTATAAGCCTGCCCAAGAAAAGTATGGATAGGTAAACTGACTTGACTGGGCAGTTAAACTCCAAATCAAACAAACAAACAAATTTCCAAGATAAGAAAAGTAAAAACGATAAATTATTGTGGGAAGAATTCTATAGTGTCTCAAGAAAGAGCTGGAATTAGCCATGAGCTATCCATGATTGAGTCACTGAAATTTCACAGATCGAGAGACTGAGAAAGGAAGGCAACAGAATATTAGAAGAAGCACAAGAACAACTGAGAGAAGATTTGAAGAAGAAAGCTGATCTGAGCAGAGTCACTGTTGACAATGACGGTGATGTTGAGGACATTCCCACAGCTAAACTTAAGGTGAGTAGAAGTCTGAGAGAAGATTTTTGAAGAAGAAAGCTGACGTGAATTGAGTCACTGTTTCTAGACATAGTGATGTTGGGAACATTCCCAAAGAAAAAGTTATGGTTTGTGCATTTGTAAAGTGATCAAGAGGTGACAGGTTAGATCCTGGCTGGGAAGCCAACATCCTTTTGTGGTAATTGATCATATTTCTAGCTCACCAGAGCCTAAGGCTTTGGGGTAGCTTATAGGATAGGCAGTTGTCCATTGTCGTTGTCGTCATCGGGGTCGTTGTCTTGTGATGTCAACACTTTCAAGCAACATCTCCTCTGAAGCTTCTGGGCCGATTCAGACCAAATTTCATCTGTAGCATTGTTGTGCTGGGGCATTGAAAGTTTATGTTTTTAATGAAAATCGGCTGATATGTTTGTTTGCTATGGCAACTTAGAGTTTCCACAGACTTAGAAAACAGAAAAAAATGACATTTATTGCCAAGCCTTTGCAGATATTTTGACATAATTTTTATAGAAATGTTCCTTGAGTAAATATCTTTCAGCCATATGCATTTTTGCCAACCTGACGTCCCTCAGCTGGGGCCATGCCCCACCCCCTCCATTTCATGAAAGGCCATTATGTCTTAGAAACCATTCAAATCCCCACCCCAAAAACCATATATTTTGTTGTTCCTTGTGATAAGACCCATTCAGTGACACCAACCTGGGGGGTGGGGGTCTCCTGGGTGTGCTGGGGCCATGCCCCACCCCTCCACTTCCTAAAAGGCCCAATATCTCAGAAACCGATCAGATCCCACTCTAAACCTATGTATTCTTGTTCCCTATGATAAGACAGATTCAATGATACCAACCTAGGTGTCTCCCAGGTTGTGCAGGGGCCACGTCCCCACCCCTTCACTAGACAAAAGGTCAAATATCTGAGAAACTGTTCAGAGCCCCACCCCTCAACCATATGTATTCATGTTCCTTATGACAAGATGCATTTGGTGACACTAGCCTGGGGTTCCCCGGGCAATGTCCCATGGCATGCCCCACTCCTCCACTTCATAAAATCTCAGAAACTGTTCAGATCCCCACCCCTAAACCATATATATGCTTGTTCCTTATGGAAAGACATATTCGGTCACACCAACCTGGGGGTCCCTTTGTGCTGGAGCAATCTGCTGGAGCCATACCCAGCCCCTCCCCTTCATAAAATGCCATATATCATAGAAGCCATTCAGATCCCCACCCCATAATCATGTATATTCTCATTCCTTATGATTAGGCACATTCAATCACAACAACTTGTGGGGTCCATAGGGGCTGTCCCTCTCCCCTCCATTTAATGAAAGGGCCTCATATCTCAGAAATCATTCAGGTGCCCACCCCTGATCCATATATGTTCTTGGTCCTTATGATAAGACACATGCAGTGACAACAATCTTGGGCTTTCCTGGTGTTCGACAGGGCCATGCCCCAACCCCTCCAATACTGAAAAGGTCAATTATTCTCAGGAACCCATACATATCCCCACCCATAAACCATAAATATTCTTCCTTATGATTCAGGGCATTAAGTGACTAGCCAGGGCTCCGGTTGGTCCATGTCCCATGCCCAGCGCAACAAAAATGCCTAATATTTCAGATACAGAGTCCACATGGGTGCTTATTTGGGTATTGGGGTTAATTTGGGAGACTTATAATAGCTAGATTAAAATCATATCGTGTTAAAATGCATGGCTGCCAGTGGGCAAGGCCACCTGAGCTCTGGTGAGCATAGTGGCCCATGGGCCTCTTGATTTATGGTCGCTCTCCCTCTTTAGCTGATTCAAGGTTTCTGGCAAAAGATTGTGACCCGTACTGGTTAACCCCTTATGTATAAGCCTGCCCAGGAAAGTGTGGTTAGGTAACTAACCAGCTTGATATGACATTAATAGTGTTGACTGGGCCTTTAGACTCCAAAGCAAACTAAAGATAGAAAATAGACCTGACACAACTTATCATCATGAAAACATGCCTGGCTCTGACTCTCTTGAGCCCCACTTTTTATATAGTAAAACTGGGGTTTACAGAGGTAAATGTTATTTTCCTTATTACTGCTCTAAAATATAGATTGTGAGTACTCGTTCGATGAGGCGGTTCCATCATGTACCCACAATCTATATTTTGAACAGAAATAAGAAAAATATCAAAATTTTTCATCTGAAAATTTTCATTTTTCGTTGGTAAAATATACATTGTATTTGAAAAGGTGTGTTTTCATAATGCATTGCAGTTTGACCTATCCAAACCTGTTAGGTGTACACCTAATAAATTTGGACAAGTCCAATCACAATAAAAGTGACTTACACACCTCCAAGGAAAGAAGCTCATTGAAGTAATTAGCAGCCTCCTCTTTGGAAGAAGCTACTGAAAGAGGAAATTTGTTTCCTATGGGATAAGGATTGTTTGTTCTTTAAGGGGAATGGATACACCTGGCATGTTTTATGCCATATTGTAGAAGGGAGAGCACTTTTGGGATTTCCTGTTTGCTTTCTGATATACAAATCATCTCCAAAATGGGTCAGCTCTTAAAGGAAAGAATTTGTTCCTGAGGAACAAATTCTTTCCTTTAAGAGTTGACCCCTTTTTAACATGGGAGACAAAAATATTTTTGAAAGAGTTGCCTACACTGAAGGTGTATCCATTACACTTCAGAATAACAATGCTGTCTGGCCTCTTCCTTGGAAGTTTGTCGGTATGTATATGTGACCCGTCACGCGAAAAGGGACCTTCTAGGAAGTTACGTCATTTAGCGTAAATGACGTTTGAAAATTATGTTTACGTTAACGTCATAACTGATTCTGATAATTTGACGCCGTGTCTTAAATGGACTGACAATTCACATTACATATGGTGAAATGGCATATATTTTTTGACTGTTCGAGTTTCATCCCTTGTTTTAGTAAATAAAAATAAAAGTTGACTGCCGCACCACTTGAAAATTGTTCTCTGGCGATGGATTGAATGAATTTAACAGCGTTTACAGGTTACAGGTTACATGTCTGATCCGGGCAACGGATATTTTTCATTTGGGTAAGTTCAGCCTTATGCCAGGCCCATGAGGTATAAACTTCGATATTCAATCAGGGCGATAAGGTCAACCAGTTCACAGACAGTGGGTATTGGTGACGTCTAATCACTACGTCATAAAGACGGTATAGGCCATTTCCGAGACTTCGCTTCCAATTTTGTGGGATTTTTATCAAGCATTGAGATGAAATGATATCTCAAGTCCTGCCAACCAATGAAACCAATAGCGTTTTTATGCATGGATGGTCCGACTTGCACCAATTTTCCTGGGCAGGCTTAGACAATAGTGTGGTCGGTTTCAGCTCTGCGTGGAAGCATCATTCAGCCCAATCTATATCTTCAAGCCCCATTGGGCGGGGGCCGGCTCCCAACAATTACCCAACCAAGTTATATACATGTACCAACTTGATGAGGCTAAGCGTACCAGCGAATGAAACTGAGTAATCAATTCTGACAACTCAGTAAAGTTCAATGATTTTAATCTCCACTGTGATAACTGACGGGACAAAAAGAAAAAAAAATGCTGGGGGTGGGGGTTGGGTGGAGGGGCGGGGACCTTAACGTACCACCAACATCTGAGGTCATACGGCGACGGGATACCGGTCTAAAGACTCATCCAAAAATTTGGAGATGAGGTCCATTTAGCATTTAGGTGTGTCTGTGTTTGTGTGTGCCTGTGTGTGTGTGTGTGTGGTGTGTGTGTGGTGTGGTGTGCTGTGTGTGGTGTGCTGTGCTGTGCTGTGGTGTGTGTGGTGTGGTGTGTGTGTGTGGTGTCGGTGTGTGGTGTGTGTGTGTGTGTGTGTGGTGTGTGTGTGTGGTATTTTGTTTGATTTGTTTGATTTGAGGTTTAACGTCCCCGTCAACACTGTAAAGGTCATTTTGGAGACGTTGCTTCCAATTTTGTGGGACTTTTACCCGACATTGAGATGAAATGACATCTCAAGCCTTGTCGCCCAATTCAACCAATAGAGTTTATTTGCATGGACGGTCCGCCTCGCACCGTGGTTCCTGGACAGGCTTAGATCCTCTAAGCGGGTTACCAGTACTAGTGTGCGGGCCGGATTCAGCTCTGCGTGGAAGCATCATGCAGCCCATATATTTCTTCAAGCCCCTATGGGCGGGGGTGGATGTGTGTGTGGTGTGTGTGTGTGGTGTGTGTGTGGTGTGTGGTAGGGGGTCACGTCCCAACATCATCTAAGATCATACTGCGACGGGGGATCTCTGTTTAAAGAGTCATCAAAAAATCTGGAGATGAGGTCCATTTTGGTGTATTGAAATTTTTGTGTATTGAAATACAAACATAGCTATATTTTATAGTTCTATTTGTCAGTTAGCAGAGGTGATTTTATTTACTTAACAAATAACACACCAGCTTTTTAATTTGACAGCATCAGAACCTGCTGGTGTGGTTTACGTCAGACGGTACCAATTTTCGCAGTGCGATGTTCTGTTTGTTTGATTTTAGTTTTTAGGTCCCCCGCCAACACTGTAAAGTCATTTTGGAGACATTGCTTCCAAATTTTTGGGACTTTAACCCGACATTGAGATGAAATGACATCTCAAGCCCTGTCACCCAATGAAAACCAATAGGGTTTATAAGCATGGACCGACTCGCACCGCTTTGCCTGGGCAGGCTTGATCCTCTAAGCTGTCGGCTTTCAGCACTGCGTGGAAATCTATTTCTTCAAGCCCCGATGGGCGGGGGCTGTCCCGGTGCGAGGTAGATGAGTGGTTAGATGCCTCTGATGTAAGAGGCCTCCGGTTCAATTTGTGGCAGTGGTAATAAATTTGCGGTGTCAGAACATAATCAACTGGCATCATTTGCAGAGATGAAGCATCAAAGTACACCGTCCTTTCAATCGGGACTTTAACTGTAGACCCGATGTGCATGGAGAATCTTCTCCTGTGCCTACAGGTTAAAAATCCCTAACGAAATAAAATTAATGTCATGTAGGCTTTCATCATACAAAAGTGGAGAAATGTCAAATTTTACCGATGGTTTGTTTGATTTGAGGTTTAACGTCCCGTCAACACTATTTATGTCATTTTGGAGACGTTGCTTCCAATTTTATTGGACCGACACTGAGATGAAATGACATCTCAAAGCTTGTCGCCAAATGAAATCAATAGGGTTTAAATGCATGGTCGGACCGACTCGCACTACTTTGCCCAGGCAGTCTTAGACCTTCTAAGCGGTTTACCAGTACTTGTGTGCGGTCGGTTTCAGCTCTGCATGGAAGCATCATGCAGCCCAATCTATTTCTTCAAGCCCCGATGGGCGGGGGCATTTTATTTGGTTTGAGGTTTAACGTCCATGTCAACACTGTATAAGTCATTTTGGAGACGTTGATTCCAATTTTGTGGGAGTTTTACCCGAACGTGAGATGAAATGACACCTCAAGCCTTGTTGCCCAATGAAACCAATAGGGTTTGTAAGCATGGGCGGACCGACTCGCACCGCTTTGCCTGGGCAGGCTTAGACCCTCTAAGCGATTAGCCAGTACTCGTGTGCGGTCGGTTTCAGCTCTGTGTGTACAGGTGGATATATAGATTACATGAGTATAAGGGATTTGTTTTCAATATTTTTTTCACCTTTTTCAAGCCGATCGTTTATCAGATGTGGGCGAACACCAGAGTACCGAGAAAAACATGACCTTCCATGGCCTCTTACTTTAGACCCAAGCAAGGCTCGAACCATAGTGGTGAATATTGTATTCATTTTTTTAAAGGCGGGGGTGATATAGTTTTGGCGTTGTCCGTCCGTCCATCCTTCCGTCCGTCCGTCACACTTTGTCCGGAACCGTTTCTCAGCAACTATTGCATGGAATTAAATGAAACTTGGAATAAATATGTATTATTATGCTGTGGTGATGCACGTGCAATTTTTTTTCGGATTGACTTTTTACATCCAGAGTTATGGCCCCTTGAATGATTGAAATTCTGGATTTTTCGTCGTCTCACTTTGTCCGGAACCGTTTCTCAGCAACTATTGCATGGAATTAAATGAAAATTGAAATAAATATGTATTATTATGCTGCAGTGATGCACGCGCAATTTTTTTCTGGATTGACTTTTTACATCCAGAGTTATGGCCCCTTAAATGATCGAAATTCTGGATTTTTCGTCGTCTCACTTTGTCCGGAACCGTTTCTCAGCAACTATTGCATGGAATTAAATGAAACTTGAAATAAATATGTATTATTATGCTGTGGTGATGCACGCGCATTTTCTTTCCGGATTTACTTTTTACATCCAGAGTTATGGCCCCTTAAATGATTGAAATTCTGGATTTTTTGTTGTCTCACTTTTTTGTCGGGAACTGTTTCTCAGCAACTATTGCATGGAATTAAATGAAACTTGAAATAAATATGTATTATTATGCTGTGGTGATGCACGCACAAATTTTTTTCGGATTGACTTTTTACACCCAGAGTTATGGCCCCTTAAATGATTAAAATTCTGGATTTTTCGTCGTCTCACATGCTGCCGTGATGCACGCGCAATTTTTTTTTCTCAATTTTGGCCAGATATATTTTCTTGCCATTCTACACGAAAAACCCATTCGGCGGGGGATATCAATTCAACAAATTTGCTTGTTTTTTGTTTTTTTCGTATCTCATGAGGAAATCGGTCTTTGGTATTTCCAACCAGATGAGCCAACATACCAGTCTGCTCAGTCTCAGAAGCCTTAGGTGACATTTCTTTTTAATTATAGCCCCGCTTTGAAAAAGTGGGGCTATATTGGATTTGCCATGTCCTTCTGTCATTCCGTGATTCCGTTAATTTGTGTTGGCTCCATAACTTTGTATCTGCTCAACATATTTTCATGAAACTTCACACAAATGTTAAACACAATAAGACAATGTGCAGAGCGAAGGAATTATAACTGTGGATTGCCTACTTTTGGAGTTATTGCCCTTTGAACATTTTCCGTAATTCCGTGATTCCGTTAATTTGTGTTGGCTCCATAACTTTGTATCTGCTTAACATATTTTCATGAAACTTCACACAAATGTTAAACACCATAAGACAATGTGCAGAGCGAAGGAATTATAACTGTGGATTGCCTACTTTTGGAGTTATTGCCCTTTGAACATTTTCCGTGATTCCGTTAATTTGTGTTGGCTCCATAACTTTGTATCTGCTTAACATATTTTCATGAAACTTCACACAAATGTTAAACACCATAAGACAATGTGCAGAGCGAAGGAATTATAACTGTGGATTGCCTACTTTTGGAGTTATTGCCCTTTGAACATTGAAAAATGGCAATTTTAATTGTGTCCGCTTCATAACTCGAAAACCGTTTGAGATATTTTTAGGAAACTTCACACAAATGTTAAGCACTATGAGACGATGTGCAGAGCGCAGGAACCATAACTCTGCATTGCTTATTTTTGGAGTTATTGCCCTTTGAACATTGAAAAATGGCAATTTTAACAGTGTCCGCTTCATAACTCGAAAACCGTTTGAGATAATTTCATGAAACTTCACACAAATTTTAAGCACTATGAGACAATGTGCAGAGCGCAAGAACCATAACTCTGGTTTTCGTATTTTCTGTGTGTCTGTCTGTGTGTCTGTCTGTGTCTGTTAACAATTTTCGTGTCCGCTCCATAACTTTAAAACCCATTCACATATTTTCATGAAACTTCACACAAACATTAAACACCATGAGATGGTGTGCAGAGTGCAGGAACCATAACTCTGGATTGCCTAATTTTTGAGTTATTTCCCTTTGAATATTGAAAAATATCAATTTTAGCCGTCTTTGCTCCATAACTCAAAAACCGTTTGAGATAATTTTATGAAACTTCACATAAATGTAAAGCACCATATTACGTGTGCAGAGCGCAGGAACCCAAACTCTGGATTGTCTACTTTTTCAGTTATAGGCTTTTGAATATTAGAAAATGGCAATTTTAACTATGTCCGCTCCATAACCGTTTCTGATATTTTCATGAAACTTCAAATAAATGAAAAGCACCTTGAGATGATGTGCAGAGTGCAGGAACCATAACTCTGGTTTGCCTACTTTAGGAGTTATTGCCCTTTGAACATTTAAAAAGGCAATTTTGACTGTGTCGGCTCCATAACTCACAAACCATTTGAGATATTTTCATGACACTTCACACAAGTGTAAAGCACCATGAGACAATGTGCAGAGCGCAGGAACCCTGACTCTGATTTGCCTACTTTAGGAGTTATTACCCTTTGAACATTGAAAAATGGAAGATGAAATTTAGTATAAACATGGACATTCTGGTAATGTATCATGCTCATTGAAATGAGGGACAAGGGCTCACAACTCTTAGAGTTTTTCCAGATAATGTAAAATTTTCAACAGTTATTTCTTGTTCATAACTGTTTTCTCTGCAGCTTAAATAACTTTCTTCTCTGACAGCGCTGAAGCGGGGCTATAGTCAGATCCTCTGACAGCTCTAGTTTGGTTTGGTTTTACAGCCCTTTCAAGATTATTTCACTCATATCGAGTTGATCGTTAACCATAGGGGGGTGAAAACCGGAGTAACCGTAAAAAAACACATGACCTTTCGTTGCAGAATTTGGCGTCTCACAATTGACCCGAGCCAGGTTCAAACCCACAGCGGTGACCTGAATTTTTGCATAGAACCGCCTAAGTCATGACATGATCACAAATACTGGTATCATATGCGCTGATCAGTCTATGCTGATGCGCAGGCTGCAAATAGCATTTTATTTTGCTCCTATAATGTGTAAAAAATGTTTTTGATCTTCCCATGACTATCGCTAAAACTTCAGATTCACCGACGGCAATATGCCATATTTCTCAAAGAAAGGCTTAATAATTAAAGTGTCTTTAGGAAACAAATGCTTTTGTGTTTTAAAATGCCTTTCAATGTTTCTTTGCATTATTACCTGCAACTTTACCTTCAACAGTTTGTTGACGTAACCCATGACGTCGAATAACCCATGACGTCGAATCGGTTTTCTGTGACATTATTACGTTTAGGGTACCTATGTTTAAAATACTGTAAAACTTCAACCTTTAGGAGTATTTTATTCAATTTGGTGTCAAATTGTTTCTCAAATACCAATATATCTGAAATCAGTTGTAACTCATTTTCGCCAAAAATTCCCAGAAGGTCCCTTTTCGCGTGACGGGTCACATATATGTATGGGCAAATCGTGTCCGGTCAATAACTTTCTTGTTTTCAGATGGATTTTAAAATTACTTGGCAGAAACATTAACAACCATAAGACGATGTGTGGTGCGCATGAGGCAGGTCGGTACCTCAAAGGTCAAGGTCATACTTAGAGGTCAAAGGTAAAAAAGGGGCCTTTTTTTCGTGTTTGGTAAATAACTTTCTTATTTTGAGGTGGATTTTAAAATTACTTTGCAGAAATATTAACAACCATGAGACAATTTGTGGTGCGCATAAGGCAGGTAGGTACCTCAAAGGTCAAGGTCATACTTAGAGGTCAAAGGTAAAAAAGGGGCCTTTTTTCGTGTTTTGTCAATAATTTTCTTATTTTGAGATGGATTTTGAAATCACTTGGCATAAATGTTAACCAATATAAGATGATGTGTTGCGTGCATGACTCAGTTTGGTACCTCAAAGGTCAATGTCAAACTAGAGGTCAAAGGTAAAAAAGGGGCCTTTTTTTCGGGTTTTGTCAATAACTTGCTTACTTTTACATAGAATTTGAAGTTACTTTGCAAAAATGTTAACTATCATGAGACGATGTGTTGCATGCATGATTCAGTTTGATATCTAAAATATCATGGTCAAACATAGAGGTCAAAGGTCAAAAAAGGGGCCTCTTTTCGTGTTTGGTCAATAACTTTCTTATTTTTAGATGGATTTTGAAATTGCTTGACAGAAATGTTAACTACCATGAGATGATGTGTTGCACGCATGACCCAGTTTGGTACCTGAAAGGTTAAGGTCATACATAGAGGTTAAAGGTAAAAAAGGGGCCTTTTTTGTGTTCTGTCAATAACTTTCTTATTTTTAGATGGATTTTGAAATTACTTGGCAGAAATGTTAACCACCATGAGACGATGTGTTGCGTGCATGGCCGAAATTGTTACCTCAAATGTCAATGTCGTACTGAGAGGTCAAAGGACAAAAAGGGGCCTTTTTAGCTCACCTGAGCCGAAGGCTCATAGGTGAGCTTATAGTATTGTAAGGCTCCGTTGTCTGTCTGTTTTCTGTTGTCTGTTGTCTGTCAACATTTTCAAACATCTTCTCCTCTGAAACCACAAGGCTGATTGGAGTAATATTTCATGTGGAGCATTCATGGGATGGGGAAACGAAAGTTTGTTCGCAGGGTCCAGGTCACATGACCAAGATGGCCGCCATGCCCATATAAGGTAAAAACCCTTCAAAAATCTTCTTCTCCGGAACCAGTGGGCCGATTGGCCTGAAACTTGGTATGTAACATTGGGGACTTTGGCCCATCATATTTTATTCAAATGATGGCCCTTGGATGACCTTGACCAATTTTAGGCCAAGGTCAAATTTGGTCGCATAGACTTTTGTATGGGAAAAAGTCAAAACCGTGTACTTTTTGAGTATTCAAGGTCAAGGTCATTCTTTGACCTTTTTTCAAGGTCATTCAGATATGAGAATTAAAACTTATTTTATCAGAAACCACAAAGCCATTTGTAACGAAATTTCATATGAAAGTTTTTAAGAAAAAGCTTATGACAATTAATCAATATGAATTTGGTCATATGACCAATATCGCCGCCATGCCCATATAAGGTAAAAACCCTTCAGAAATCTTCTTCTCCGGAACCATCGGGCCGATTGGCCTGTAACTTGGTATGTAGCATTAGGGACTTGGGTCGATCATATTTTGTTCAAATGATGACCCTTGGATGACCTTGACCAATTTTAGGCCAAGGTCAAATTTGGTCGCATAAACTTTTGTATTGGAAAAAGTCAAAACCGTGTAGTTTTGAAAACTATTGCAGCTTGTGATCTGAAAATTAATAGATGCAGTAAGCTTAATGGGTGGATGAATCTACATGAGTATTCAAGGTCAAGGTCATTATTTGACCTTTGTTCAAGGTCATTCAGATATGTGAATTAAAACTTATTTTTCTCAGAAACCACAAAGCCATTTGTAACGAAATTTAATATGAAAGTTTTTAAGAACAAGGAAATGACAATTAATCAATTTGAATTTGGTCACATGACCAATATCGCCGCCATTCCTATAAAAGGTAAAAACCCTTCAAAAATCTTCTTCTCCGGAACCATTGGGCCGATTGGCCTGAAACTTGGTATGTAGCATTAGGGACTCGGGCCCATCATATCTTGTTCAAATGATGACCTTTGGATGACCTTGACCAATTTTAGGCCAAGTTCAAATTTGCTCGCATAGATTTTTGTATGAGAAAAAGTCAAAACCGTGTATTTTTTGGAAACTATTGCAGCCTGTGATCTGCAAATTAGTAGATGCAGTAAGCTTAATGGGTGAATGAATCTACATGAGTATTCAAGGTCAAGGTCATTCTTTGACCGTTGTTCAAGGTCATTCAGATATCAGAATTAACTTATTTTTCTCAGAAACCACAAAGCCATTTGTAACAAAATTTCATTTGAAAGTTTTTAAGAACAAGGAAATGACAATTATTCAATATGAATTTGGTCACATGACCAATATGGCCGTCATGCCCATATAAGGTAAAACCCTTCAGAAATCTTCTTCTCCGGAACCAGTGGGTTGATTATCATGTAACTTGGTATGTAGCATTAGGGACTTAGGTACATCATATTTTTTTCTCAAATGATGACCCTTGGATGACCTTGACCAATATTTTGCCAAGGTCAAATTTGGTTGCATAGACTTTGAATGGGAAGAAGTCAAAATCGTGTATTTTTTGGAAACTATTGCAGCCTGTGATCTGAAAATTAGTAGATGCAGTAAGCTAAATGGGTGGATGAATCTACATGAGTAGTCAAAGTCATTCTTTGACCTTTGTTCAAGGTCACTCAGTTATGAGAATTAAAACTTATTTTTTTCAGAAACCACATAGCCATTTGTAATGAAACTTCATATGAAAGTTTTTAAGAACAAGGAAATGACAATAATCAATATGAATTTGGTCACATGACCAATATGGCCGTCATGTCCATATAAGGTAAAAACCCTTCCGAAATCTTCTTCTCTGGAACCAGTGGGCCGATTATCATATAACTTGGTATGTGGCATTGGGGACTTTGGCCCATGATGATGACTCCTGAATGACCCTGACCTATTTTAGGCCAAGGTCAAATTTTTTCGCATAGACTTTTGTATGGGGGAAAAAGTCAAAACTGTGTATTTTTGTTTGAAAATATTGCACCTTGTGATCTGAAAATTGGTAGATACAGTAAGCTAAATGAGTGGATGAAATGACATGAGTATTCAAGGTCAAAGTCAATCTTTGATCTTGATTCAAGGTCATCCAGATATGAGAATTAAAACATATTTTTCTCAGAAACCACTGAGCCTTTTGTAACCAAAATTTCATATGCAGCATTGGGGGCTCGGGCTCATCACAGTTTATTCAAATGCTGACTTTTGGATACCTATTTTACGCCAAGGTCAAATTTGGTCAGATAGATTTTGGGATGGGAAAAAGGTCAAAACCATGATTTTTTCGGAAACTATTGCAGTCTCTGATATGAAATTGATAAATGCAGTTAGCTAAATGAGTGGATGAAATTACATGTGTATTCAAGGTCAAGGTCGTTCCTTGACCTTAGCCTACGACCTTTAAGATATGAAGATTAAAATTTATTTTTAACTAGAACCTCTGTGCCGTTTGTGACCAAATTTTATACAAAGCTCGTAGAAACAAGTAAATGAAGATTAGAATACATGCGTTTGGTCAAATGACCAAAATGGCCATCATGCCCATCTAAGGTAAAACACTTTAGAAATCTTCTACTCCAGAACCAGTGGGCCGATTTTCATTAAACTTGGTATGTAGCATTTGGGATTTGGGCCCAGTATAGTTTTTTCAAATGATAACGCCAGGATGGCCTTAACCTGTTTTACGCAAAGGTCAAATTTGGTTGTCTATACATTTGTATTGGAGAAAGTAAAAAAAAAATGTGAATTTTTTGGAAACTGTTGCAGCCTGTGATCTGAAAATTGGTAGATGTAATAAGCTAAATGAGTGGATGGAAATAAGGTCAACATTATTCTCTGACGTTGGCCCAAGGTCATTCAGATGAAATGAAACTTTATTTTTCATAGAAACCACTACTCCATTTGTAGCCAAATTCCACATGAAAACTTTTAGGAACAAACAAATGAAAATTTATTAATATGAATTTGGTCACATTTCTAAAATGGCGGCCATGTCCATATACATGTATACCCTTGGGATTTTTTTCTTCGAACCAATGGGCCCATTATCAAGTCACATGACCGAGATTAATACTTGGTAAAAGCCCTATAAAATCATCTTCATAGAAATGAATGGCTCCATAAGCTCTCAGCACTCAGGTGAGCGGCTCAGGACCATTGGTCCTCTGGTTTAGTGTTCAGTCAATAACTTTCTTATTCCTGGATAGATTGTGAAATTACTTGGCAGAAATGTTAACCATCATGAGACGATGTGGTGCATGCTAGACCCAGGTCGGTACCTCCAAGATCAAGGTCATACTAAGAGGTCAGAGGTAAAAAAAGTTTTGTTTTTTTTGTGTCCAGTCAATAACTTTTTTATTTCTGGATGGACATTATTAAGTAACCATGCAGAAATGTTCACCGTCATTAGATCATGAGTCATGTGCAAGACCAAGGTCCATACCTCCATTGTCAAGGTCATACCTAGAGGTCAAAGGTAAAAAAAGGGACAGTCAATAACTTCCTTATTCTTTGATGGATTATAAAATTACTTGGCAGAAATGTTAACCATCATGAGACGATATGTTGTACCTCAAAGGTCAAGGCCACACTTAAAGGTCAAAGGTAAAAAAGGGCTTTTTTGTGTATGGCCAATAACTTTTTATCCCCCGACGGAGAAGGTTCGGGGGATATAGCGATCAGCCTGGCGTCCGTCAGTCTGTCCGTCCGTCCGTCCGTCCGTAGACGCAACCTTGTGATGGCCATAACTCCTATACCCTTTCAGATTCATTGATGGTTCTTGGCACAATTGTTCACAAGGCCGAGACGGCGTGTCATGCGCAAGAACCAGAACTCTGGATGCCATACTTTTTTAGTTATCTCCCCTTTTATTAAAATAGAATGACTACTTTGTGATGACCATAACTCCAATACCCTTCGAGATATATTGATGGTACCTGGCACAGTTGTTTATAAGGCTGAGACGGCGTGTCATGCACAAGAACCACAACTCTGGTTGCCATGGTTTTGGAGTTATCTCCCCTTCCAATAAAATAGAGTGGCAACCTTGTGATGGCCATAATTCCAATACCCTTTAAGATATATTGATGATACCTGGCACAGTTGTTTACAAGGCCGAGACGGTGTGTCATGCACAAGAACCATAACTCTGGGTGCCATGGTCTTTTAGTTATCTCCCCTTCCAATAATATAGAATCACTACCTTGTGATGGCCACATCTCCAACAGTCTTTGAGATATATTGATGATACTTGGTACAGTTGTACATGAGATTAAGCAGGCGTGTCATGTGCAATAACCACAACTCTGGGTGCCCTTGTTTTTTAATTATCTCCCCTGACAATATAACCTTTTGATGGCCATAACTCCAATAACCTTTGAGATATATTGATGGTACTTGACACAATTGTATACAACGTTGAGACGGCGCTTCATGCCTAAGAACCACAACTCTGGGTGCTATGATATTTGAGTTATCTCCCCTTCCAATATAACAGTATGACAACCTTGTGATCATCGTACCTCCAATACCCTTTGAGACATATTGGTGGTACTTGATGCAGATGTACATGAGGTTAAGCAGGTGTGTCATGCTCAAGAATTACAACTCTTGAGTGCTCTGGTTTTTTAGTTATCTCCCCTGGCAATATAACCTTGTGATGGCCATAACTCCAACACCCTTTGAGATATATTGAAGGAACTTGGCACAATTGTATACAAGGTACAGAAGGGGTGTCATGTGCAAGAACCACAACTGTTGGTGCTGTGGTATTTGAGTTATCTACCCTTCCAATATAACAGTATGACCAGCTTGTGATCACCATATTTCCAATACCTTTTGAGACATATTGATGGTACTTTGTACAGAAATACATGAGCTTAAGCAGGCATGTCATGCGCAAGAACCACATTTCTGAGTGCCCTGGTTTTTAGCTCACCTGTCACGTAGTGACGAGGTGAGCTTTTGTGATCACTTTTTGTCCGTCGTCCGTCGTGCGTGCGTGTGTGCGTGCGTGCGTGTGTGCGTAAACTTTTCTTCAAACAACATCTCCTCCTAAACCACTGATCGGATTTTGACCAAACTTCACAGGAATGATCCTTAGGTGGTCCCCTTTCAAAGTTGTTCAAATGGTTCCGGTCTGTTGCACATCTAGGTCACAGGAGCTAAAAATAGATTTTTTAAATGAAAACTTTAAAAATCTTCTTCTCTGAAACCGCAAGGCCCAGGTCTTCGATATTTGGTATGAAGCTTCATCTAGTGGACCTCTACCAAGATTGTTCAAATTATAGTCCTGGGTCGAAAATTGTCCCCGCCCCGGGGTCCTTTGGTTTTACATAGGCTTATATAGGGAAAATCTTTAAAAATCTTCTTCTCTGAAACCGCAAGGCCCAGGTCTGTGATATTTGGTGTGAAGCTTCACCTAGTGGACCCCTACCAAGATTGTTCAAATTATAGCCCTGGGGCCAGAAATGCCCCCGCCCCGGGGGCCTTTGGTTTTACATATGCTTATATAGGGAAAATCTTTAAAAATCTTCTTCTCTGGAACCGCAAGACCCAGATCTTGGATATTTGGTGTGAAGCTTCATCTAGTGGACCCCTTTCAAGATTGTTCAAATTATAGCCCTGGGGCCAAAACCGCCCCCGCCCCAGGGGGCTTTGGTTTTACATAGGCTGATATAGGGAAAATCTTTAAAAATATTCTTCTCTGGAACCGCAAGGCCCAGATCTTGGATATTTGGTATGAAGCTTCATCTAATGGTCCTCTTTCAAGATTGTTCAAATTATAGCCCTGGGGCCAAAAATGCCCCTGCCCCAGAGGCCTATGGATTTACATAGGCTTATATAGGGAAAATCTTTAAAAATCTTCTTCTCTGAAACCGCAAGGCCCAGGTCTTTGATATTTTGTGTGAAGCTTCACCTAGTGGATCTCTACCAAGATTGTTCAAATTATAGCCCTGGGGCCAAAAATGCCACCGCCCCGGGGCCCTTTGGTTTTACTTGGGCTTATATAGGGAAAATCTGTAAAAATCTCCTTCTCTGAAACCGCAAGGCCGAGGTCTTTGATATTTGATATGAAGCTTCATCTAGTGGACCCCTACCAAGATTGTTCAAATTATTTTGCTTGGGCCAAAAATGCCCCCGCCCCGGGGCCCTTTGGTTTTACATGGGCTTATATAGGGAAAATCTTTAAAAGTCTTCTTCTCTGAAACTGCAAGACCCAGGTCTTTGCTATTTGGTATGAAGCTTCATCTAGTGGACCCCTACCAAGATTGTTCAAATTATAGTGCTGGGGCCAAAAATGCCCCCGCCCCGGGGCCCATTGGTTTTACATAGGCTATGTACGGAAAATCTTTAAACATCTTCTCTGAAACTGCAAGGCCAAGGTCTTTGATATTTGGTATGAAGCTTCATCTGGTGGACCTCTACCAAGATTGTTCAAATTATAGCCCTGGGACCAAAATGCCCCCCCCCCCCCCCCCCCACCCACCCACCCCCTCCGGGGCCCTTTGGTTTTACATAGACTTATAAAGGGAAAATCTTGAAAAATCTTCTTCTCTGAAACCACAAGGACTAGGTCTTTGATATTTGGTATGGAGCTTCAGCAGGTGGACCTTTACCAAGATTGTTCAAATTATAGCCCTGAGGCCAAAAATGCCCCCGCCTCGGGGCCCTTTGGTTTTACATAGACTTATATAGGGAAAATCTTTAAAAATTTTCTTCTGTGAAACCACAAGGCCTACGTCTTCGATATTTGGTGTGAAATTTCATCTAGTGGACCTCTATCAAGATTGTTCAAATTATAGCCCTTGGGCCCAAAATGCCCCCGCCCCAAGACCCTTTGGTTTTACATAGACTTATATAGGAAAATCTTTAAAAATCTTCTTCTCTGAAACTGCAAGACCCATGTCTTTGATATTTGGTATGGAGCTTCATCTAGTGGACAATCAAGCCTTTATTGATATTTGGTATGAAGCTTCACCTTTTTAGACCTCCCTCAACATTATACACATTATAACCTTGGGGTCAATAATGGCCCTCCCCAGGGCCCGCTTGTTACTCTATGGATCAGGTGAGCGATCCAGGGCCATCATGGCCCTCTTGTTTAGTTATATCCCCTGACAGTATAATCTTGTGATGGCCATAACTGCAATACTTTTGTGATATATTGCTGGTTTAATTCTGGTGCACTTTCTATTGGTGAACAATCTTCTGAAGGCCATATTGGCTTTTGGTCGGGGGATTTGCCATCTCTTCCGATGGCTATTTTTTATTTTTCTGTGAACATTTTTAAAGTTACTTTGCAGAAATGTTCATCTTCATTAGATGATGTGTTGCACACAAGACCCAGCTCAATACCTCCAATGTCAAGGTTATACTTAGAGGTCAAAAACGGGGGAGACATCTGTGTTTTTGTAGAAAAACAAATTCTAGTTTAAACAGATTTTCAGAAAGTTCAGCTAAATTCTTACCTTTTCAGGCTTTCCTTGTTTGAATGGATAATTGGAATAATAGCCCACTGCTATTGTGGTTGCGTCTGAACCTCGAAAATAATTTCTAAAGCTAAAATAAACTATTGAAGATTTTCATACAGAATGTAAATCGCTGAGAAACTATTATTCCTGAATCCTTGTTGTTTCCTACATCTCTGTGGTGCAGTGGAGTCAGAAACTTTGCACTCGTTGACATCGGGTTATACTATGTGTGCACGCCATGGCACTGAATGTCATTTTACATGCCTCAGTCTGCTGTCTATTTTGCTTAAATTTGTTAAATTATTGCAAAACTTATTGATTGTTTTGAATTGCAGTATAAACTAAATACAGGATTAGTGTCTTTAATAATAAGATATACATGTAATTGGTTTGCTGCGACAATATTATTGGGTCTCGCTAAAGCTTGTCCCTATAAAATTGTCCAAGGCTCACTGATTATATTTTATTATTAAAGACACTAACCATGTATTTACCTCCCCAATGACATTTTTCTTGCCAGTGATCTCACTCGAATACATTTATTTATTAGCTTAGTTTAGATTGTTTACTTTGGTTTGGTTTCGACTTTAACAGATCAGTTTACCTCAAGCCAGTTAGTTTACCTAACCAAAGACAGATTTTCTCAAGACACTCTTATTATGTCTGATGTACCATATTTACCTTATAAAGGGAAAGGGGAACACCTTTAGGGGAGGCAACTTCTGCAAAAGTATTTTTGTCTCCCATGTCAAAAGGGGTCAACTCTTAAAGGAAAGAATTTGCTCCCCAGAAGCAAATTCTTTCCTTTAAGAGTTGACCCCTTTTTCAGTCAAACAGAGCTTACAGAAAAGTGAACAGGAAGCACATTCTTTCCATTAAGAGTTGACCCCTTTTTCAGTCGGACAGAGCTTACAGAAAAATTAACAGGAAGCAAATTCTTTCCTTTAAGAGTTGACCCCTTTTTCCATCGGACAGAGCTTATAGAAAAGTGAACAGGAAGCAAATTCTTTCCATTAAGAGTTGACCCCTTTTTCCATCGGACAGAGCTTATAGTAAAGTGAACAGGAAGCAAATTCTTTCCTTTAAGAGTTGACCCCTTTTTCAGTCGGACAGAGCTTACAGAAAAATGAACAGGAAGCAAATTCTTTCCTTTAAGAGTTGATCCCTTTTTCAGTCGGACAGAGCTTAGAGAAAAATTAACAGGAAGCAAATTCTTTCCTTTAAGAGTTGACCCCTTTTTCCATCAGACAGAGCTTATAGAAAAGTGAACAGGAAGCAAATTCTTTCCTTTAAGAGTTGACCCCTTTTTCCATCAGACAGAGCTTATAGAAAAGTGAACAGGAAGCAAATTCTTTCCTTTAAGAGTTGACCCCTTTTTCCATCAGACAGAGCTTATAGAAAAGTGAACAGGAAGCAAATTCTTTCCTTTAAGAGTTGACCCCTTTTTCCATCACACAGAGCTTATAGAAAAATGAACAGGAAGCAAATTCTTTTCTTTAAGAGTTGACCCCTTTTTCAGTCGGACAGAGCTTACAGAAAAATGAACAGGAAGCAAATTCTTTCCTTTAAGAGTTGACCCCTTTTTCCATCAGACAGAGCTTATAGAAAAGTGAACAGGAAGTTCTGAAAGTTGCCCTCCTTTGAAAAATGCCGAAAAAATCTGCTAGGTGTTCCCATTCCCCTTCAGTATTTGAACATACAGGTTTTTAGCAAACAGTGAGCATCCAGATTAGATGCTGCTTTTTGCAGTATCTACACTGTTTGCCATTTATCCAGCTATTTTTTAGACACATCATTAAATAGTATGTTGAGATTTTTCAAAACAAGTATGGTGAGAAGTTATGGTGCCTGAATATTTAGGGCAAATATGGTTAACCCCTCTATTTGTTGACAGGTGAAATGGAAGTTGAAGAAAGGTGATGAAGCATCAGAGGGCTATACTAAGGAAGATTTACAAAATATCTTTTCAAAAGTATGTATACACTTGTACAATACATTGATTGATTGTTTTGGGTTTAACGACACATCAACCCTCGTAGGTTATTTTATGTCATCTCCCAGAGAAAGGGAGAAAAGAGATCAGAGAGATAGTAAAGGAGATGAAAGTAAGGGGCAGAGGAGAAAGAGGAAAATGAATGGAAGTGTCGAAACAAAAGAAATAACCCCATTCCTCTTCTATAAGCCAAAATCAGATGGACGGTCCAGCTTTTACATCTTTGGTTTCTAGGAAGCCAGTACACAATAAGGATTTTTCTCTTTTGTCAGTTACCACAAGATTATAAAATGACTACAGGAAACATTTCTGAAAATGTCTAGTTTGTGCCTGTCGGGGTTACATGGCTCCACGGCCTCCGCCCATCGGGGCTTGAAGAAATAGATGGGCTTCATGATGCTTCCACGCAGAGCTGAAAACTGAAATGGACCCGCACACAAGTATTGGTAAACGGCTTAGAGGATCTAAGCCTGCCCAGGCAAAGCGGTGCGAGTCAGCCCATCCATGCTTATAAACCCTATTGGTTTCATTGGGCGACAGGGCTTGAGATGTCATTTCGTCTCATTGTCAGGTAAAAGTTCCACAAAATTGGAAGCAACGTCTCCAAAATGACCTTTACAGTGTTGAAGAAAAACCTCAAATCAAACAAACATTACATGGCTCTAGATAAGGAGTTATGAAGATAAATTTATTATACGACGTCGCTTCTGAGTATGTTATCCTTTTTTTCTTTCTCTGCAATAATTGAAAAAAATAAAACCCTCATTCCTGACTCAAGAGTTTTTCAATGGTCAAAGGGAGGTAACTCTTCATTCCATATCATCTCATACTGCAGGATATGATTCTAACACAAATGCCTTAACCCTTAAGATGCCGAGAAAAACTACATCAGAAAATGTCTGTTTATGTTGTCTGCTAAATTTTTTTGCAAACTTCTTAAAAATATTTTTGCATACAGGCAAACAGTATGGACCCAAATCAGACTGCTCCTAGAGTAGCAGACTGATTTAGGTCCACACTGTTTGCAAAAATTGCTATAACCAGCAGATGTCAAAGCAGACGGCAATTGTCATGATTGGCATGTCATGGGTTACTTGAAGAAGAGGATACATATCACATCTTGGCAAAGACTTAGAGGAGCCTGCTGTTCACAGACATATAACACAGACCCAGAGGAAGCTTCAGACACAGAACTACATATGTGGCCTGGCTCAGTCGCCATTTTATAAGGCTTGAGGAGAATGGGAACCCCTGGAACATTTTTCAGCCTTTTTTCAAAGGGAGACAACTTGCAGGACTTCCGGTTCGCATTTCTATGAACTCAGTATCACTGAAAAAGGGGACTTCTCTTAAAGGAAAGAATTTGCAACTTAGGTAGGAGCAAATTCTTTTGCTTTAAGGGTTAACCCCTTTTGGCATGGGTGTACTTAAACCTCAGGACCAAATTATTTCCTTTAAAAGTTGACCAGACAAAATACTTTTGCAGGAGTTGCCTCCCCTGAAAGTGTATCCATTCCCCTTAAAAAAGCATTTCACACAAAATACAAGCCCAGGAGACAGTAAAAGGAAGCCATTCAAGGTCTAGATGTGTGTAGAACTGTACTGCTCTGTTTTGGTGTATCTTTTCTTGTCAAAAACTAGAACTTTACACCAAATGAGTATCGAGTTCTGCAGTATGGTCAGTTGGCCCCCGCCCGTCGGGGCTTGAAGAAATAGACTGGGCTGCATGATGCTTCCACGCAGAGCTGAAACCAACCCTACATGAGTACTGGTAAACTGCTTAGAGATTCTAGCCTGCCCAGGAAGAGTGTTGCGAGTCGGACCGTCCATGCATATAAACTCTATTGGTTTCATTGGGCAGCAGGGCTTGAGATGTCATTTCATCTTGATGTCTTGTAAAAGTCCCACAAAATTGGAGGCAGTGCTCCAAATTGACCTATACAGTGTTGATGAGGATGATAAACCTCAAATCAAACAAACAAAGCAGTATGGTCAGTTCCTTACTTTCAGGAGTGAAAAATGCACCAACAGAGTAGTCAACATTGACAAGAACGCACAAATGTGGAATGCCGTGTTTCGGGAAACACAAGCAGCAAAGTCCACTGTGTGGGGGCTATCTGTCCTGGGAAACCATGGCTGAGCAGCAGTGGGGATGGGCCTGGAGAGAGAGGAGGCTGTTTGCAACAGCTGCTCTTATTCATCTGAAATGTTACATTTATTTGAGGTGGAAGAACGGCGTGAGAGAGGAACAAAAATGGCCAAGATCAACATTGGACTACAAATAGGACTCGACTCAGTCACACACCCATATCCACCAGAAGTTTCAAAAGTTATGCCTTAGCTGCAACATACCATGCCCATCAGCATCAGCAGGCCTCATATTTTTTCAGGCATTTGCAGGATCTCAGGCTTTTTATGTCCCCGGTAGCGATAGCGGGGACATATTGTTTTTGCCCTGTCTGTTTGTGGGTTTGTTGGTTTGTTGGTTTGTACGTGGACAACTTTAACGTTGGCCATAACTTTTGAACCGTTTGAGATAGAGCTTTCATATTTGGCCTGAAGGTTCCTTGTGACAAGACCTTCACATTCATGCAAAAAAATTTGACCTGTGACCTTGACCTTGGACCTACTTAAAAGAAAAAAATAACATTGGTCATAACTTTTGAACCACTTGAGATACAGCCTTCATATTTAGCATGTATGTTCCATGTGACAAAAGCTTTACATTCATGCAAAAAATTTTGACCTGTGACCTTGACCTTGACCTTTGACCTACTTAAAATATAAAAATAACATTTTGGCCATAACTTTTGAACGGTTTGAGATAGAACCTTCATATTTTGCGTGTAGGTTCCTTGTGACAAATGCTTTACATTCAAGCAAAAAAATTTGACCTGTGACCTTGACCTTTGACCTACATAAAAGAAAAAGTTAACATTGGTCATAACTTACGAACCGTTTGAGATACAGCCTTCATATTTAGCATGTAGGTTCCCTGTGATAAAAGCTTTACACTCATGCAAAAAAAATTGACCTGTGACCTTGACCTTGACCTTTGACCTACTTAAAATAAAAAAATAACATTTTGGTCATAACTTTTGAACGGTTTGAGATAGAGCCTTCATATCTTGCATGTAGGTTCCTTGTGACAAGAGCTTTACATTCACATGAAAAATTGTGACCTTGACCTTTGACCTACATAAAAGAAAAAGTTTATATTGGTCATAACTTTTGAACTGTTTGAGATACAGCCTTCATATTTAGCATGTAGGTTCCTTGTGACAAGAGCTTTACATTCACATGAAAAACTTTGACCTGTGACCTTGACCTTTGACCTACATAAAAGAAAAAGTTAATATTGGTCATAACTTTTGAACTGTTTGAGATACAGCCTTCATATTTACCATGTAGATTCCTTGTGACAAACGCTTTACATTCATGCAAAAATTTTGACCTGTGACCTTGACCTTTGACCTACTTAAAAAAATAAACATTTTTGGTCAGAACTTTCAAACCGTTTGGGATAGAGCTTTCATATTTGGCATGTAGGATCCCTGTGATTAGAGCTTTTCATTCATGCAAAATGTTTGGACCATGACCTTGACCTTTGACCTACTTAAAAAAAAATAATAAAATTGTTCATAACTTTTGAACCGTTTAAGATAGAGCCTTAATATTTGGCATGTAGGTTCCTTGTGGCAAGAGCTTTACATTCATGTAAATTTTTTTCACCCGTGACCTTGACCTACTTTAAAGAAAAAATATTATTGTTCATAACTTTGAACCATTTAAGATAAAGCTTTCATATTTGGCATGTAAGTTTCTTGTGTCAAGGGCTTCCCACACAAACAAAAATCTTGAACTGTGAGCAACTATGAATGAAAAATGACCATGCCCGGGGACATGTTCGTGTTTCACAAACACATCTTGTAGAGCTTGATTTTTTCTAGATTTCAGGCTTTTAGATATTGATTTCCCCCTATATTCTGTTTAAAATGACTATTTAACCTTAATTCATTTAGTCCAACCCATTCCTGACTATCAGCCAATCAAATTATTTGATATAATGTATTCATTCAGTTCACAAACCGAATAACAAGCAGTGTAGATCCTGATCAGATGGCTTCTTTAGAAGCCATCTGAACTGGATCTACACTGTTTGCAAAGGTTATGGTTGTCATGTACTGCAGGATAAGGGTTAAGGTTGCAAAATTGGTCCTTTCAGGCATGGAAAAGCTTGGCCAGTATGAGGCCTGCATCAGGCATGCAATAGACATCAAATAATGTGTCAGAAATGATTGAGGAAACTGGTGATGAAGATCTGAGCCAACAGAGACAACTTTTGAGAACTGTTAATGTTTTACGAGGTGATGAGCCAAGCCAAGCACAATAAAAGTTCAGACAGAATGTGTCTAAAATAATGCGCTTTACTCTGGTGTCGGCAAAACTCCTGTTCGGCCCGAAACACAGTGTGCACACACAATTGCACACACAATACCTTTAAGCACCAAAATATAAGTGCAGTTGCCAAGAACAAACTCTGCTCAAACAGCAGGGAGCATAAACTTAACCTATTGTAGGGAAGAAACCCCTAAATGGGTACCTTGGCAAACAGTGCAGACCCAGATCAGATGCCACATAACATGGCGTCTGATCAGGGTCCGCACTGTTTGCTAACAGGATTTTCTGTCAAAAAAGGGAATAAAAATGAGAATCAGGCCTAACATCCCTTAAATGACAAATGGAATTGTCCAACATATAGCAACGGAAGAGTCCACCAGTATACAATGGATTAATACTAAAGTTGGTGCTCACCCTGGTAACTGCTCTTCTAATATGGAAATGGAGTAAGACATTGGAAACAAAAAGGAGAGGGCAAAAGAAAGTTTACTGTCCCTTGAACAGGATGGTCTTTAGGTAAAAGAAATAACTACAGACCTAAGCAGTATTGCTTACAGAGCTGCAGAGAATTTATACAGAGCAGGTATTACAAAAACAAGAGCCTGAGCATTCTCTGGACACAAGCCGTGTCTGAAAATCACAGAAAAGTCATAAAAAGTTTAAAGCCGCTTAAGGCATTATGCCTGCCAGGTTTCAGCGGGATTAAGAAGGACTTAAAGACTGTTTCGCAAATGATTTTTCTAAAAGAGTCCAGGCTGAATATGAATAAGGTTTCGAAGTTAATGAAGAGTTTCTTTCGATGAAATGAAACTTGACATAGTAAAACCTGTCTTATATGCTTCAGATGCAATAGTAGACTGTTACTTTGGCCGACATGACAACTGTGTGAAATATTCTTATGTCTGCACAAACTCTAAAAATGACGAGACCTGGCTAGAAAAAAGTGCCTTTCTAAAAAGTGATTTCAAAATAAATGATGAAACAAGTGAGGATAAAAAATTTCGGCAGTGTGTGCAGTATTGTCTGGACCCAAGTATGCTCAATAAAACCCTGCAAAATGCAAATACGCAGAAAGTCGAAGGTGCAAATAGGGCCATACACACAACTGTTGCCAAAAATGTAACATACCGTAGAAATTATGGTAGCCAGGTCCATACTGCAGATCACTATGTCAATCATGGCCCTCGGGGCCAGTTGTTCAAAACTAACGATGTTAATTCAAAACTAATGATGTCGTTAGTTAACATATCGTTAAAACTTTGATCATCTGGTATGGCAAATGTGCTAATATGTTTGCTGAAAAAAATGTGAGCAGCTTTTGCAAATGCAAAAGCTGCTCACATTTTTTTTTAGCAAAATACCGGAATATTAGATATTGTACTTACTAGAACAGTTAACAGTTCAGCCACTAAAAAGCTCGTTATACTATCGATGCTCTGAACAACTGGCCCCTGGTGAGTCCACAAACAGGTTCTGTAAAGCCCTTGGTTGTCCAATGATCCCTGGTACACAGGTCACAAAGTGTCTAAAATACATACAGCGCAAAAACCAAATGCATAAAAGTTACAAAAAATCAAAATAATACAGAGATGCCAGGTGTAGAAGGAGGCATGACGTGTTCAAATTGTATGAAATATGTTAAGAAGAACAGAATTATGAGAAAAATAAGCTATTGCCAGTTGACAAAATACCATGCTTTTGGTTACCACATGATCATAGGAGCTATTCAGAGAAATCAGCTCTCCCGAAAACAAACATAGCTTTCAAAAAGCCTTTTTTTTTACTGCAGTGCAACCTATATATATATAGTTTAGTTAAAATGTGGAGCAGCACATATTGTTTTGATGTTATGGTTAATGAAATACATGTATTTATAGAGTGAAGCCCGTTTGCAAATTTCTGTTAACATTTTGTTTGTGGCTATCTCCGTCTACAATTTTAGATCCGAGCAAGCTGAAATTTGAAACAATGCATATTGTTCCAAGATTAAGGCCCATCAAATATTGAGTTATGCCCCTTTAAAAATTTCTGTAAACAGTTTGTTTGTGGCTCCTTTCTCCTGCAGGTAACATTCAATCTAGCTGAAGCCTGATACATGTATTTAGTTTGACTATGATGTGGAGCAGCACATATTGTTTTGAGGTTACGGTTCACAAATTATTTATAGTATTATGCCCCTTTGAAAAGTCCTGTAAACAGTTTGTTTGTGGCTACTTTCTCCTGCAGGTAACATTCAACCTAGCTAAAACTTGATGTGGAGCAGCACAGTTATTTATAGAATTATTATTTATAGAATTATGCCCCTTTGAAAATTTCTGTAAACATTTCATTTCCGTCTCACTCCTATAGTTAAAAGCTGAAACTTGATATATAGTTAGACCATGATATGGAGGAGTGCATATTGTTTCGAGATTGCAGTCCAACAAATATTAATCTGCCATGGGTGTGTAATGCCCCGCTTGCAGAGATCTTGTTTATAAAGTAATGTTTGCATGCAGTTTTACAGTATAGTCAAACTTCAATGGCTCGAACGTCTTTGGGGATATAAAAATTTGTTCTAGACAGGGAAGTTCGAGCCATTGAGGGTTAAACATAACACCAGGTAAAGAGACATAATGGGCATGATTTTAGGAATTTTTTTTTAGCTCATCTGAGCACTTCGTGCTCAAGGGGAGCTATTGTGATTGGTCTTCATCCGTCCGTGCGTGCGTCCGTCGTCAACTTTTGCTTTAAACGACTTCTTCTCCACAACTGCTGTACAGATTTTAAAATAATTTCACAGGAATGTTCCATGGGTGACCCTCCACCAAAATTGCTCAAATCGTTCCGCTCGGGTGAACAAGATGGCCGCCAGAGTTTAAAATAGAAAAACCTTTAAATGACTTCTCCTTAACCAGTGCATGGATTTTGTAATAATTTCACAGGAAGGTTCCTTTGGTGACTCTCTGCTAAAATTGCTCAAACGGTTCCGCTTGGATGAACAAGATGGCCGCCAGAGCTAAAAATAGAAAAACCTTTAAACGACTTCTCCTTAACCAGTGAATGGATTTCAAAATAATTTCACAGGAATGTTCCTTGGGTGACCTTCTACCAAAATTGCTCAAATCATTCCGCTCGGGTGAACAAGATGGCCACCAGAGCTAAAAATAGAAAAACCTTTAAACAACGTCTCCTCCCTAACCAGTGCATGGATTTTGAAATAATTTCACAGGAATGTTCCTTGGGTGACCTCTACCAAAATTGCTCAAATTGTTCCGCTCGGGTGAACAAGATGGCCACCAGAGCTAAAAATAGAAAAACCTTTAAACAACTTCTCCTCAACCAGTGCATGGATTTTGAAATAATTTCACAGGAAGGTTCCTTTGGTGAGTCTCTATGAAAAATGCTCAAACCGTTCCGCTGGGATGAACAAAATGGTCACCAGAGCTAAAAATAGAAAAACCTTTAAACGACTTCTTCTCCTTAACCAGTGGATGGATTTCAAAATAATTTCACAGGAATGTTCCTTGGGTGACCCTCTAACAAAATTGTTCAAACCATAAATTATGCTCGGATGAACAAGATGGCCACCAGAGCTAAAAATAGAAAAACCTTTAAATGACTTTTTCTCCTTAACCAGTGGATGGATTTCAAAATAATTTTACAGGAATGTTCCTTTGGTGACCCTCAACAATAATTGCTCAAAATTTCCTGCTGGGATGCATAAGATGGCCGCCAGAGCTAAAAATAGAAAAATCTTTAAAAGTCTCCTCTTCCTTAGCTATTGGATGGATTTTGAAATAACTGCACAAGAATGATCCTTGATGGACCCTCTACCAGAATTGCTCAAACTGCTCTGCTCGGATGAAAAGATGGCCACCAGGGCTAAAAATAGAAAAAAAATTTTTAAACGACTTCTGGCCCTTAACCAGTGGATGGATTTCGATATAATTTCACAGGAATGTTTCATGGGTGACCCTCTATTAAAATTGTTCAAACAATTCTGCTGGGATGAAAAAGGTGTCCTCTAGAGCTAATAGTAGAAAAACTTTTAAATAACCAGAGGATGGATTTCAAATTAATTTCATCATAACACCTGTGTGACATAGTACATTTTTCATATCTCCAAAATGGCAACTTTTATGATGAAAATCCATGATTTTTTTCTTATCAATGCTCAAAACATAGGTTGGTCTTTGTTAGAACTGCCTCATTGAGGCCTTTCTAACGAGTACCCACAACCTATGTCTTGGATTAGAAATAAGAAAAATAATGTATACCGCCATAAACCCCAGTTTTCTCTATATGGAGTGGGGTTTATGGGGTCTTCATTTCACGGACTTGTTCATGTGATGTCACAGGAATGTTCCTTGGGTGACACTCTTCCAAAATTGCTCAACCTGGCGTGCTTGGATGAACAAGATGGCTAAAATTATAAAAACTTCCTTGGGTCAACCAAAATTGCTCAAACACTCTACTCTACCATATATTACCTACAATTTCATTTGCACAATATGGATCAGGTGAGCGACCCAGGGCCATCATGGCCCTCTTGTTTTATTTTTTATCTTTTATAAAAGAAGGTATGTTGTGTGTACTCATTAGGATCACCTCAAAGTATGATTGCCTCTTTGAGGTGATTCTAATGAGTACACACAGCATGCCTTTTCAAGAGAATATGAGGAAAACCTCGTTGAATTATTCTAAATATATAGATATCTTGGTGTTTGAATCAGCCATTTCATTTATTTCATTGAATGAAAAGTAATTTCATTGAAATAAAAAGTAATTTCATTGAATGAAAAGTAATTCCATTAAATGAAAAGTAATTGAAGCGACACTTCACTATTCCATTTACATAATTTGTTTTCAGTATGGAGAGGTTCTCAACATTGTGATGTCGGTGAAGAAATCGGGAACAGCTATAGTGGAATTTTCCTCACCATATGCAGCTGTATGTAATAAAACATAGATTCAGATATGGAAGCTCGAGGAAAACCAAGGAATAGTTTTCTGTATTTCTTGTTAGAAACATATGTTGTGGGTACATGCTAGAATCACCTCAGGGAGGTCACCTCAGGGAGGTGATTCTAGCATGCACCCACAACATATGTTTTTATACTCAAAAAAAGGAAAAATTATCCCTTAATTGTCCAAACTACTCAAGATATGCTTCTAATAAATGCATGTACCCACAACATATGTTTCTAACAAGAAATAAGGAAAACTATTGCTTTATTAGCCTTGTTACTCCCCTTGATATCTGGAGCTGTTTTGATAGATTTCTGTAGTGTATGTTATAGGTACACATAGATTTCAGTATTTAGTCTAACCGCTTCTGTTCGGTGATCAGGAGGTCACAGGTTTGATACCTGCTGGGTCGGCAACATTCTTTCATGAAGATTGATCATGAAATCTTTTTTACCCTTGACCTCTTTTTTACGGTCATTCTCTCCCGTCGGCTGATTTCAGAATGGCTGTTGTCAGTTTTTGGGCAATAAAGTGCACTCATTAAGATAACACACCCGTGCAACATAGTGCATTTTTTCACATCTCCAAAAATCTGTGTTATTTTTTATTTATACTACAAACAGAGGTTGGTGGTGCTCATTAGAATCACCTCATTGAGGCGGTTGTGACGAGTACCCACAATGTATGACTTGGAGCAGAAATAAGAAAATAATGTTTACCCCCATAAACCCCAGTTTTCTCTATATAAAGTGGGGTTTAGGGGTGTTCATTTCATGGACTTGTTCATGTGATGGTACTGGTTAACTGCCTGTGTATAAGCCTGCCAAGGAAAAGTGCAAGAGCTTGATAGGACCAAATTGTGTTGACTGTGCCATTGAGCTCCAATTAAAACCAAAACAAAATTAGACTTAGCTTTGCAGTTACCTAAGATACTAAAAGGGTGGCTGTTATATGAAGGTGACCTCTTACACAGGTTTACTTTATAGTCAGGTTTCCTATTCAAGGAAGGCAGTTTCATTCACATTTTATGAAATTGCTTCTCTTAAAAATATGGGTATTACTTGCAGAACCTTGCTGTTCAGAGTGAGACGGGAAAGCCATCTGTACCCTTGACCATGACCTGGCTCCAAGGTCAACCACCTAAGGATAGACTATCTGAAGGTCAAGGTCAACCATACTCAGAAAAAGAACAGTCTAGTGGTAGTACAGGGCTGTTTCCATCAGCAGGCACTTTCTCAGGAAACACAGGAGTAAGTTCTATTTTTGCTTTGACTTAAGTCAGTCTTTAACCCAATGCATGTGGGAAACCCCTAAAGGGGTACCTTGGCAAACAGTACAAGCCCAAATCAGATGCCGCAAAATGCAGCGTCTAATCTGGGCCTGCACTATTTGCTAACAGAATTTTCTGTCAAAAATAGAAAGAAAAAAAAAATAGGTCTGACACCCCCTATATGACAAATGGACTTGTCCAACATATAGCAATGGGGTGAGTGAGTGAGTACTTGAGTTTTAAGTCTCGCCAACAGCTAAGGTCATACTTTGACGGGACCTCGGTTTAAAGACTCATCCAAAAGGGAAGAATCCACTAGTATAAAATGGGTTAAGGGAATAACATATGGACCTGTATTAAGCAAGCACCTAATCGATAGTCAAAATGTTGTTAATACAGGTGGATTTTAATGCATTTACCATTATTTGGAACTGATTTGATTTGTTTGATTTGAGGTTTAACGTCCCCGTCAACACTGTAAAGGTCATTTTGGAGACGTTGCTTCCATTTTATGGGACTTTTACCCGACATTGAGATGAAATGACATCTCAAGCCCTGTCGCCCAATAAAACCAATAGGGTTTATTAGCATGAACGGTCCGCCTCGCACCGCGGTTCCTGGACAGGCTTAGATCCTCCAAGCGGTTTACCAGTACTAGTGTGCGGGCTGGATTCAGCTCTGCGTGGAAGCATCATGCAGCCCATATATTTCTTCAAGCCCCTATGGGCGGGGGCGATTTTTGGAACTGAAAACAAAATTGCTTAAAACAGGTTTCTTGTTTAATACTTGTGGCCACTATGACAGGTTTTACTATGTATACTATGCCCATCTGACTGGTGATCAGAAGGATGCAGGTTCGATTCCTGCTGGGGTCGACAACATTTGAAATCTGGGACGTTACACTCCAATACATGTACAAACATTTACTGTGTCTACAGTTTCAAGGGAGATTACTCTTTCAGGAATATTTTTGTGGGTGGTTTAGTGAGGTGAAGGTGTTGTGTTGTGTATCATAAGTCTCCAGGGCATCCAGCTGATACTATTTTTAAACCTCAGTGGTAAAGGGATTAAGCACCCCCTTGTAAACCAGGGGTTGTGAGTTCATTTCTGGGTTCTTCAGAATGAGTCTTTAAAGGTCATATACAAGGTATAGAAATCCATAATACAAAAAGACACTGACTCAAGGAATCGAAGGGCTAAAACTGCACCACATTATCTTTAATTGTAATTTGAAATGTGAAATATTTCATGGAAACAGGACAACTTCAGACTGCCTCATTAATATTCATGAGGTATTCTATGATGTCATAGATGCACATTGAATTTTTTAAACTTTTTAAATATGAAATACCTTGTGTTTTATAGTCCTTAGGAACGGTATAATCACCTATTTGAATTATTGAAACTTATCTCAACTGATATGCTAAGCCAGTTTTCTCCTATTTTCAATTGCAAGCCTTAAATTCAGACCTTTAATATTTTTTAAAATAATTTACATTCCAGTTTCTGTATTTGTAAGTGGGTGAAATATTGTACAGAACTTACTGATCTG
The DNA here is from genome assembly GCA_963580285.1 of Lucinisca nassula. NCBI lineage: Eukaryota > Metazoa > Mollusca > Bivalvia > Lucinida > Lucinidae > Lucinisca > Lucinisca nassula. The sequence continues at coordinate 80,983,248 of OY757012.1, forward strand.
TTTAAAAGGCATGTAAAAACACTTACATTAACTAGTCTAAATGAAAATTATAATTAAATGGTAGTTTTAAACATTTTTAGAAAATACTTTAAATGCAAATTTAAGTTTAAATTTCGAAATCAAATTTCTCATTTCTATCCTAAATGATGAACAACATACACAGTAACCAAAGGGCATGAGAAAACTGCATTAGGCAACTGCAAAATAGAAAATATGGTAGTTTTAAATTATTTTTAAAAAGTTTAAAGCCACTATGACATCACAGAAAATTGCATTGTGGATTAAAATCAAAGAAAATTCAAGGGAGGTTACTCTTAGGGGAAAATAGGTATGTATCAAATATAAATGAGTATACCTTCTAATAGAACGAATGGAAATTTTGTGATGCGGTTTTCAATAAAATGACCCTCTTTGTGTCTGCTTTCACCTTGCTTCACACTAAGAGTTTTTAAAATTTCTTTGTAATTGCTCTTTGAACCAAGGTCCTGTCTCCATATGACCTTTGTTGTTGGTGAGACATAAAACTCAAACAATAAATCATTTTAGGAAAGTCATGTGGTTTTTCTCTGTATATTCCTTGGTCTACTTTGATAAATTGTCAGCCCATAATAAGTGATATTTGTTGACAGGACCATAAATCCAAACAAAAAAAGTGAGGTTATGACAAGTCATGTTTCTCTTTCAGATGGGATTCACACAAGGACTGTCCAGTGAAAATAGAGATTTTGAAAGTATTGTGTTAATGAAAATGAGGCAGGCTGAAGAGAGAAAAAGACTGATAGAACAAATGCAGAAAGAAGATGAAGACAAAACATGATGTTTAATGAATGAATTCTGGCACAAGAGAGAATCAGTCTTAGGATCCTTCAACCAGTGAACATGAAAGATCAGTCTTGCTGTATGAAGTGAATTCACAGTGCATAATGGCCCTTTGATCAGTGAAGATAATACATCAGCCTTGGTGTTAGTTGGCCATCCAAACCACAAAAAATACTTCTGATGGCAAAATTGAGTAGAGTATGGCATCCATGCTAATAGTGTTCTTTAGTGTGATGCAAAAGTGATAGGGGTGGATGCTACTTCTGAAAATGCCCCTGAGCCTCAGAATTAGGTCAAAGGTCAAATGAGTGCAAAAATACAATAAAATTTGTATACCGTAAAAATTCGGCTATAAGACGAGGATTTTTCCCTCCAAAATGAGCCCGAAAAATTGACCCCGTCTTATAGCCGAGGTCATGGACTGCATGCTTTTTTCCGGCAATGTCCGGCGAAGACCAGACATACGGAAAATGCCGATCGATGAAATTTGAATTGATATAAATCGCCGCCCACAAACCGACGCTACCATTTTTCTGCACGCGATCGGTAAATGACGTCATCCGACGCCAGCACCCCAACACGTGTTTAATGTCATTGTGTGTATCTCGTTCATAAAAAAAAACGTTAGGAACCGGTAAAAAATATTTTCTCGATAGCTAAACGGTTGTGAATAGAGGTGGATAGAAAACCAGCGCTTTGCACAGCTCCCGAATTATCCCCAGAAGCTCCGTGCCAATAACCAACAACAGCGTTCAACTTTTCTCGCCCAGCGTCTGCTATTTGGCGCCAAAACATAACCATTCATGAAATCATAGAATAGTCCATTTTTTGTAATGCAAACTTCTACTGTTAGATGTAGCTAATTGTCTGAGGAGCGATTAAATCATTTTCACATTGATTGTGGATTAAATTTTATGATTGGAGGATAAACGCAAATACGAGACATAACTTGATCATATTTTCACACATTATCGACACGCACCGTAGGGTGGCAATTATATGACAGGGATTAACAATAGTGTCATACTTGAACCGTAATAAATACACAGATGGTTTGTCTGCATTAATTATTGCGATTTACTTACTGGTCTAGTTTTACCGGATTTAAGGACTCAGAAAGACTGAGTTGTAGACGATTTTTGTTTGCACTTGCCCGGCGCGTTTTCGGTCTTGTCTCGGGCAGCCGGGAAATGGATTTGGCAGCACTGTCGTTTATTCAATAGAAGTCTTAGCCAGCAAAGCATGTACCGGGCCAACTTCGGGCCGACGGCGATACGACCTATCGGCCCGACTTTTCCCCTTTTCCAGACGCTTAATAGACCTACCGATTCAGATTCAGTAAGAGTTGTCTCTCTTTGTAACTCTCACAAACGAAGACATTATGTCAACAGACATAAACAAAGCCATGTGAGGGGTAAGTAGAGGGGTTTTCTGACGAAAAAAGGCCGATTTTTCACATCTAAACGGCATCTAGCGGTAGCAGATAGGCCCCGACAGTTATGGCAAAAATTTGACCCGTCTTATAAAAGAGTATAAGCAAAATCCCACATTAGAAGAACTGAAAAAGGGGTCCCGTCTTATAGCCGAATCGCCTTATAGCCGAATTTTTGCGGTATGCTGGCATTTGTACCCTCTATCTAAGCAGACCAAAAAAAGTTAATTAAAACACCAGCAATGTACTTAGGACATATTGTTTGTGCATCATATGTGAGAAAGATGTTGTATCATAGAGCTGGCCAGGGTCAAAGGTCATTGAAGTACAAATTTTCTTTAAATATGCATCAATAGTTATTGTACAAAGGGTTAACTAGTATGTCAACTGAAACAAAGCCAAATGAGTTGCCATTTCCTTATCTAGGAAGCATAAAACCCACACATTATACAAACAGCATAATGGCCAACCTAATCGGCCTTAGGTCAAAGGTCATTTAAGTACGTATTTGGCAAAATATGTTTATTTTGCAAAATACGTTGTTTATTCACATGCCATCCATTATTATAAGTAACATGCCAAACCGTCTTCTGAGTTCTTACTAAATGTCACAGTGATATATCAAGGATATGGTATGTGATGAAGATATATCTAATAATAACACAAGTGGGTCATCATCAAAGGTCACATGCAGCAACTGTAAAACACTTATATTTGGCGGTCATTTTATTTTGGCGCTATTTGTAGTCAAGGAAAAAAAAACGCCAAAATAAAAATCTGCCAATAAAGCTAAAAGAATGCAAGAGAAGAAACTTTATTCTACACATCACAGTTATAATGTGTCAATAGGTCATAGGCATCATAGGTGACAAAAGAAAAAGTGTATTTACTTCTTTAGAAGCTGAATTGTTAAAAGAAAAAGTGTATTTACTTCTTTAGAAGCTGAATTGTTCTAGTCATAAGACAGCTCAAAACGGCTGAATGAAAACAAACACACCTTGAGAGTTATTGTCAAAATTGTAGATGTAATTAGTAATTGATTGATGGCTTTAACTGTGAGCTCAATATGATGGGTAAACCAATCAGATAAGAGGAAAGTGACACACCTCCAGACAGACATGTGGATTATCAAGGTAGCACATTGGGTTAATCATGCGGTAAACACAAAAATTTAACTAATTACTACAGTTTTTGCATGAAGCTGTTGATGACCAACTCCGATGATTTCGACCGATTTTTTTTCTTCGGAAATCGAAAATCCACCAGAATATAAATCCGCAAAAAGGTCTTCTCATAAAACGCCACAAAATTTGCTGCCGCTTAATGTAAGTGTTTGACAGTATTCAAAGTTTGTATTTTACAAGATGCCACTTCATTTTAAGAGCCGTTTAAATCACTACAATGTAAAGGGTAACAGCTAATATGAATTCGCGATTGCGCCCAAATGATTTAATGATTTTACTTCAACATTGACAAGTCTATGCAATGCAAACCAAATGGGGTTTCTCCGATATCACAGATACAAGCTTTCTTCCGCATAATCTGAAATGATAGACATAGTCATAACAAGCCATTTTAACTTCGTATCTCGACTTCTAGATATTTGGGTGGTTTATTAAATATCAACAATACCTATTTCGATGGTTTTATCAGTCAGATTTATCCCCAGAACTTCAGTTAAATAAAGCAAATTCTTCTGATACCGAGGCCCCATTTTTAGATATACATCTGTCTATTGTAGATGGGTTTGGTTCCTGGAAAATTTATGATAAACGCGATGATTTTGACTTAGAGATTGTAAATTTTCGTATGTTGGATGGTGATGTTCCTTGTGCGGCATCCTATGGCGTTTATATTTCGCAATTAATTCGATTTACCAGAGTGCCTAGTCATGTGACTGACTTCAACACTCGATATAAATTGTTAACTGCTAAACCTCTTAATCCGGGCTATCGGTATCATAAACTAGGCAAAGCCTTTTCAAAATTTTGAAGTCGTCATTCCGATTTAATTCCAAAATCCAATGTTGGACTTAAAAGGTCTATTGGAACCCGAAATTTATGGTGACATAGTATATACATTCAGAAATATATATAATTCAATAATTTCAGCACCCAGCTTCGTAAAAATCATTCTTCGATATAAAAAAATTGGGTACAACATAAAGGTTATACGACAGACTGCATGCATGGTAGTTAACCCAAGCACAGTTGACAACTTTGCTTCCCTCTTTAATTGCATGCTGATGGGTCAGGCCTTAGATTCTATGACCGTCCCAGCGCAATGGCTTGCTGAGAATTAGAGAGAATTTAGTTTTATGTAATATTGGTTGGTGCCTGATGCTCTGTTTCTGGTCAGGCCCATCGGAGTACAACTTTTGGTTTTCTTTTGCTCAAGCATTTTAGTGGTTTCTTGCTGTCCTCACTAAAGCGCGACGGAAGTATGGGCGAGGATTGCAGCTGCATAAAATCCATTTAAGAAGACCCCCCCTCCCGCGGAATTCGCTTCACTGACCGTTCCAAGGCCATTCTTCTGTCGCGTTTTTTTTTTTGTTTGGGGTTTGTCTTTGAATATGTGTATCGCTTATATTATTTTGTTTTGGATTGCCAATTGGATCATTGTGGAAAAGTAACTGTCCTTTTGTCTTTCCACTATTGATATTTCCATTAGGTAGTCATTTCATTTTTGTGTTTCTTTCCCTTTGGTGCCCTTGATTGGAGCTGTGGGTTAGTTGTATTGATTCCTGATCATTGCCTTCACTTCAAACAAATACACGTAACAAGTGTATTTTTTGATAATAAATACTTGTCATCAACACATCCTGGGGTTAAATACGACAAAATTGGATTAGACAACATCCATTTTCAACAGTTTTGTACTTCAATAACCCCTGACCTATAAGACTGACATACTTAGAGGGTACATTTAAAATAATTTTCCATTGTTCTCTGCACCTGGATAGTTTTATGGTGATTTTAAGCAAGCATTTACCCAAAATATATGTTAAAAGAGAGTTATGAGTAGTTTCCTGTTTATTTTGTACTCATTTGACCTTTGACCTTCTTGGCCTCAGACGCATTTCCAGGTGGCACCTACCCCTATGATTGTTGACACACATTAAGGATTACATTTAGCCTGGGTGCCATACTCTAGCCAATTTTGTCATCAAACGTAAAAACATCAAGCTTTTTTGCACCTGCTTAGTCACGCATAAAGGATGTTTTTATGTGTTGTTAATTGTTTTATCTATTATTGCCAGTTATCAGAGATGCGACATTTTAATAAGGGGATAAGGTTAAAGTTTGAATTTTAATTGTCTTTCACAAAGAAAGTGTTAAAATCGGCCCTGCTCATAATAGAGTAACATTTCAGTTGAAAATATTTAATGCTTGCAAAACCCATTTTATATCGCCATTTCTGTTTTAAAAAAATGGCACAGTGTAGTATTCTGTCTATGTTGTGATAAAAACCGGCCTGGCAACCCGGTTCAGTCAGCTGGTGGGTACTGACTAATAAAACCTGTTGTCGGACAGGCTAGCTCAACGGAAGTCGCGAGTTGACTTACGGTAGTTGCGCAAAGGCAATGTTTCAGGCCCATAACAGAAACAAAGTCACAAAGAAAGAATCCAATGCTATATCAATATCGGGGATCAGCAATGATTCAAGTCTGTAACATAAGTATCCCTTTTTAGCTCACCGTCACGTAGTGACGAGGTGAGCTTTTGGGATCACTTTTTGTCCGTCGTGCGTCCGTGCGTGCGTCCGTGCGTGCGTGCGTAAACAATTTCTTCAAACGACATCTCCTCCTAAACCACTGATCGGATTTTGACCAAACTTCACTGGAATGATCCTTAGGTGGTCCCCTTTCAAAGTTGTTCAAATGGTTTCGGTCCGTTGCACATCTAGGTCACAGGACCCAAAAATAGATTTTTTTTCATCAAAAACTTAAAAAATCTTCTTCTCTGAAACCACAAGGCCCAGGTCTTTGATATTTGGTATGAAGCTTCATTTAGTGGACCCCTACCAAGATTGTTCAAATAATAGTGCTGGGGCACAAAATGCCCCCGCCCCGGGGCCCTTTGGTTTTACATAGGCTTATATATGGAAAATCTTTAAAAATCTTCTTCTCTGAAACCAGAAGGCCCAGGACTTTGATATTTAGTATGAAGCTTCATCTAATGGACCTCTACCAAGATTGTTCAAATTATAGTGCTGGGGCCAAAAATACCCCCGCTCCATGGCCCTTTGGTTGTACATAGACTTATATAGGGAAAATCTTTAAAAATCTTCTTCTCTGACACCACAATGCCCAGGTCTTTGATATTTGGTATGAAGCTTCATCTAGTGAACCCCTACCAAGATTGTTCAAATTATAGTGCTGGGGCACAAAATGCCCCCGCCCCAGGGCCCTTTGGTTTTACATAGGCTTATATATGGAAAATCTTCAAAAATCTTCTTCTCTGAAACCACAAGGCCCAGGACTTTGATATTTAGTATGAAGCTTCATCTATAGGACCCCTACCAAGATTGTTCAAATTATAGTGCTGGGGCCAAAAATGCCCCCGCTCCAGGGCCCTTTGGTTTTACATAGACTTATATAGGGAAAATCTTTAAAAATCTTCCTTTCTGAAACCACATGGCCTAGGTCTTCGATATTTGGTATGAAGCTTCATCTAATGGACCTCTACCAAGATTGTTCAAATTATAGCCCTTTGGCCAAAAATGCCCCCGCTCCGGGACCCTTTGGTTTAACATAGACTTATATAGGGAAAATCTTTATAAATCTTCTTCTCTGAAACCACAAGACCTAGGTCTTTGATATTTGGTATGAAGCTTCATCTATAGGACCCCTACCAAGATTGTTCAAATTAAAGTGCTGGGGCCAAAAATGACCCCGCCTTGGGGCCCTTTGGTTTTACATAGGCTTATACAGGGATAATCTTTAAAAATCTTCTTCTCTGAAACCGCAAAGCCCAGGACTTTGATATTTGGTATGAAGCTTCATCTAATGGACTTCTACCAAGAATGTTCAAATTATAGCCCTGGGGCCAAAACTGCCCCCGCTCTGGGGCCCTTTGGTTTTACATAGACTTATATAGGGAAAATCTTTAAAAATCTTCTTCTCTGAAACCACATGGCCTAGTCCTTTGATATTTTGTGTGAAGCTTCATCTAGTGGACCTATATCAAGATTGTTCAAATTATAGCCCTGGGACCAAAAATGTCCCCGCTCTTGGGTCCTTTGGTTTTACATAGACTTATATAGGGAAAATCTTAAAAAATCTTCTTCTCTGAAACTGCATGGTCAAGGACTTTGATATTTGGTATGAAGCTTCATCTAATGGACCCCTACTAAGATTGTTAAAATTATAGCCCTTTGGCAAAAAATGCCCCCACTGCGAGGCCCTTTGGTTTTACATGGACTTATATAGCGAAAATCTTTAAAAATCTTCTTCTCTGAAACCACAAGGCCTAGGTCTTTGATATTTGATATGAAGCTTTATCTAGTGGACCCCTACCAAGATTGTTCAAATTATAGTGCTGGGGCCAAAAATGCCCCAGCCCCGGGCCCTTTGGTTTTACATGGGCTTATATAGGGAAAATCTTTAAAAATCTTCTTCTCTGAAACTGCAAGGCCCATGTCTTTGCTGTTTGGTATGAAGCTTCATCAAGTGGATCCCTACCAAGATTGTTCAAATTATAGTGCTGGGGCCAAAAATGCCCCCGCCCGGGGGCCCTTTGGTTTTACATAGGCTTATTTTAGGAAAATCTTTAAAAATCTTCTTCTCTGAAACTGCAAGGCCCAGGTCTTTGATATTTGGTATGAAGTTTCATCTGTGGACCTCTACCAAGATTGTTCAAATTATAGCTCTCGGGCCAAAAATGCCCCAACTCCGGGGCCCTTTTGGTTTTGACTTTGACTTATATAGGGAATATCTTGAAAAATCTTCTTCTCTGAAACCGCCAGGCCTAGGTCTTTCATAGTTGGTATGAAGCTTCAGCTAGTGGACCTCTACCAAGATTGTCCAAATTATAGCCCTTAGGCCAAAAATGCCCCCGCCTCAGGGCTCTTTGGTTTTACATATACTTATATAGGGAAAATCTTTAAAAATCTTCTTCTGTGAAACCACAAGGCCTAGGTCTTTGATATTTGGTGTGAAATTTCATCTAGTGGACCTCTATCAAGATTGTTCAAATTATAGCCCTGGGGGTCAAAAATGCCCCCGCCCCGAGACCCTTTGGCTTTACATAGACTTTTATAGGAAAATCTTTAAAAATCTTCTTTTGTGAAAGTGCAAGGCCCATGTCTTTGATACTTGGTATGGAGCTTCATCTAGTGGACAATTATAGCCTTTGTTGATATTTGGTATGAAGCTTCACCTTTTTAGACCCCCCTCAACATTATGCACATTATAACCTTGGGGTCAATAATGGCCCTCCCCGGGGCCCACTTGTTACTCTATGGACTAGGTGAGCGATCCAGGGCCATCATGGCCCTCTTGTTATTCCATTTAACCCATATCCATGTAAACAAGCAGATTTTCTAATCAAATACACGTTACAAATGTATTTTTTTTAACATTTTGATAACTAGAGAAAGCGACCAGTGGGTCAAGTATACCTCCGGCCAGCTATGAAGAAGTCAAGAAGCTATAAGAATTTATAAATGTGTTTGTAAAAGCTAAACCAAACATAAAATTTCTAAATGTACCAAGAGTGTGAGGGCATCAAAGTTACTGAAGGGATGGGGGCATCAATGTTACTGAAGCAGGTGGGGTGTGCATCAATTAAATCTTTGGACTGGTATACAACATTGTTGGAAATATCAATTGAATTTGTTGTAGAGTTTAGAACATACAGGCAACTATAAAGTTTGTCATAAAATTTTAACCAAATGTAAAAGTCTAAGTCTGTGACCTTGAGGTCAAGGTCACAATGGGTTGGAAAAGGGACATGCATCACAAAATCTTTGGACTGGTATGCAACATTGATGCAAGTATCAACTGAATTTGTCTTAGAGTTTAGAACATACAAGCATCTACAAACTCTGTCATAAAACTTAAACAAAAGTTAAATTTCTAAGTCTGTGACCTTGACCTCAAGGTCACTGTGGGTGGTGGAACATGCATCAATGAAATCTGTAGACCAGTAATGTAAGCATCAACTAAATCTATCAAAGGGTTCAGAAGATACAATGTCTTAGAAACTTTAATGCAAAACTTTAACCAAAATGTTAACAGACGGATGGACGGACGGACGCACGGACGTTCTCACGGATGTATACTTATGTGGATATTTTTGACAGGATCGATACTTAAGTGGCTACTTTTAGCCACAGAAAAGAAGTATTTTTGGTGTCTAACGGAATAAATCCCATTGACTTACATTGATTCTGTCCATTTACATAGCCACCTAACTATACATTTTTTGTGCGGACGGACGGACGAACGAACGAACGGCAGAACGAAAACTATATACCCCCATAGAATACTTCGTACGGTGTGGGTATAATAAATACTGGTCAGCAACACATCCTTATGCTAAATATAACAAAATGTGGTCAGAAAACATCCGTTTTTCACGAGCTTTGCACTTAAATGACCCCTGACCTATAAGACTGACATACTTTGAAGGTACATTTATAATGATTTTCCATTGTTCACTGCACCTGAATAGTTTATGGTGATTTTAAGCGAACATTTTCCCCAAATATGTGTTAAAAGAGAGTTATAAGTAGTTGCATGTTTATTTTGCACTCATTTGACCTTTGACCTACTTCTGAGCCTCAGACGCATTTCCAGACGTGGCATCCACCCCTATGACTGTTGACACACATCAAGGATTACATTTAGCATGGGTGCCATACTCTAGTCAATTTTGCCATCAAAAGAAAAAATATCAATCTTTTTTGGGATTGGATGGCCAACTATGTCTTAGACTACTGTATTAAATTTTATGCTAAATATTAGAACACCTCTGATCTTTACTGTACTTGTTCTAAAATTTGAATGAGTACAATTGACTATGTCATGTATATTATTTGTGTCTAAAAATAGCTGGATGAGTGACAAACAGTGTAGAGTAAACACAATCTGCCATGTCTCAGCTTAGGCCTGCCTGTCAGAATACATACGGTTAATATGGTATTTAAGAGAAGGTTATCTTTTTAACTTATACTGAAATATGAACTACAGGTTACAAACAAACTGAACCCCGAAGGTGAGGTTCCATGATTTATTTTTTTTACGAACAGATGTTGTTCATACTTCAATGAATGTTCATCACGAAAACACGCCTATATAATTTTGACCCCCTCAAACCCCACTTTTATATAGTAAAACTGGGGTTTGCAGGGGCAAACCTTATTTTTCTTACTTCTGCTCATAAGTATAGGTTGTGGGTACTCGTTAGAACCGCCTCATCGAGGCGGTTCTAACGAGTACCCACAATCTATATTTTGAGCAGAAATTAGAAAAATATCACAATTTTTCATCTTAAAAAATTCATTTTTTCGGTGATAAAGGCTACAGGCGTGTTTCCGTAATGAAATAAATTACCTTTACTACTTACAATTACATTACTCTCCATCCATTATTCGACGAAAAATAAATCTGGTTGAGGGCTAAAATTGAAACAAAAGAACAATTGCACAGTTTTCCACATAACATAGCCTGCATCCAATCATTTGAGAGAGATTTGATGTCAATTAATGATCATGTGACATTGCAAGAGTTAATATATTTATTGAAGTCTGTCTCCCTTGTTATAAATAAGGCTGGGACAGCACTGGTGGGTCTATTGTCTCTGACTGTAGGCTTGAGAAATGGTCCTGAATGGCGACTTAAACTGTTTCGTTTAATCCACAAATTCCTGTACCGTAAGCAAACAGTGAAGACCCTGATTAGACACCATGTTCTGTGGCATCTGATCTGGATCTATACTGTTTGCCAAGCCAATCCATGATTCCAGTTCAGATCTTATAGATAACCCTCTTATGCATCAATAAAAATAGCGCAGCTATTTGCTACAAATAACCGCTATCTGGTATTCCGACAAGTCAGTGATAGTTATCTGAAAAGCTTACTGCGCTTCATAACTTTGGGTAAATTGATAAACATTTGTTCCAAAAATTGGCTGAAACGTACAGGGCAAATCCATTTCCTATTAAAGACAGCAATTATTTTTTGAGTTGAGCTTACAGACTGAATAACTTCAGAACTGAAGCCTTATGCAGACAGTATAAACTCAGATCAGACTGCCTGGATGTGCAAGCTGATCTGAGCCATTCTGAGCATATATTATGAAATTGTACCATGGTATTGTGCTTTTATCACTTTTTCAAAAAGGCTTGACAACTATTTAATACATCCACAACTACATAATAAGGCCATATCTATGGATTTTGAAATAAAATTAACCCCTATCTGGTGTGTGGATACAAATAGCTGAGGTGCCTATGCACAGGCTCGTCTGAACCTTGGTTGTTTGCCAGTACAATATGTACCCTTGTCATATGGGCCTAATGTCACTTCAAGGTATTCTTGTCATGGAAGTTCAGAAACAATGGGCCTCCATGGCCAATGGTTAAAGCACTGATTCTTAAACTATAAGCCTTTCGCCACTGTAGGTTCGAGCCTCCCTCGGGTCTTGTGTCACAACAGAAGGTAAGGCAGTTTGTCTCAGTATACAGTCGAACTTCGATGGCTCAAACCACTTTGGGACCATTAAAATTTGTTTGAGACAGCGGTAGTTCGAGCCACAGAGGGATACAATTAGTGCCATACCAGGAGGCATAATGGAGATACTTGTGGATATCTTTTCGGTGTTCTGTATTATAAATGTACGTTGTGTGTACTCATTAGAATCGCCTCATTGAGGCGATTCTAATGAGTACACACAGCGTACATTTGCAAGATAAATGAAGAAAATCTTCCTAAAGTACCCCTATATCGTATTTGGAGGAACACCCTGCGAACTCAAGAACGGGTTCAACTCATCCATAGTAAACGAGCCATCGGAGTTCAAGCCATCGAAGTTTTACTGTACTTCTTGTTTTAATTTTGATTAACAATTGGCTCAAAATAAGTGAAACAATCTTGAAAGGACTGAAACCAAAATGAAAAAAGTTTAAAAGATATTCTCTGGTTACTTCTTTTTCTTCCCACTGATTTGTAACCATTGTCTCTATTAGGCAAATAATTTGTTGATAGTGCCATAAGAAAAAAAACTTTGAAGATGTTCAGATATCTGAGGAATGGAGCCTGATAATCTGTGTCATGAGGAAGGCGGAGAAATTTACAACCTCCTAATTGACAATTAGAAGCACAGATTTCAAAGATACCAGCAACCACTGCTCGGTATTTTTAGACACTCTTGTTGATTGATTAAAACAATCACTATTTGCTAGTTTAACCCATTTAGTACTGGAAACCCCTAAAGGGGTAATTGGCAAACAGTGCAGGACCAGATCAAACGCCGCAGAATGCGGCGTCTGATCAGGGCCCACACTGTTTGCAAAAAGTCAATCCATTTTTCAAATAAATTGTGAAGAAAACAGAACCTGATACCCCTAAATTTTGAAATGGACTCCTGCTATATATAAGAAGGAAGATTCCATTTGGTACAAAAAGGGTTAATGACCATCTTATGAATTCCATTGCAGAAAGAATTGCAGTGGAATGTAGGTTCAAAATCAAAACAAAATAAATGAATATATGTAAATGCAGGTGTTATGTAATTTGTACTGATCCATCTTTACACTTTCATCACAGAATTTACGTCTTATACTTCTAACGACCCTAGAGAAGCCTCAATGATGTTGTGGTTAAGCTACTTACCTCATAAACTAGGGATCCTGGGTTCGATTTCAGGCTTTTCCAGCTTTAAACTGAGGTCTTATCTCCATATGACATTAGTTGTTGGTGGGACATAAAAGTCTCACACACACACAGCCCCTAGGGCCATGTTATTGGCTGATGCTAAGCAAAGGTTGTTAAACAACAGAAACCTGCTGGCTGGATTTTATTATTTCGCATTGTAAAACAGTTCCAAAGCATACTGATTACTTAAAAATTAACCCTTAGACATTTTTTACTATCAGCCAATCAGATTACATGATATACTGTTTTCCTTCAAATTCACAAATTGATTGACAGTCATAGAACTTGATCAGATCCTGATGCCATCTCATCTAGATCTACACTATTTGTAAAGGTAAGGGTTGTGAACGGCAGGATAAGGGTAAAGAACAGATGGCAATCAAATTGTTTACATTACTTTTCAGCAAAAATAAAACTTGACATAATATGTGAATCATCTGCTAGTAAGATGCTTCAGATGCAATGTCAAGCCTTATTTTTGCTGAAAAACTTTTAAAGCTCCTAAATGTGCTTAGGTCTTGAATGTTTAGTACATGAAATGGATGTTTTTGTTTTAGTTTGAACTGGGTTTTTTTCTCCCTACCAACACTATTCAGATCATTTTGGAGTTGTTGCTTCCGATTTTGTGGGACTTTTACCCGACATTGAGATCAGCCCATAAGAACTGCCAGGATTTAAGGAGCAGTCCGACTTACCTCACTTTTCGTGGGCAGGCTTAGACAAAGCAGTTTACCAGTACTCGAGTTCGGTCGGTTTCAGCTCTGCCTTGAAGCACCATGCAGCCCAATCTATTTCTCCAATCTGCAGTGGGAGGGGGTGCTTGAAATTGGATGTGAGTGTGGGTGAAATTTTGACAGCTGTATACAAGTAAAGTACTTGGCTATTTTACTTGTCTTAAACTTCAAAGGTTGACTTCTGGGTAAGTAAGAATAAATTTAGCAAAATTCTTAATACTTGCTCAAAAGTAATGTTAAGTTAAAAAGGTTAAAGCCTTAAAGCACCAATAATGACCAGCAATTGCAAACAGTGTAGATCCTGATCAGACTGTCCTTCAGAAGCAGTCTGAAATTGGTCTGCACTGTTTGCTTTGTCCTGTCTGTCCCAATACTTAGGATCATTACAGTAACAGTTTAAAGATGGATCACCAAAATGTATGGATTGTCCTGAGAATTGCCCAGAAATGAAATAGGATTTTTGGTAAACATGACCCAGATTTGAAGTTCACTTAGTGGTCAGAAAAAGTTTCTCCTCAGTCAATGGATGGGTTAGGGTGAAACTTTATTTTTATCATAATTGGGAGGATCTTCAGTGCAGATAGGATTTCTGATGCCTTTTTTCCAGTTTTGGAGGTCACTATATACATGTAATTTACATTGATCAGGATATCTCCTATAGTTCTGTGTGGGTGAGTCATGTTTTCTCTGAAAGCGATTCTAGCTAGCCCCTAAGATATGCCTGCTTAACCCATTTAGTACTGGAAACACCAAAACGGGTACCAGGGCAAACAGTGCAGGCTCAGATCAGACGCCGCAGAACACGGCATCTGATCAGGGCCTCCACTGTTTGCTAAAAGTTCAGTCATTTTCCAAATAGATTTTGAAGAAAACACAATCTGACAGGCCCTAATTTTGAAATGGACTCCTGCTATATATAAGGAGGAAGATTCCATTTGGTACAAAAAGGGTTAAACCTTATTCTGCTGTTCATGACAACCCCTACCTTTGCAAACAGTGTAGATCCTGAAAATGTTCCACAATTATCCTCATCACTCCTCCTTATCTAGAGCTATGAAAGGGATTCACCTGAAATATTTTCTCCATTTTGCCTCCATCCTTCGGGGATAACAGGATGAGGTGGCGGCATCATTGGCATCTGGCCATCCAACTGATATTTTACCATTACGTGACAATGGTGCATTTTTTCATTTCTCTAATATGGTTACTTTTCTGATGAAAATCACGGATACGTTTCTTATTTATACTGCAAACATAGGTTGTGGGTGATCGTTGAGGCGGTTCTAATGAGTACCCACAAACTATGTATTGGAGCAGAAATAAGAAAAATAATGTATACCTAATAAACCCCAATTTTCTCTATATAAAGTGGGGTTTGTTTTGTTTGAATTGGGGTTTAACATCCCCTTCAACACTATTTAGGCCATTTTGGAGACGTTGCATACAATTTGTGGGACTTTTACCCGACATTGAGATGAAATGACAGCTCAAGCCCTGCCGCCCAATGAAACCAAAAGGCTTATATGCATTGGACGGTCTTACATCATTTTGCCTGGGTAGGCTTAGTCCTTCTAAGCGGTTTAACAGTACTCATGAATGGTCAGTTTCAGCTCTGCGTGGAAGCACCATGCAGCCCATCTATTTCTTCAAGCCCCGATGGGCAGGGGTGAAAAGTGGGATTTAGATGGGTGTCCGTTTCACAGACTTGTCAACAGACACATACAAGCACTATGTCATCAAGGGGTTCTACCATTTACCAGAATTACTGGCGTTTTGGCAAAATCCCTCTCTCTCCGTTTATCCCCATTGTCAATACATTGTTTTATCTTTGAACTTGCCTCACATTTGGACACAAAATGACAAAATTGACCTTTAAACTTTTATAATATACACATTTAAGCTTGAAATGTATGGTTTTTAGAAAATTTGAGGATGTTTTGATATTGTTTCTGTTATATGTCATATTTATATAGGTAACGAGGCGGGACTGTCTTGATTATTTTGCAGAAAAATATGCTGAACAGATGACCAAAAGCAAAAAATACATGAATAAATACTTGGAGTATATTTAAGGGAAACAGGAACACCTGGCAGATTTGTCTGCCATTTGTCAAAGCGAGAAAACTTTTGGGACTTCCTGTTTGCTTTTTAGCTCACCTGAGCCGAAGGCTCATGTGAGGTATTAGTATACCACGAGCCGTCGTCCGTCGTCCACACTTTCAACGAAGTATATCTCTGGAACCAGTGGGCCGGCCTTGATCAAATTTCATATGAACCATCATCAGGTAGGGGGAAAGGCTATATTAGGTTTTCGTGCAGATCGGATGAGAACTCTGGTTGCCACAGCAACAAAGAGCTCCCATAGGCTTAACATAGGAAAAAGCTTGTCATCACTCTAGCTCCGTCAATTTTTTTTTTGATCGACTTCATTCTTGCAGATAACGAGGACAGGCATGAAATCTCGATCAAGTTCGATTTTGGGCTGAATCGGATTATTCACTCAGGAGTTACGTGCCCTTGAGCGTTGAAAAAATTGCCTATTGACTTAACATGGGGAGAATATTGTCATCACCGTAGCTGCTTCAATTATTTTCAGATTGGCTTTATTCTTGCAGATAACCAGCACAGCCATGAAATCTCGGTCAAGTTCGATAACTGGCAGAATCGGATCATTCACTTAGGAGTTACCTGCCCTTGTGTGTTTTTGCATTAGGGTTAATGGGAATTTCAAAAATGTATATCTTAAAGACTACTTGGCCAACTTTGATCAAATTTCATGTGTCGCATTATTGGGCAAGTGGAAAGGCTTCATTAGGTTTTCAGGCAGATCTGAGTGGAACTCTGGTTGCCATGGCAACATCTAGCTCCCATAGACTTCACATAGGAAAAAGCTTGTCATCACTCTAGCTCCGTCAATTTTTTTCTGATCGACTTCATTCTTGCAGATAACCAGTACAGGCATAAAATCTCGGTCAAGTTTGATTTTGGGCCGAATCAGATAATTCACTCAAGAGTTACGTCCCCTTGAGCGCCTGAAAAATTGCCTATCGACTTAACATGGGGAAAATGTTGTCATCACTGTAGCTGCTTCAATTTTGTTCGGATTGGCTTCATTCTTACAGATAACCAGCACAGCCATGAAATCTCGGTCAAGTTCGATAATTGGCAGAATCGGATCATACACTTAGGAGTTACCTGCCCTTGTGCATTTTTGCATAAGGGTTAATGTGAATTTCAAAAATGTATATCTTGAAGACTACTTGGCCGACTTTGATCAAATTTCATGTGTAACATTATTGGGCAAGTGGAAAGACTGCATAAGGTTTTCATGCAGATCTGAGTGGAACTCTGGTTACCATGGCAACATATAGCTCCCATAGACTTAACATAGGAAAAAGCTTGTCATCACTCTAGCTCCGTCAATTTTTTCTGATCAACTTCATTCTTGCAGATAATAAGGTCAGGCATAAAATCTCGGTGAAGTTCGATTTTGGGCAGAATCGGAGTATTGATTTACTGCCAAGCCACTGCAGATATTTTGACAAAACTTTCATAGAAATATTCCTTAGGCAATCTACTATCTGCCATATGATTTTAGGCCTACTGCTCATTTGTATTGGTTGCCATGGAAACCAAAATGAAAAAATAGAAAAAAAAATACTTAAAAAATCATCTCCTCAGAAACCGTATGCTCTATGAGGCTGAAAGTTTATGGAAATATTCACCATATTTGCCTTTACAGGTTTTGTGTTTTTTATGAAATTCGGCTCTTTAGTTTGGTTGCTATGGCAACTTAGATTTTCCATAGACTTATAATGGGGACAATTGAAAAATGGCATTAACTACAAAGCCTTTGCAGATATTTTGACAAAACTTTCATAGAAATGTTCCTTTAGTAAACTTCTCTCAGCCATATGCTGTTATGTCAACCTGGGGGTCCAGTAGGTTGTGCCGGGGCCATGCCCCGCCCCCAGTACTTCATAAAATGACTTATATCTCAGAAACCTTACAGATCCCCACCCCTAAACCATATATATTCTTGTTCCTATTGATAAGACGCATTCAGTGACACCAACCTGGAGGTCCTCCGGGATGTGCCGAGGCCATGCCCCACCCCCTCCACTTCATAAAAGGCCCAATATCTCGGAAACCATTCAGATCCCCACCCCTGAACCCTATATACTCTTGTTCCTTATGATAAGACGCATTCAGTGACATCAAACTGGGGGTCCCCCGGATGCGCCGGGGCCATGTCCCGCCCCTCCATTTCATAAAAGGCCCAATATCTCGGAAACCTTACAGATCCCAACCCCTAAACCATATATATTCTTGCTCCTTATGATAAGACGCATTCATTGACCCCAAATTGGGGGTCTTCCGGGGTGCGCCGGAGCCATGCCCCACCCCTTCACTTCACAAAAGGCCATATATCTCAGAAACTGTTCAGATCCCCACCCCTAAACCATATATGTTCTTGTTCATTATGATGAGACACATTCAGTGACACCAACCTGGGGGTCCCCAGGGATGTGCTGGGGCCATGCCCCACCCCCTCCATTTCATAATATCACAATATCTCAGAAACCTTACAGATCCCCACCCCTAAACCATATATATTCTTGTACCTTATGATAAGACACTTTCATTGACACCAACCTTGGGGTCTCCCTGGGCCTTGCCCCACCCCTGCACTTCACAAAAGGCCTTATATCTCAGAAACTGTTCAGAGCCCCACCCCTAAACCATATATATTCATCTTCCTTATGATAAGGCACATTCATTGACACCAGCTTGTGAGTCCCCGGGGCATGCCCGGGCCTTGCTCCACCGCTTGACTTCATTAAAAGCCACATATCTCAGAAATAGTTCAGATCCCCACCCCTTAACCATATATATTCTTGTTCCTTATGATAAGACTCATTCAGTCACACCAACTTGGGGGTCTCTTTGTGCTGAGGCAATGTGCCCCGCCCTTCCACTTCATAAAGGGCCATATATTTCAGAAACCATTAAATCCCCACCCCATATTCATATATGTTCTTGTTCCTTATTATTAGCACACCTACTGTAGGTGTGTCCGCAGGGGCCAGTCCTCTCCTTTCCACTTCATGAAAGGATATCTTGGAAACCGTTCAGATTCCCACCCCTAAACCATATATATACTTGGTCCTTATGATGAGACACATTTAGGGATAACAATCTTGGGCTTTCCTGGGAACGACAGGGCATGCTCCAACCCCTCCACTTATATCTCCAGCCATGCAGATCCCCACTGCTAAACCATATATATTCTTGTTCTTTGTGATAAGACACATTTAGTGATACCAACCAGGGCTCCATTGGGTCCATGCCCCACCCCCTCTACTTCATAAAAGGCCTAATGTTTCATATACTGAGTCCACATGGATGCTCATTTGGATATGGGGGTTCATTTGGCAGATTAAAATGATATCATGTTAAAATACATGGCTGCAATTTGGCAGTGCCCACCTGAGCTCTGGTGAGCATAGTGGCCCATGGGCCTCTTGTTTTCAGATCAGCTTCAAACTTGCAGGTAACGAGGACAGACATAAAATCTCGGTTAAGTTAGATTTTGGGTCGAATCGGATTATTTGCCTTGGAGTTACCTGCCCTTGAGCCTAAAAAAATACGTTGTGACCACGATAGCAACTTTATTTTTATTCAGATCAGCTTCAAACTTACAGGTAACGTGGACAGGCATAAAATCTCAGTTAAGTTCGAATCGGAATATTGACCTCGGAGTTACATGACCTTGAGCGACAAAACATTTGCCCATAGACTTTACATAGGGAAAACGTTGTAACTACGATAGCGACTTGAATTTTTTTCAGATCAGCTTCAAACTTGCTGGTAACGAGGACAGACATAAAATCTCGGTTAAGTTCGATTTTGGGCCGAATCGGATTATTTGCCTTGGAGTTACCTGCCCTTGAGCATAAAAAATAAGTTGTGACCACGATAGCAACTTTATTTTTATTCATATCAGCTTCAAACTTGCAGGTAACGAGGACAGGCATAAAATCTCGGTTAAGTTCCATTTTGGGCCGAATCGGAATATTGACCTCGGAGTTACGTGACCTTGAGCGACAAAAAAATTGCCCATAGACTTAATTAGGGAAAATGTTGCGACTACGATAGCGACTTGAATTTTTTTCAGATCAGCTTCAAACTTGCAGGCAACGAGGACAGACATAAAATCTCGGTTAAGTTCGATTTTGGGCCGAATCGGAATATTTGCCTTGGAGTTACCTGCCCTTGAGCATAAAAAAATACGTTGTGACCACGATAGCAACTTTATTTTTATTCATATCAGCTTCAAACTTGCAGGTAACGAGGACAGGCATAAAATCTCGGTTAAGTTCGATTTTGGGCCGAATCGGAATATTGACCTCGGAGTTACGTGACCTTGAGAGACAAAAAAATTTGCCCATAGACTTAACGTAGGGAAAATGTTGTGACAGAAATAGCGACTTGAATTTTTAGCTCACCTGAGCCAAAGGCTCCAGTGAGCTGATAGTATACCAAGGCTCCGGAGTCCGTCGTCTGTCGTCCGTCCATCCGTCGTCCACACTTTCAATGAAGCATATCTCAGAAGGCAGTGGACCAATCTTGTTTAAATTTTATGTGTAGCACCATTGGGCAAGGGGAAAGGCTGCATTAGGTTTTGGAGCTAGTCTGGTTCATTTGTTCCTTCATTCTTCTTTCTCTCCATATAGAGATAATAGACCAATGTTAAATTTTTAATCAAAGATTTCTCAGGAACTATAAAAGCTAGAAGCATCAAATTTGGTATTCAATAGAATAATGATGACTTATTTTGTGTAAGAGACATTGGGCTTTCTCAGCTTATTTGTTCATCTGTTCTTTCATTCTTCTTTCTCTCCATTTTGACCAATGTTAAATTTTCGTCAAAGATTTCTCAGGAACTATAGAAGCTAGAAGTCTCAAACTTGGAATGCAATGCAATAATGATGACTTATATCCTGTAAGGGTCAATGGGCTGGATTCTATTAGCAGATTTAGTAGTCAAGTCTGTGAATTGTTAAAACTTAAGTTCCTCAGGTGAGCGGTTTAGGCTCATTGAGCCTCTTGTCTTTAAGCCCTGTGCCTCTGAAAAGGGGTCTACTCTTAAAGGAAAGAATTTGCTCCTTAGGAGCAAATTCTTTCCTTAAGAGTTGACCCCTATCAACATGGGAGACAAAACTTCTTTTGCAGGAGTTGCCTCCCCTGAAGGTGTTCCTATTCCCTTTAACTGCCTATGCATCGTGTAATTCTATAGATTGTATGTGATAGTCAACCAAAATAAGTATTGCCCCCACCCATTGGGGCTTTGAGAAATAGATTGGGCTGCATGGTGCTTCCACTCAGAGCTGAAACAGACCACACATGAGTACTGGTAAACCACTCAGAAGAACTTAGCCTACCCAGGTTAAGTGGTGTGAGTCAGACCACCCAATGCATATAATCCTTTTGGTCTCATTGGGCAGCAGGGTGTGAGATGTCATTTCATCTCAACGTTGGGTATAAGTCCCACAAAATTAGAAGCAGCATCTCCAAAATTACCTAAATAGTGTTGGATGGGACATTAAACCTCAATGCAAACAAACAAACCAAAATAAGCCTGTAATGGTGATACATGTACTATACTAATGGAAACCTATCTGCAGTGTGTGTATGTGAAATCAGGTGCATTTTACCAACCAAGAAGGATGATAATCCATGTCACATTTTGCAGTGGAAGTAATTCACGCATGCTCAATGACATATACACAAAGTCATTTGCCAAAACATTAGATCCATCTATAGGGGTCTACACTTGAAGGAGATAATTTTAGAAGGGTCTAATGAGCAAATTCTTTATGAGTAAACCCCTGCAAAAGGGACATTAATGGCCCAGGCTTATATAAGAAACTATACAAAAACCCTACATCTACAAATTAGTCTCCCTTGAAAATGGCACAAATTGTTTTAAGGTTAATGCACTTCCCATAATAAAGATTAATGTGGACCATCATTGAGAATTTTTAGTTTATAATGACAAGTATTTGAGATCAGATTTTGCTTAATTGTTAACCCTTAATGATGCCAGTCACAACAATTGTCATCTGCTTTGTTGTCTGCTGGTTACTTTATAAGCCTTAAAGTCACTGTTGCAAACACAGTGTGGACCCAGATCAGACTGCTCCTGTAGGAGCAGTCTGATCAGGGTGTTTGGACCCAGATCAGACTGCTCCTGTAGGAGCAGTCTGATCAGGGTCCACACTGTCTGTATTAAAAAATGTTTGAAAAGTTTGTAAGAAGATTCAGCAGATGACATACACCGATGATATTTTCAGATGCATTTTTTCATGGTGACTTAAGTGTATAAACGGTAAGGAAGTTCGTCTAGTGGCAATGTGAAAGTTGAGACTTATGAGTCTGGCTATTTCTTAATTTTCTCAATAGATAACTTAAAATAGAAACCTTGTGACCTGTGCCAGTAGCCATTGATTAGTACAGACTAGCATGTGCATCTGTAGAGTCAGTTGAGAGAAATTGCTCTTTGTCCTATGGATAAATGGGGTTGGTTTGTTTTTAGTTTAATGCTCTGTCAACACTATTAATGTCATATCAAGCTGGTCTTTTTATGTAGCCATATGCAGCCAAGTCAACAATATTTAGGTCATATTGAGTCAGTCCATTTAGCTAACCACACTTTTCCTGAGCAGGGTTACACATATGTGGTTAACCAATACAGTGCACATTCATTCCCCTGAAACTGACGACTGGCCTTAGGTAGAGAATATAGGAAAGATTTCATGATCAATTTCTGCAAAAGAATGTGGCTGACCCTGAAGGTATCAAAACCTTGACTTGTGAAAAGTGTGGTAAGGTAAGCTGACCAGTTCAAATTGACCTTGAAATTTCTGATTGGGCCGTTACACTACAGACAATTTTTGTAACTACTTGTACCCAAACTGTATGAGGTTTTTTGGTGAAGCTTTGCTTGTGCCAAATGGGCCAGCGCGCAACAAAACCTACAATAAGACATGTGCCCAACGAAGACTCTGATCAGACTGCCTATCTGCGCAGTCTGATCAGAGTCTTCGTTGTGTACTCCAAGGATAGCGAAGGGCCCAATGCTCCTTCACGCAGCAGAAGTCTGGTTAGACTATATGAATGTGCAGGCTAATCTGATCCTTCACTGGGCGCACATGTGAATGGCAGGAAATGCTGTGCCCCGGCTCAAATAACAAGAAATAGATCAGCGAAATACAAGAATAATGATCAGCCATGGTTATTTTATAATAATAATAATAGCAGCATTTGCCAGGTCCTTCGGAAGCTAGGTGAACACTCGGCCTAGCAGCCTCATGTTCAAACATCTTCCTCGGGACGCGGCAAATGTTAATGAATAAAAAAAAACGTGTGATCTCTGTATTGAAGAATACTAAGGTTCTTTTTCTAATATGTTGGCTAAGAGTTACAAGTGTTGACATTTATGGGCACCAAGTTTTTGAATGACCCCAAGTATTAATTAGAGGCAGCAGTCGATGGCATGCCATCGCAAATCCCCACATTTGGGCAGTCGATGGCACGCCATCGCAGAGCCATGTATAAAGCTGCTCAAACACACCCTCATTGCAGTGCAGGTCGGAGATCTGAACAGTTTCTCAG
Source organism: Lucinisca nassula (assembly GCA_963580285.1). Lineage (NCBI taxonomy): Eukaryota > Metazoa > Mollusca > Bivalvia > Lucinida > Lucinidae > Lucinisca > Lucinisca nassula. The sequence continues at coordinate 81,006,790 of OY757012.1, forward strand.
ATATTAGACCTATGTGGGGTGGGGCATTGCCCTCAGCACACCCTTGGGGACTCCAAGGTTTGTCACTGAATTTGACAAGAACATATGTGGTTTTGGGGTAGGGATCTGAAAGGTTTCTGAAATATTAGGTCTTTAATGAAGTGGAGGGGGTGGGCATGGTCCAGATTTGATTTTATCATTGGGAACAAGAGTATGTAGGGTTTAGGGATGGGGATGTGAATGGTTTCTGAAATATACGTCCTTTTATGAAGTGGAGGGGTGAGACATAGTCCAGGCGGGGTGAGGCATAGTCCAGGTGCAACCCAGGGGACCTCCAAGTTGATTTCACTGAAAGCGTCTTATCATAAGGAATGAGTATATATGGTTTAGGGGTGGGGATCTGAATGGTTTCTGATATATTAAGCCTTTTATGAAGTGGAGGGGAATGTGCGTGACCCCGGCACAACCTGTGGGACCCCCTGGTTGTTATCTCTAAATGCGTCTTAGCATAAGGAACTTCTGAGATATCAGGCCTTATCTGAAGTGGAGGGGGCTATGGCATGGCCCTGACATGGCACACCCTAATATAACATTGCTCTTGCATGCCCTCACCATGTAAGGAAGCCATGTTCCAAATTTGGTTACATTCCGACCAGTGGTTAAAAGGAGAAGATAGTGTGGCGGATGGATGGACGGAGGCGTTCACAAAATCCCCAAACGGGCGTAATTACTGACTTGTAAGAGACCACCTTTGGAATTGTTCAAAAGTGGTTGTAAAGATTTAAGATGACTTTTGAACAGTCCCAAAGGTGGTCCGTTATTAAAGAAATGTTACTGTATTAAACTACAGTTGAACTTCAATAGCTCAAATACCTTTGGGACCATGGAAATTTGTTCGAGATAGGGGTAGATCGAACTAATGTTATTTACCATTACGAAAACAAGCCTATACAAATACAGTGTAAGCTTTGTCGCCGAAAAAAATGAAAATTTTAAGAAGAAAAATTGTGATATTTTTCTTATTTCTGCTTAAAATATAGATTGTGGGTACTCGTTAGAACTGCCTCGAGAACCGCCTCATCGAGGCGGTTCTAACGAGTACCCACAATCTATATTTTAGAGCAGAAATAAGAAAAATAAGGTTTACCGCCGTAAACCCCAGTTTTACTATATAAAAGTGGGGTTCAAGGGGGTCAAAATTATATAGGTGTGTTTTCGTGATGCGATCTGCTATAATTAAAGGTACGTTGTGTGTACTAATTAGAATCACAGATTGTACCCGCTTTGGACCGCGCATCACATGCCCATGCAAGATTATTACATCATGGTAATATAGCACTTATGGACGTTGAAGTATCACATAACATTGCAGCATGCAAGCTTACGCACCTCTGTGGCCTTGTGGATAAGAACGCTGACTCTTCATCATTAGGTCCCTCATCACTGCGGTTCGAGCCTGGCGCGGGTCACATGTGAGATGCCAAGTTCTGCAACGGAAGGTAAGGTGGTTTTCGGCGATCGGCTCGATATGTGGAATAATCTTGAAAGGGTTGTAAAGCCAAAAAAAAAAAGAAGAAGAAAAAAAGGCATGCACGCTTGTGTTAGCACTGATATTGATTCCGAAATAAGACTGGTCGCAGATGACTATGTTTGCTATCCATTACGCAAACAAGCCTATACAAATACATGGCCACCTTTATCGCCGAAAAAATGAAAATTTTATGCTGAAAAATAGTGATATTTTTCTTATTTCTGCTCAAAATACGAGTACCCACAATCTATATTTTAGAGCAGAACTAAGAAAAATAAGGTATACCCCCAGAAACCCCAGTTTTACTATATAAAAGTGGGGTTCAAGGGGGTCAAAATTATAAAGGCGTGTTTTCGTGATGCGTGAAATAAGAAACGCAGAGGACTGATTGAAACTTCAGAGGGGTATAGAAAGTTAGGGTGTTGGGCTAGAAAATGGGGTATGAGATTTCAGCCAGTTAAATACATTATCATGCATGCAGAAAACTAGGAAAAGAACAAACAGAATTTAGGCTTCTTACACTTAAAAGGAAACGGTCCTCGAAAATGTGGATACCATTAAATACCTTGGTGTGACCATCTCACATGACCTGAGATGGAATACTCAAATTAATAATAGCAACATGTGTACCAAGGCTAACACAATACTTGGCTTCGTGAGACGAAATCTTTACCAATGCCCCAAAGAAGTTAAAGAAGCAGCATATAAGGCACTCGTTCGCCCCATCTTGGAGTATGGTAGTTGTGCCTGGGACCCCCTTGGAATAGTCCCTCAGGAGGAGATTGAAAAAGTTCAGAATAGGGCAGCTAGATTTGTTACGGGCAATTGCAGCTTTGAAACTGGAAGTATCACTAGAATCATACTGAAAAACCTAAAATGGGAGTCTCTCAAGAAAAGGAGGAGAGCCAGTAGGCTTATACTCCTGTACAAAAGTCGTAAGGGTGCTGCCAGCATTCCAACGGATGACCTTATCCCCCACCCCCACCCCCCACCCCCAAATTAGGTTGGTTGGTTGATTTGAGGTTTAACGTCCCCGTCAACACTGTAAAGGTCATTTTGGAGACGTTGCTTCCAATTTTGTGGGACTTTTACCCGACATTGAGATGAAATGACATCTCAAGCCCTGACGCCCAATGAAAGCAATAGGGTTTATTAGCATGGACGGTCCGCCTCGCACCGCGGTTCCTGGGCAAGCTTAGATCCTCTAAGAGGAGTGGCAGAAAGCATCACTCTTTGGCATTTCAGGTGCCCTCTGCAAGAACTGACATCTACAAGGGACCCGCCTTCCCTCAGACAATAAGAGATTGGAATACCCTTCCAGATTAAGTTATTTCATCCGCGGAAGGTGCTAAGGATAATGTAGCTAAGTTTACTTCTTTTACTTCTTCTAGGGACTAACTTCCCTTTTCACAGGTCCCGATGAATGAATGTCATTTAACGCGTCACCAGTAACGATTCAGATTCAGAGAAGGTCTAAGAGCTTTGAAAATTGTCGTGATAAATCGCCCATTAACAGTTTCGGGAATTTGCTAGCGTAAACGTATGATTCACTCGCCCACTAAGATGGAATATGACCTGAGATGGAATACTCATATTAGCAACATGTGCACTAAAGCTAACTAGCTGCTTGAGGCGAAATCTTTATCAATGTCCCAAAGATGTTAAAGAAGCCGCATATAAGGGACCCGTTCGTCCCATCATGGAGTGTGGTAGTTGTGCCTGAGACCCTCAGAAAATAGTCCTTGAGATTAAAAAAGTTCAGAATAGGGCAGCTAGATTTATCACAAGCAATTACAGCTTTGAAACTGGTAGTATGACTGGAATACTGAAAAACCTTAGGATGGGAATCTCTCGAGCAAAGGAGGAGAGACTGTAGGCTTACACTCTTGTACAAAGGTCTAAAGGGTGTTGCCAGCATTCCAACAGATGACCTTATCCCCCACACCCCTAATTAGGAGAAGCAATTTCAGGTGCCCTCTGCAAGAACTGACATCTACAAGGGATCCTTCTTCACTCAGACAACTAGAGATTGGAATGCCCTTTCAGATTCGGTTATTTCATCGGCGGAAGATACTAAGGATAATGTAGCTAAGTTTACTTCTTTTGCGAGAGCTAGGGACGAACTAACCTTTTCACAGGTCCTGGTGAATGAATGTCATTTGAGCTTTGAAAATTGTCATCATAAATCGCCGGTTAACAGTTTCGGAAATTTACTAACGTAAACCTAAGATTCATGCCCCCCCCCCCCCCCCCCCCCCCAATAGTAGTTATCCCCATTCTGATTCATTAATTCATTTGTCTTGTTAAAGATTTGCACTACCTGTACCGTAAGCTACGTAAGCCCGTATGCCAGCCAACGAAATGTGACGTGATGACGTATATAATACTGTCGCAGATTTTTGACGTTATCCAGTCAAACGTAGCGTTACACATGCAAACGCATTAGATTGCCCATGACGATCGAAAATGAGTCTTCAAACGTTGGCATAATGAACACGGGCTGCGAATGCACTCAGTTTAACCCTAAATGCCACAGAAATTTTTAGAGCAGACGACAAATTATTTTTACACTATTTTTCATTGAAAATAAAGCTTGACATTTCATGTGAATCGTCTGCCAAGCAGCAGACGACTCACATGTGCTGTCAAGCCTTATTTGTAATGAAAATAAGACCGGACTGCAAACGTCGCGATTGGCAGTTGGAGAGTTAAGAAGCCTTGGAATAAAGAACGTCCATAAAACATCTAGCGAAGACTTCAACCAGACTGCACGGATGCACAGGGTGATCTGACTCTTCGCTTTGCGCACATATTCGATTAGCGCGATCCTATTACCATTCACTACACTATCATGGTAATTCAGAGCTACAGGGAGAACCACGCAGTTCAGTACGTCGTAAAACTGTCAAAAAAGTATCATTAAAGGAAGATTCCTCATTAATTCTTAATTATAATTCATTCGTTTTTAAAAGTCACCTGAATCTTTCTATTGTGTATTTCATCATAACGGTTAAAATATTTCAGGTACATAAGAAGCCTCTTTCTACTGTTTCATCAGAGGTATACAAAGTTTATTATCTTGCGAACTTATAAGTTGAACTTCTTACTGAAAAGAAATAAATCTCTCAGATTTATTTCTTTTCAGGTGAAAGTTCAGCTTCTCTTGTTTACTTGATCATTTTTCCCCAGTTTTATTCCAACATTGGCTTTGGGAATTACAATTAGAGAGGAATAACTATGAGAAATCTCTAAATTTCTATTCCTACTGTCTCTCCGTAGCAATCACTGAAAACAACAACTACTAAATTTTACTAGTTGAATAGTCTTTGAATCGACAAACCCCCTATTCTGTGGTAAAACATGATAGTAGTGACAGCAAAAATAAAATTAGCAAGGATTCAATTAGTGTTAAGATGACTGATAATATATGTAATAATAATGATGATAATTTACAACAAAAACTGCTACTAATAATAATGATGCAAACAATAATGATAATAATAATTTTACTACAACAACAAAAACTACTATTACTGCTTCTACTGATTTTTACACTGACAATAATGATTATAGTAAAAATTATATTACATGTACTTATGTAGCAATGTTTAAAAGTATAATCATTGTAAGTGTTATCATTATAACTATTATTATTATCACCACTTTGAGGTGGTGTCCATTCAAATACTAATTAATTAGTAAATTTACTAGTTTCTTTTCAGTGATTTTACAGTGGGAAAACAACTACAGTCCAACCTGTATTAAGCAAGAACCTCTGAGATATTCAAAAAGTGCTTGCTAAAGGCAGGTGCTTGCTTAACACAGGTGAATTTTAATGTATTTTCCTTTTTTGGGAACTGAATGCCTGCTTGCTTAAAACAGGTTGCTTGCATAATAGAGGTGGCTTTTAAGACAGGTTTGACTGTAATTCATAAGAAAGGCTTCTGATGCTCTGTCTCTGGTCGGGCCCATCGGAGTCTATCTGTTGGTCTTCTTTTGCTCCAGCATTTCTGTGGTTTCTTGCTGTCGAGTCCTCACCGTTGTTTTATCTCTGTAGTTGTTTGATTTTTGTGTTCACGGAGATGTTGCACTGATGAGTTAGGAGGCCTTCATGCGGACTGAACAAATTATTTGTCTAAATCGCGACGGAAATAAGGGCAAGGATTGTGGCCATGTAAAATTGATTTAAGCCCCCAGTGGAATTCGTTTCACTAACCGTTCCAAGGCGGTTCTTCTGTCGCGGTTTATTTTATTTATTTTTTTTTTTTTATGATTTGTGTTTGAGTGCGTGTATCGCTTATATTAGTTTGTTTTGTATAGCCAATTGGCCATTTTGTGGGAAAGTAACTGTCCTTTTGGCTTTCCGCTATTGATGTTTCCATTAGGGTCTAGTTATTTCATGTATGTGCTTCTTTCCCTTTGGTGTCTCTGATGGGAGCTGTGGGTTAATTGTGTCGATTTCTGATCATTGCCTTCACTTCTATTCTGACTTTCAACACCGTGACATGACCAGCTCTGAAAGCACTTAATTTTCCTCAAGTAAATGAGGCGCGCCGGTGTTATACTGTAGTTTTCTTACAGTTTTTTCAGTATTTTAGATAAGTAAAAACCCTGATTTATAACACCCAGCTAATGAGAGGCTGCCAGGATGATAGCCGCATTCCACATCCTCCATTTTAACCATTTCACCCCTGCGTTTCCTAATTGGACTCTTCCAGGCTTCTATTTTGGAGTGCAGATACCCAACAGGCACATGCGGTAATTGTGACGTCACAACGTCGGTCCAACGTCATGACGTTTATGCAAGATCACATCTACGTCGGTGCAACGTCATGACGTTGCACCGACGTTGATTTGACGTTGCCGTATCGACGTGTACCTGCTGGACAGGAATGCATTATTTCCTTGAGATTGACCATGAAATATTTTATACGGTCATTCTCTCCCTTCCGCTGATTCAAGAAGGGTAGTTGTCAGTTCTAGCGATAGAATGTGCACTGTACTTCTTAATCGCTTAGGTATAAGCCTGCCCAGGATAAGTATGGATAGGTAAACTGGCCGGCTCAATATGACCTGAATAGCGTGAGTGGGCCGTTAAACGCCAAAACACAGAAAAGCAACCATAGATGAAAAAAAAAATGTTTCACATGTAAAATAAATATATTTAAAATATTTTAGAAAAGCTGCGACCCCTGAAAGTCGAATAAATGCTTTTGTCCCTTTCAACCCTGAACGCCTGTACAGACAATTATGCAGACCGTGCACATCCCGATGGGACGGTTCCTCACAAGCCGTTTCATCAGGATCTAAACGGTTTGCAATTCTGTTTTAATGACACTTTAAATTACATACACTCAAAGAACTTATATATGCGGGCTCAAGTGCGCGGATATTGGCGGTTTTGGTCATTCATTGTGGAGGAAAACGGATTACCCGGAGAAAACCACAGACCTTGCACTTGCGACCACTGCCCTGCCACATGCTGACACCGGGGATCGAATTCGAGCCGAAGAGCGAGGTTGGGGGGAAACCTTCGCTATCCAGGCTTTCAATGCACCCACCTAAAGGAATAGATACTGCTCCTATGAGCAATGCCTTCCTTTTCAGGTTTTTGTTTGTTTGTTTGTTTTAGTCTAACGGCCCAGTCAAAACCTTTCAGGTTATACCTTGTCTTGCAAAATTGTTTAATTCAATTCTGAACTCAAGACTACAGAAGTTTTTAGATGATCATGAGATTATAAAACCCAATCAGATTGGATCCCAACCAAATGCAAGAACAGTAGATCACATGTTTGTATTGAGGACATTGATTGAAAAGTATACAAGTAACAATTCAAAACTATTTGTCTGTTTTGTAGATTTTGCAAAAGCATTTGATACGGTATTACACTCTTCACTTTTTTATAAACTCGCACAGATAGGTCTATCGGGGTCATTTTATAATGTAATTTGAAAATGTAATGCATGTTCGCTTAGGAGATGGCTTAACAAACCAATTTTTTCCTCAGATTGGTGTAAGACAGGGCGATAATTTGAGCCCAAATATGTTTAAATTTTTTGTTAATGACTTACCAGATTATATTGCTAAAAGTGATAATCCTGTAATAATGGATACTTTTTCTTTCAACTGCCTGCACTATGCTGATGCTCTTATTTTTTATGTCATCTAGCGAAATGGGGCTAAAAAGTTGTCTTGATAACTTAAGGGATTATTAACGGTCAATTTGAAAAAGACCAAAATTATTATATTTCACAAAGCAGGTAGGCTTTAAAAATTAGATTTCTTCTATAATGGTGAGTTAGTTGAAGTGCGAGACTCATACAAGTATTTAGGGATACTGTTTTCTTCATCCGGCACTTTTTCACACTGTCAGAATGACCTGTATAAAAGGGCTTTAAAAGCACAATTTGAACTTGTGTGTGAATTCGGGTTTAACGTCGCTTTCAACAATTTTTCAGTCATATCACGACGGTGTCTGGTTGCGACAGGGAGCTCAATGCTCACGTTTATAGTGCTGCCTCACTGAAGTATCATGTCCCAGACACATTACATGATACCACACCCAGTCACATTATCCTGACACTGGATCGACCAGTCCTAGCTCTACCCCGTAAATCTGAGTGCCAAGCGAGGAGCAGCTAGTACCATTTTTAACGACTTTGGTATGTCGCGGCCCGGGATCGAACCCGAGACCTCCCGTTCCCCGGAGCGGACACTCTACCAACTGAGCTATCGGGGCCTAAATGTTTTATGAACACAGATATTAGTATAACGAGTTTAATGCACCTTTTGACCATACAATTAAACCAATTGCTTTATATGGCTCTGAAATTTGGGGCACAATAAACACTAATTCAAGAATTATAAATAAAGTGGACTACAGCATAGACAAATCTTCTCAAACATTCCTTGTGATAAATTGCATGTTAAGTTTTTAAAATACAATCTGAACACTCACAAGAAAGCTACAAATGATGCTGTTTTGGGTGAACTTCGAAGGACTCCGCTTTATATAGATGTGTTAATAAACAATTTGAAGTATTTTCAAAGACTTCTTTCGTCTGATACTGAACTGTTTAGACATGCCTTCAGCGAAAGTAAAACCCTTCACCAAATGAATAAAGTAAGTTGGGTTTCATCTATATATTTCGTAATGGAAAAGGTAGGGTTGTCTATAGGCCAAATCAATTCTAATTCAGTTGTTTACTTACTTAAAACAAGTTGCTTATTAAAGGTTTAAACAACAGTTGGTCTGATAAGATGCAACAATGTGCTACTAGTCAAACTGGCAAACTTAGAACGTATGGTCTTTTCAAAACAACATTTGAAAAAGAGAAATATTTTTCTGTAATTCAGAATAAGGAAATAAGGAAACATTATACAAATTTTCGAATAAGTGCCCATAGACTTGAAATAGAGCACGGTCGTTACAAGAATGTACCACTTAATTCAAGGCTTTGCAGATTTTGTACTTTAGAACAGATCGAAGATGAGATACATTTTCTCTTTCATTGCACGGCTTACACTAATTTACGCAAACTATTTACTGATATCATAAGTAAAAATTATGAATTTTTGTCTGACAAAAATAAACTGATATGGTTAATGACAAATGAGACAAATCAAGTAATAAGTTCGTTTGCTAAATTTATCTTTGATTGCTTTAAATGTAGATCTTCACGTATTTGATCATATTTAATAAGTATATATCAGAAGATATTCCGCCTCTTGCAGCAGGTAAATAATTTATAAAAAATATTTAAGGACAGCGGAATTCATTATTGCCGATGGGCCTACCAAGTAGGACCTTATGCCTACTCTCCGTGGTGGGTCGATTAGTATTTTTTTTTTTTTTTTTTGGCAGAATACAAGTCTAGCATTTGACACAAATCACGAATCCATATTATGTTCATACGTTGTTTAATGTTGTTTGTTGTTTACATGTTGTTACCCTCTTTCTAATCAGGTCAGTTTTTTCACATTGATTATATGCCAGGAATAGCCCAAAATTGGAAATAAATTCTATTCTATTCTATCGAGTCCGTCAGTTTGCATAAACACTCTTTTTCCTGGGCAGGTTTATACAAAAGCTGACAACATGTACAGTGCACATTCTTTCGTCAGAAACTGACAGCTGCCCATCTTGAATCAACGGAATGGAGAGAATGACCATAGTCTTTCCTACTTTAAGAATATATAGATCCCCTTTTCGGAAGGGACTTGTTAGAAGACTGCAAAACAAAATCACAGATTACTGTGCTATACGTCACGTTTCCAAATGAGTGTAAAGAACAGCTTGAGTATTGTTTACATCGAAATTTTGCTCAGACACACCATAATGTCAGATCCAAAGTATTTGGACCGACAGGCCTAAGCAAACAGTGCAGACCCAGATCAGACTGCTCCTGAGGAGCAGTCTGATCAGATTCTACACCGCTTGCCATTCTTTCTGCACTTTTGGACTCCTTGCAGGCTTGTGAAACAAATTTGTTAAAGTTTTATAGAAGAAGTTTAGCAAGTCCTCAAGCTGTCTGAATTTTTAGGATTTTTACGGTATTGTGAGTACACGTTGGATTCTTCTCGATGAGTCTGTTCAAACAGGCATCCGCAATCTATGTTTGAAGCAGAAGTAAGAAAAAGAACAAACAACAACAAAAAAAAAATAGCCATCGGAAGAGATGGCAAATCCCCCGACCAAAAGCCAGTATGGCCTTCAGAAGATTGTTCACCAATAGAAAGTGCACCAGAATTAAACCAGCAATATATCACAAAAGTATTGCAGTTATGACAATCACAAGATTATACTGTCAGGGGAGATAACTAAAAAACCAGGGCACTCAGAAATGTGGTTCTTGCGCATGACATGCCTGCTTAAGCTCATGTATTTCTGTACAAAGTACCATCAATATGTCTCAAAAGGTATTGGAGATATGGTGATCACAAGCTGGTCAAACTGTTATATTGGAAGGGTAGACAACTCAAATACCACAGCACCAACAATTGTGGTTCTTGCACATGACATCCCTTCTGTACCTTATATACAATTGTGCCAAGTTCCTTCAATATATCTCAAAGGGTGTTATGGCCATCACAAGGTTATATTGCCAGAGAGATAACTAAAAAACCAGAACACCCAGAGTTGTAATTCTTGAGCATGACACACCTGCTTAACCTCATGTACATCTGCATCAAGTACCACAAATATGTCTCAAAGGGTATTGTAGGTACGATGATCACAAGGTTGTCATACTGTTATATTGGAAGGGGAGATAACTCAAATATCATGGCACCCAGAGTTGTGGTTCTTAGGCATGAAGTGCCGTCTCATCGTTGTATACAATTGTGCCAAGTACCATCAATATATCTCAAAGGGTATTGGAGTTATGGCCATCACAAGGTTATATTGTCAGGGGAGATAATTAATCAAGAGGACCAAGCTAGCTTGGTCCTGTATCGCTCACCTGAGCTAACAGATTCAAAGTTTAAGGAAGTGCCAACCGTTACTGAAGGCTTTATGGGAGGACATGGTGATGACAGGGTAAGCATTTTCTGAAAATCAAGTAGAATGTAACTCTATGATAAACAGGCTGACCTCACCGGTTTTCAAACTCATTCAAGCTTTTATTCCTGACTTGCAAAGAAGAGCCGATCTAAACTGAAGTGGCTATGGTGATGACAAGTTCAAAAACAAGAGTTTTCAAACTCCTCCAAGCTTTCTGCCTGACTTCCTTGTTTGTAAGTTTCATGAAGATCCGTTCAAAACTAAAGGGGCAGCAGTGATGACAATGTCGAAAATAGGCATTTTCAGCAATCAAAGACACGTCACTCTATGATAAATGTGCCGACTTGGCCGGTATTTGAACGCACCTGAGGTTTTATTCCCAGCCACCTTACATGTAAGTTTCAGAAAGATCCGATCAGACTTGGCCAGTATTCAAACTCATCCAAGATTTTATTCCCAGCCACGTCACATATAAGTTTCAGAAAGATCCGATCAAAACTGAAGGGGCTACGGTGATGACAAGGTCAAAATTTGGCATTTTTAGCAATCAAAGGGCTGTTACTCTAAAATAAATGAGCCGACTTGGCCAGTTTTCAAACTCATCCGAGGTTTCATCCCCAGCCACCAGAAAAATCTGATCAAAACTGAAGGGGCTACGGTAATGACAAGGTCAAAATTCAAGATTTTCAGCCATCAAAGGGACATAACTCTATGATAAATGGGCTGACTTGGCCTGTTTTCGAACTCATCCAAGATTTTATCCCCAGCCACCTTACATATAAGTTTCAGAAAGATCCGATCAAAACTGAAGGGGCTATGGTGATGACAAGGTCAAAAATCGGCATTTTCAGCAATCAAAGGGACGTAAATCTATGATAAATGGGCCAACTTGGCCTGTATTCGAACTCATCCTAGGTTTTATCTCCAGTCACCTTACATATAGGTTTCAGAAAGATTCGATCAAAACTGAAGGGGCTACCGTGATGACAAGGTAAAAAATCGACATTTTCAGCCATCAAAGGGACATAACTATATAGTAAATAGGGCAAACTTGGTCGGTTTTCGAACTCATCTGAGGTTTTATCCCCAGCCACCTTACATATAAGTTTCAGAAAGATCCGATCAAAACTGAAGGGGCTTCAGTGATGACAAGGCCAAAAATCAACATTTTCATCAATCAAAGGGACCTAACTCTATGATAAATAGGCCACCTTTGCCGGTATGCGAACTCATCCGAGGTTTTATCCCCAGCCACCTTGCATATAAGTTTCAGAAAGATCTGATCAAAACTGAAAGGGCTACGGTGATGACAAAGTCAAAAATCGGCATTTTCAGCAATCAAAGGGACGTTACTCTGTGATAAATGGACCAACTTTGCTGGTTTTCGAACTCATCCGAGATTTTATCCCCAGCCACTTTACATATAAGTTTCAGAAAGATTCGATCAAAACTGAAAGGGCTACAGTGATGACAAGGTTAAAAATCAGCATTTTCAGCAATCAAAGGGACGTTACTCTACGATAAATGGGCCGACTTGGTCGGTTTTCGAACTCATCCGAGATTTTATCCCCAGCCACCTTACATATAAGTTTCAGAAAGATCCGATCAAAACTGAAGGGGCTACAGTGATGACAAGGTCAAAAATCGGCATTTTCAGCAATCAAAGGGACGTAACTCTATGATAAATCGGCGGATTTGGCCGGTTTTTTAACTCATCCGAGGTTTTATCCCCAGCCACATTACATATAAGTTTCAGAAAGATCCGATCAAAACTGAAGGGGCTACGGTGATGACAAGGTCGAAAAATAGCCATCGGAAGAGATGGCAAATCCCCCGACCAAAAGCCAATATGGCCTTCAGAAGATTGTTCACCAATAGAAAGTGCACCAGAATTAAACCACATATCACAAAAGTATTGCAGTTATGGCCATAGCAAGATTATACTGTCAGGGGAGATAACTAAAAAACCAGGGCACTCAGAAATGTGGTTCTTGCGCATGACATGCCTGCTTAAGCTCATGTAATTCTGCACAAAGTACCATCAATATGTCTCAAAAGGTATTGGAGATATAGTGATCACAAGCTGGTCAAACTGTTATATTGGAAGGGTAGATAACTCAAATACCACAGCAACAACAGTTGTGGTTCTTGCACATGACATCCCTTCTGTACCTTGTATACAATTGTGTTAAGTTCCTTCAATATATCTAAAAGGGAGTTGGAGTTATGGCCATCACAAGGTTATATTGCCAGAGAGATAACTAAAAAACCAGAGCACCAAGAGTTGTAATTCTTGAGCATGACACACCTGCTTAACCTCATGTTCATCTGCATCAAGTACCACCAATATGTCTCAAAGGGTATTGGAGGTACGGTGGTCACAAGGTTGTCATACTGTTATATTGATAGGGGAGATAACTCAAATATCATAGCACCCAGAGTTGTGGTTCTTAGGCATGAAGCGCCATCTCAACGTTGTATACAATTGTGCCAAGTACCATCAATATATCTCAAAGGGTATTTGAGATATGGCCATCACAAGGTTATATTGTCAGGGGAGATAATTAAAAAACCAGGGCACCCAGAGTTGTGGTTCTTGCACGTGACACACCTGCTTAACCTCATGTACAACTGTACCAAGTATCATCAATATATCTCAAAGAGTGTTGGAGATGTGGCCATCACAAGGTAGTGATTCTATATTACTGGAAGGGGAGATAACTAAAAAAACACGGCACGCAGAGTTGTGGTTCTTGTGCATGACACACTGTCTTGGCCTTGTGAACAACTGTGCTAGGTATCATCAATATATCTCAAAGGGTATTGGAATTATGGCCATCACAAGGTTGTCACTCTATTTTATTGGACGGGGAGATAACTCCAAAACCATGGCAACCAGAGTTGTGGTTCTTGTGCATGACACGCCGTCTCAGCCTTGTGAACAACTGTGCCAGGTACCATCAATATATCTCAAAGGGTATTGGAGTTATGGCCATCACAAAGTAGTCATTCTATTTTATTAAAAGGGGAGATAACTAAAAAAGTATGGCATCCAGAGTTCTGGTTCTTGCGCATGACACGCCGTCTCAGCCTTGTGAACAATTGTGCCAAGAACCATCAATGAATCTCAAAGGGTATAGGAGTTATGGCCATCACAAGGTTGTCACTCTATTTTATTGGAAGGGGAGATAACTCCAAAACCGTGGCAACCAGAGTTGTGGTTCTTGTGCATGACACGCCGTCTCAGCCTTGTGAACAACTGTGCCAGGTACCATCAATATATCTCAAAGGGTATTGGAGTTATGGCCATCACAAAGTAGTCATTCTATTTTATTAAAAGGGGAGATAACTAAAAATGTATGGCATCCAGAGTTCTGGTTCTTGTGCATGACACGCCGTCTCGGCCTTGTGAACAATTGTGCCAAGAACCATCAATGAATCTCAAAGGGTATAGGAGTTATGGCCAGCACAAGGTTGCGTCTACGGACGGACGGACGGACGGACGGACGGACGGACGGACGGACGCCAGGCTGATCGCTATATCCCCCGAACCTATTCGGTCGGGGGATAAAAAGGACATTTTCAGCAATCAAAGGGATGTAACTCTATGATAAATGGGCCGACTTGGCCGGTTTTCGAACTCATCCGAGTTTTTATCCCCAGTCACCTTACATATAAGTTTCAGAAAGATCCGATCAAAACTGTAGGCGCTACGGTGATGACAAGCATTTTCCCATAGTAAGTCTATGGGACCTTGTGGTTGCCATAGGAACCAAAGTTTTAGAGCGATTTCAAAAAAAGTTTATGTCATCAATGCCCCACCAGAGGCATGCTACAGATGAGAAATGATTGAGATCAGCCTGCAGGATACAGAGATATAGCTGATCAAAAGTGTGGACGGACGGACGACGGACAACGGACGACCCACTATACTATAAGCTCCCCTGGAGCCTTCGGCCCAGGTGAGCTAAAAACCAGGGCACCCAGAGTTGTGGTTCTTGCACGTGACACACCTGCTTAACCTCATGTACAACTGTACCAAGTTCCATCAATATATCTCAAAGAGTGTTGGAGATGTGGCCATCACAAGGTAGTGATTCTATATTACTGGAAGGGGAGATAACTAAAAAAACACGGCACGCAGAGTTGTGGTTCTTGTGCATGACACACTGTCTTGGCCTTGTGAACAACTGTGCTAGGTATCATCAATATATCTCAAAGGGTATTGGAATTATGGCCATCACAAGGTTGTCACTCTATTTTATTGGACGGGGAGATAACTCCAAAACCATGGCAACCAGAGTTGTGGTTCTTGTGCATGACACGCCGTCTCAGCCTTGTGAACAACTGTGCCAGGTACCATCAATATATCTCAAAGGGTATTGGAGTTATGGCCATCACAAAGTAGTCATTCTATTTTATTAAAAGGGGAGATAACTAAAAAAGTATGGCATCCAGAGTTCTGGTTCTTGCGCATGACACGCCGTCTCAGCCTTGTGAACAATTGTGCCAAGAACCATCAATGAATCTCAAAGGGTATAGGAGTTATGGCCATCACAAGGTTGTCACTCTATTTTATTGGAAGGGGAGATAACTCCAAAACCGTGGCAACCAGAGTTGTGGTTCTTGTGCATGACACGCCGTCTCAGCCTTGTGAACAACTGTGCCAGGTACCATCAATATATCTCAAAGGGTATTGGAGTTATGGCCATCACAAAGTAGTCATTCTATTTTATTAAAAGGGGAGATAACTAAAAATGTATGGCATCCAGAGTTCTGGTTCTTGTGCATGACACGCCGTCTCGGCCTTGTGAACAATTGTGCCAAGAACCATCAATGAATCTCAAAGGGTATAGGAGTTATGGCCAGCACAAGGTTGCGTCTACGGACGGACGGACGGACGGACGGACGGACGGACGCCAGGCTGATCGCTATATCCCCCGAACCTATTCGGTCGGGGGATAAAAAGGACATTTTCAGCAATCAAAGGGATGTAACTCTATGATAAATGGGCCGACTTGGCCGGTTTTCGAACTCATCCGAGTTTTTATCCCCAGTCACCTTACATATAAGTTTCAGAAAGATCCGATCAAAACTGTAGGCGCTACGGTGATGACAAGCATTTTCCCATAGTAAGTCTATGGGACCTTGTGGTTGCCATAGGAACCAAAGTTTTAGAGCGATTTCAAAAAAAGTTTATGTCATCAATGCCCCACCAGAGGCATGCTACAGATGAGAAATGATTGAGATCAGCTTGCAGGATACAGAGATATAGCTGATCAAAAGTGTGGACGGACGGACGACGGACAACGGACGACCCACTATACTATAAGCTCCCCTGGAGCCTTCGGCCCAGGTGAGCTAAAAACCAGGGCACCCAGAGTTGTGGTTCTTGCACGTGACACACCTGCTTAACCTCATGTACAACTGTACCAAGTTCCATCAATATATCTCAAAGAGTGTTGGAGATGTGGCCATCACAAGGTAGTGATTCTACTTTATTAAAAGGGGAGATAACTAAAAACCATGGCACCCAGAGTTGTGGTTCTTGTGCATGACACATCGTCTCGGTCTTGTGAACAACTGTGCCAGATAACATCAATATATCTTAAAGGGTATTGGAATTATGGCCATCACAAGGTTGTCACTCTATTTTATTGGAAGGGGAGATAACTCCAAAACAATGGCAACCAGAGTGGTGGTTCCTGTGCATGACATGCCGTCTCAGCCTTGTGAACAACTGTGCCAGGTACCATCAATATATCCCAAAGGGTACTGGAGTTATGGCCATCACAAAGTAGTCATTCTATTTTATTAAAAGGGGAGATAACTAAAGAAGTATGGCATCCAGAGTTCTGGTTCTTGCGCATGACACGCCGTCTCAGCGTTGTGAACAATTGTGCCAAGAACCATCAATGAATCTCAAAGGGTATAGGAGTTATGGCCATCACAAGCTTGTCACTCTATTTTATTGGAAGGGGAGATAACTCCAAAACCATGGCAACCAGAGTTGTGGTTCTTGTGCATGACATGGCGTCTCAGCCTTGTGAACAACTGTGCCAGGTACCATCAATATATCTCAAAGGGTATTGGAGTTATGGCCATCACAAAGTAGTCATTCTATTTTATTAAAAGGGGAGATAACTAAAAAAGTATGGTATCCAGAGATCTGGTTCTTGCGCATGACACGCCGTCTCGGCCTTGTGAACAATTGTGCCAATAACCATCAATGAATCTCAAAGGGTATAGGAGTTATGGCCATCACAAGGTTGTCACTCTATTTTATTGGAAGGGGAGATAACTCCAAAACCATGGCAACCAGAGTTGTGGTTCTTGTGCATGACACGCCGTCTCAGCCTTGTGAACAACTGTGCCGGGTACCATCAATATATCTCAAAGGGTATTGGAGTTATGGCCATCACAAAGTAGTCATTCTATTTTATTAAAAGGGGAGATAACTAAAAAAGTAATGTTTCCAGAGTTCTGGTTCTTGCGCATGACACGCCGTCTCGGCCTTGTGAACAATTGTGCCAATAACCATCAATGAATCTCAAAGGGTATAGGAGTTATGGCCATCACAAGGTTGCGTCTACGAACGGACAGACGGACGGACGCCCGGCTGATCGCTATATCCCCCGAACCTATTTGGTCGGGGGATAAAAATAAAAACAGAATTTCATCAGAATGATTTAATTTTCTTGTCATGACAGACAATATTAGACAACGTGGGCCTAATGTAAGATTTTTATGCCTTCATAAAATTTTGGGGATCGCAGGACAGCTCCAAAGATGGAGAATTTTGGTTTAAACATATTTTTTTGAAAACTGTATAACATTGAGCATTCTAGGATTTGAATGCAAGCTCTTTACATAGATCTGTATAACATAAGGATCTGAACGCAAGCTATGGGTGGATTAAGAAAGCAAATTCTTGCTTTTGAAAGTACTCCAGTTGAAAAAAAAAAGATATCGAACACCAGGAATGGGCGGGTATAGATGTATATGGCATTTGCTTTTAGCGAATTTTAGGCAGTGTATGGCCGCTAACGGGCATTCTATGGCCTTTACTAAATTGTCAGAATTTGATGGGCTGCATGATGCTTCCACGCAGAGCTGAAACCAGCCGCACACGAATACTGGTAAACCACTTAGAGGATCTAAGCCTGCCCAGGCAAAGCGGTGAGTCGGACCGCCCATGCTTATAAACCATAATCGTTTCTTTGGGCGACAGGACTTGAGCTATCATTTCATCTCAATGTCTGGTAAAAGTCCCACAAAATTGGAAGCAGCCTCTCCAAAATGACCTATACAGTGTGGACGGGGACGTTAAACCTAAAATCAAACAAACAAACAAACATAATGGCCGATTTTACCACATAATTATCAATGGACAAGACTTAAGGCAACCTTTGAATGCAATTATCAGGAATCGATACAATTAACCCGTACTTCCCAACAGAGACACCAAAGTAGAAAGAACACAAACATGAAATATCTAGACCCTAATGGAAACATCACTAGCGGAAATCCAAAATGACAGTTTCTTTCCCATAAAATGACCATTTGGTTTATATAAGCAAAACAAACATTCAAAAACGAATTATAATAAGAATAAACCGCGACAGAAGAACTGCCTTGGAACGGACAATGAAAAGTATTTCACTGGGGGCTTAAAACGATTTTACGCGGCCGCAATTCTCTCGTGGTTAAGACAAAAAAACAATTACAGAGACGAAGCAACGGTGAGGACTCGACAGCATGAAATAACGGAAACGCTTGGGCAAAAGAAAACCAACAGTTAGCTAGACTGCGTATATGTATGTGTATTAAATAAGTAGTATCTTACAGTATTTCAATCTGATTTTGGTAGCCTCGATAGTGGTTAGAGCGTTCGACGTATGATCGAGAGGTGATAGGTTCGAATCCGGCCACCGGAGGCGAGGTGTGTCCTTGGCCAAGACACGTAATACCACTTCCTCACTCCACCCAGGTGTAAATGGGTAGCAGTGGTATAAAAGTCACTGCCTCTCTCGAGCGCGTGATAACATCCTTAATGAGCATTCAGCAGCGATTCAAATAAGCCTGAAGCTTTCATCGCAATCGAACTAAAATAAAATTAGTATATTTACATTTCCAGTGTAATGCCAAATGTAAACCTATAGAAAACAATGCAGTTCATACTTCCATGAACGCATCGAGTCACATGAGTTTCAGTGACGTCAGACTAAACCATGGTTCTCTACGATCTGATCGGGCGTTTGCGACGTCAACGCTGTTCCGCTCTTTGTAGGAAAACAACGTGTAAATGTTTTTCAGCTTTGAAAGTTTGCCCTATAAGCATTTTTCGCCCAGTGATAAGGAACAAAGAATGTAAATTTGTTTTTCTGCTGTTCATGAAAGTATGAACGACGGCGGGTCGCTAGCAAAGTTTACATGAGCCCCTAGATGAACCCCGAAGGGGTTCATTTACTTTGTTGCGACCCACTGCGTTCATAATTTCACGAACAGCAAAAAAATAAAATTCATTACTTAAATAAACCCATCTGGATTATACCTTGACCATCCTTTGTGAAGATGGCAAAATGTCGTACTCTTTGCCGGTAAAATGTATAAAATGAGAAGAATTGGGTGGTTACAAAATATGGATTATGTTAAGATCAGTTTTACGTAGTTTGTTAAAGTGACCTACAGGCATCGGTAGCTCAGTCGGATGCGCGTCTGATTGGTGATCAGGAGGGCGCGAGTTCGATACCTGCCGGAGTCGGCAACATTCTTTCATGGAGATTGATCATTAAATCTTTTGTACGGTCGTTCTATCCGTTCCGCTAATGTTGTTTGTTTGTTTGATTTGAGGTTTAACGTCCCCGTCAACACTGTAAAGGTCATTTTGGAGACGTTGCTTCCGATTTTGTGGGACTTTTACCCAACAATCAGATGAAATGTCATCTCAAGCCCTGTCGCCCAATGAAACCAATAGGGTGTATAAGCATGGACGTGCCGACTCGCACCGCTTTGCCTGGGCAGGCTTAGATCCTCTAAGCGGTTTACCAGTACTCGTGTGCGGGTCGGTTTCAGCTCTGCGTGGAAGCATCATGCAGCCCATATATTTCTTCAAGCCCCAATGGGCGGGGGCCGTCCGCTAATGTTGACTGGGCTGTTAAACTCCAGTATAATTCGAACAAATTGACCTGAGACTGGTGAAAACTATTAATATAATTTCACACCCGACTGCATGCATGTATTTATCTTCGCCGTCTCCCGAAAATGGCGATAATGTTATTAAACACATAGAGGTCTGATTCACGAGATGCCGAAAATTCGAGAGAAGTTTACGAAAGCCGTCGTATTAGGCGATAGTATTGACTAATTTATTCCATGCATAAAAGTCAGTCTCATATCAAATTGTTCGAACAAAAACAAACAGGACCTAACACATTACGAAAACACACCTTTTCAAATATATTGAAAATTTTACCACCAAAAAATGAACATTTTCAGAACCTTGCCGAGGCGATTCTAACGAGTTCCCACTATTTTTTTGAGAAAGAATTAGAAAAAAATGTAAACCATAGTTTTACTACATAAAAGAGGGTTTTCAGTGAGGGTGTCAAAATTATATAGGCGTGTTTTCATAATGAGTCATATATAGCACCCGCCTTTAAAAGCAAACGGCTAATACTCAAGTTCCAGGATAGCCACTCTCTGATTTCCATATCACGTTCATAAGTCCGTGAAATGAACACCCAAGAAAATAAGAGAATACATTATTTTCCTATTTCTTGCTGAAGACATAGACTGTGGTTCTAAGGAGCACTCACAAATATATTTGAAGCAACAATTTAAAAAAGTGTCACATATTGAATTTTTATGAGAAAAAAAAAAATGCCATTAAAGCTATCATTGTCTCAAACTGAATATTTTCTGGCGAAAGAATGTGCACTGTACTGGTTAACTGCATGCTTACGTATTAGCCTGTCCAGGAAAAGTGTTTATAGGTAAATTGACCGGCTCAAAAATGACCTAAAATAGTGTTGACTGGGCCGTTAAACTCCAAAACAAACAAAATTAAACTGAATATTTCCTAATGCAAATAGGTGTCGCCCTTTGAAAGTGGGGTTGTTTCATAAACACATTAAATGCCATTAAGGGGAATGGGAACACCTAGCACATTTACCCACTATTTCTCAAAGGGAGACAACTTCCGGGACTTCCTGTTCGCTTTTCTATGAACCCTGTTCCACTGAAAAAGGGGTCTAGTACAGTAAAACCTGTCTTAGTGGCCACCTCTATTAAGCAAGCAACCTGTCTTAAGCAAGCAAGCATTCAGTTCCCAAAAAGTGCAAATGTGTTAAATTTCACCTATATTAAGCAAGCACCTGTCTTAAGCAAGCACATTTTGGTTATCCCTTAGGTGCTTGCTTAATACAGGTTGGACTGTATATGCTTACAGGAAAGAATTTGCTCCTCAGGAGTAAATTCTTTCCTTTAAGAGTTGACACCTATTGACATGGGAGACAAACATACTTTTGCAGGAGTTGCCTCTCCTGAAGGTGTATCCATTCTTCTTAAAATCCAGATTTATACGTGATTTATTTTTCTTGAAATTTAGACACTTTAAAATGCAATCACATTCACACTACAACATATTTTATTTTTCTTGGAATTTAAACCGTACTCATTAACACACTGATAAAAATGAAAGATATGACTCGTTAAAACAAGGTGGAAGACTGAAGGATCCACAAACTCCAAGATAGGCGGATACTTTGGCGTCCTACACAATGTAAACATGGTGCTGTTGTCAAGATTAAAACAAATGCCGACAAACATTTTAGTCCTGCGCATTATAATTGGTCATTTTAGCAATATTTTGAGGAATTTACATCAAACCAGTTCGATTTAGAGCCATGGTAGGACCAGAAGTCTAGCTCTGAAGCATAAATAAGAAAATGTCTTTGTAAGCAAAATACCATTGCAAGAGCCTTGCAGGATATCGATATGATATCTTAATGATCAAGAGATAGACCCCTCCTCCACCCCACCCAAACCGCACACAACATATTTGACATTTGTTTCGAATATAATACTTGTGTTGAGGTTTAACGTCCCCGTCAACACGATTTATGGCACTTTGGAGACGTTGCTTCCGATTTTGTGGGACTTTTACCCGACATTCAGATGGAATGACATCTAAAGCGCTACCGCCCAAAGAAACCGCTAGGGTTTAAGGAGCGGTCCGATTCGTGTCAGTTTTCCTGGACAGGCTTAGACCTAAGAAGTTTACCAGTACTCAAATTCCGTCGGTTTCAGCTCTTCGCGGAAGTACCATGCGGCCCAATCTACTTCTCCAAGCACCGATGGGCGGGGCGGGGCGTGGCGGGGGTGCGTTTCGTGATCTACAGTTTATGTTATTTTGGTCAAATGATTTCCATTACGATATCACACTGTGCGACATAATACATTTTTGTAATCTCCAAAATTGTTACTTTAACGATGAAAATCCGCGATATTTTTCATATTTATACTGCAAACATAGGTTGCGGGTGCTCGTTAGAACCGCCTCATTGAGGCGGTTCTAACGAGTATCCACAACCTATGTCTTGAAGCAGAAATAAGAAAAATAATGTTTGCTCCCTTAAACCCCAATTTTCTCTGTTAAAAGTGAGGTTTAGGGGGTGTTAATTTCACGGACTTGATCACTGAGCTGTTATCAGGATCACGATAAGTGTAATGTAAACGCTTCTTATAGAAACGTTCGGTTTACAAGGGTATTCATAGTTTTCCTTATTCTTCCTCAGAAATATGGATTGTGCGGTTCTCGTAAGAACCCGCGTAACAATCGCCCCGATGAGGTGGTTCTTACGAGCACCCAAAATCTATGTTTGAGGCAGATATAAGAAACATGCCGCCACAAACTGTCATGAGCAAAGAGCCACAAAGAGACACAGTGTTGAGAGAAGTTTCTTGCAATCCGACATTTGTATGGGGTATAGATTTTCCCATATCGCTCTCCTTACACCATTCTGCTGCACACTATTTGAAACACGAGCTAATACAGGGGCTAGATGGTGAAAACTGCCGTCGATTTTGTTTGTTTGATTTGAGGTTTAACGTCCCTGACAACACTGTATAGGTCATTTTTGGAGACGTTGCTTCCAATTTTGTGGGACTTTTACCCGACACTGAGATGAAATGACATCTCAAGCCCTGTCGCCCAATGAAACCAATAGGGTTTATAAACATGGACGGTCCGACTCGCACCACTTTGCCTGGGCAGGCTTAAATCCTCTAAGCGGTTTACCAGTACTCATGTGCGGTCGGTTTCAGCTCTGCGTGGAAGCATCATGCAGCCCATCTATTTCTTCAAGCCCCAATGGGCGGGGCGTCGAACATTCGCATGTAATACACTAAAACACTGATGATTCAACACAGCCTTTTCACTCAACTTTTGCGTCATACATTATGTTCACGAAAAAAAGGAATGGCTAGAATTTTCATGTTTTTTTTTTTTATATTTGTTGTTGTTGTTCTCCCGCAATTTTTTCAAGAGTTACAACTTTTGGAACCACTACTTGCTTTTCTGTGCACTCGCGTATCCTCTGGAAAGGTGTCTTCCCCTTTTAAGTGGACCCCTATTCACAAGGGAGACACATATACTTCAGAATTAGTTTTCTCTACTGACCATCACGAACACACGCCTATAAATTTTGGCCCCCTCAAACACCACTTTCATGTGGTGAAAATGGGGTTTACAGGGGTATATAAATTTTTCTTATTTCTATTCCAAAGCATAGATTGTGGGAACCCGTTATAACCCCTCGCCAAGGTGGTTCTAAAGACATCCCACAATCTATGCTTTGAGCAAAAATATGGAAAATATCAGATTTTTTTATCTGAAACATTTCATTTTTGATGGTAACATTTTAAATATATTTTAATGGGCGTGATTTCGTAATGTGTGCATCTGTTCCCCTAAACTCATCTGACATGTTATGGATTTATTATTATTATTATTATTATTATTATAATTATTATTATTATTATTATTTTACGGCCCTTTCAAGATTATTTCACTAAATATTTCTAGCCGAGCGTTAATCAGAGGTAGGCGAATACCGTAATCCCCGGAGAAAAACACTTGACCTGCGACCCAGCAGGCACATAACGTCATTGTGACGTCACATTAACTTCGGTACAACGTCATGACGTTTACGCAACGTCATGACGTTGCACCGACGTTGATCTGACGTTGCCCTAGCCACGTTTGCCTTCTGGGATCCGTTACAGAATTTGGCATCTCACATGCATGTGCCCCGAGCGAGGCTCGATCCACAGCGGTTGGAGACCTAAAGATTAAGAGTCAGCGCTCTTACGCACTAGGCCAAAGAGGTATGTCAATAGTTACTTTATAAGCACGCACATTCTGTGTTAGGAACTCTTTTTATTTGTTCATCCATTTTCTTTTTATTTTCTCCGGGTATTCCGGTTTTCGCCAACCTGTGATTAACAATGGGCAGAAAATAAGTGAAATAATCTGAAAGGGCCGTAAAACCCAAAAATATTTATTTATTTATTTTAAATTAATTAATTTATTTACATATTTTGGGGACGTACGATCTTTATATTGTAGACCTACTTTTATTTGAATCCTGCATCAAAATTTCGTAACTCTGGCCAAAATTTTCAGCATACCTTTAACTGTAAACATTAATGATTTTAAATAAATGTCATTGTTTTATGTGAAATGGTTATGGGAATTTGCCCAGTGCAATTAACACACACGTCTTGCATGTAGCCCTTCTATATGTGAAACTGTGCCAAACGACTGGAAACATATACTTTTTTTTCATATGCAAAAATGTGTATATGGTTTCATTTTGCATTATGTATATTGCATTTTGCATTATGTACGTGTATAAATATAGAAATCGATTTTTAGAAGGTTAAAATATGGAAAGCCATGGCTGTCTTAAGGTCAGTATGTGCAAGTTGGTAGACGCAGTGGTCAATATATTTGATCAAATGCATATTTTACTGGATCAGATATATAAATCATTCAGTGGTGGAGTCATAGTATTGGGTGCAAACAACAAACTACTGTGTGCATTGGTTATGATATTTGGTCGGCGTAGCATATTATCCAATGAACTGCATATAGCAGTTGATGGTGGTGCCATAATACTGGATTCAGCGGATAAATTATTGCGTGTACAAATTATGATATTTGGTTTAAATAAGACAGTATTAGACTCCTTCACCATTGCACTCAGTGCAATAAATATAACAGTTGGTAAATTTTTAAGCTGGTATACGTAAAGGTCGAACTATATTATTCGTTTAATATTTTACTGGGTTGAATGTATAAAATATTGGGTAGTGGCGTCATAGTATTTGATGCAGCCAACATAATGGTGTAGAAACTGGTTACAATATTTGGCCAGTTTTGCATTTTATTTGATCCAACACATAAAACACTTGTTGTTGGTATCAAAGTATTGGATGCATTTGTCATAATACTGAGTAAAGTGTATACAGGGATTGGTTCGAAGGGCACTTTATTTGGTCAAAACATTTAATTGGACAGGTGTGATATGAATATTACTGGGTGCAAGCAGCATATTAATATGTGCATTGATTATAATAATTGGTCAGCAACATTTTTTTTATCAAATGCATACATCAATGGCTGTTGATGCCATGATCCTAGTCCCATCAGGCAATCTATTTTGTGTTATAATAAAAGTATTTTATTTAAATACAAAGTATTTGATTCATTTGTCACACCCTTCAGTGTAGTAACTATAATATTGGATAAGAAGAGCAGTTTATTTGGTGGTAAAATATACCATTGTATATGCTCACCATATTATTGGATTGTTTCAGCATAATAGTCAGAGTAAAAGTCATAATAGTTGGTCGTTTTGTCATAGCATTAGCAGCAGCGCTCTTGATAAAAGCCGGACCGGACTAAAACCCGGAACCGCAACGGTTTCTGGTCAACTCGTACCCGAGTCAACTCGTACCCACACACATAATTGATGATTCGTTTAATGAACGGACAGACGGACGGACAGACAGACACACTGGCGGGTGGAGATGAATGAATGATGAATGAATGATGAATGAATGAATGAATAAATGATAGATAGATAGATAGATAGATAGATAGATAGATAGATAGATAGATAGATAGATAGATAGATAGATAGATAGATAGATAGATAGATAGATAGATAGATAGATAGATAGATAGATAGATGGATGGATGGATGGATGGATGGATGGATGGATGGATGAACGGACGGACAAATGAACGGACGGACGACAGAGAGAGAGAGAGAGAGAGAGAGAGAGAGAGAGAGAGAGAGAGAGAGAGAGAGAGAGAGAGAGAGAGAGAGAGAGAGAGAGAGAGAATGGTTAAATGGATATTATTTTGGTTACTACTTTTGATTTAATTAGCACTTCGGCTAAACACAACACCATATTTTCTGCTCAAAAACATAGATTTACTGAGGCGGTTCTAACGAGTACCCACAAACTATGTTTTGAGCAGAAATACGAAAAGTAGCCGAATTTTTATTTGAAAATTTTCATTTTTTGGCGGTAAACTTTTAAATATATTTGAATAGGCCTGTTTTCATAATGATTCTTACAGATCCCACCCATAAACCGTACATATTCTTGTTCCTTATGATAAGACACATTAAGTGACACCAGCCTGGTGGTCCCCCGGTGCCCAGGCCCACGCCTCACCCCTTTACTCCATTAAAAAGCCATATCTGTCAGAAACCGTTCAGATCCCAACCCTAAACCATAAATATTCTTGTTCCTTATGATAAGATGCATTCATTGACACCAGCCTGGGTGTCCCCGGGCCATGCCTGGGTCCTGCCGCACCCCCTCCACTTCATAAAAGGCATTATATCTCAGAACTTTTACAGAGTCTCACCCGTAAACCATATATATTCTTGTTCCTTATGATAAGACACATTGAGTGACACCAGCCCGGTGGTCCCCCGGGATGCGCCGGGCCATGCCTCTCCCCTTTATTTCATTAAAAGCCATATATCTTAGAAACCGTTCAGATCCCCACCCCTTAACCATATATGATTCGTGTTCCTTATGATAAGACTCATTCAGTCACACTAACCTGGGGGTCTCTTTGTGCTGGGGCAATGTGCTGGGGCAATGTCCCGCCCCTCCACTTCATAAAAGACCATATATTTCAGAAGCCATTCAAATTATCCCCAACCTCTAATCATATACATTCTTGTTCATTGTTATTAAACACATTCAGTCACACCAACTTGGGCGGGGATGGGGTGGGGGATATGAAAGGGTCATTCATCTCCCCTCCACTTCATTAAAAGGTGTCATATCTCAGTGACCATACAGATCCCACCCCATAACCATATATGTTTTTTGGCCCTTATTCAGTGACAACACTCTTAGGCTTTCTTGGATGCGCCGGGACCATGCCCAACCCCCCACTGCTTAAAATGCCTTATATCTCATGAGCCATACAGATCCCCACCTCTAAACCATATATAGTCTTTTTCAAAAGATGATAAAGACGCATTTAGAGATACCAACCAAGGCTCCAATGAGTCCCTGCCCCAACCCCTCTAATGCATAAAAGGCCTAATATTTCAGATACAGTCCACACGGGTGCTCATTTGTGTAAGGGGTGGGATGGGGGCTCGTTTGGTAGACATTATAATTGGTAGATTAAAATCATATCATGTTAAAATATATGGCTGTCATTTGGCAGTGCCCATCCGAGTTCTGTTTTTTTTTTACTCCAGTGGGTCGCAAACTTCAACCAAGGGATTTCAACACAATACGAGAGAAAGTACTGTCCTGCTATAGTGCATTTGTAAAACTTCCAGTTGTCGTTAGAGCAATATTCTAACTGCATAGAATGTTTCTCCATTCCCCTTTGACATAACTCTGATGCACCAGGTAAACATAGCCGTGAAATCTGTACCTTGGTAAGTCCAGTTCATATAGGGAAAAGTGGGGCCGCAGGGGTATACAATATTTTTTCTTATTTGCAAAAGATACTTTGAGAGCATAAATAGATTGTGAGTACTCGTTAAAACCGTCTGAATTCGGCGATTCTAATGAGTACATAATAAATGTGCAGTACTCGTTTTAACCGCCAAACTGAGGCGGTTCTAACGAGCACCTACAATCTAGGCTTTGGTACGGTTCAAACGAGTACCGTCAATCTATGTGTTTTGGATCACCGAGAGGTGGTTCAAACTAGTACCAACCTTCTAAGCAACTAAAAAAAATGTCTGCTCAGTAAAAATACATTGAGGGTACTCGTTAGATATATTGTATCTACTCGTTAGAACCGCATCATTGAAATGGTTCAATCAAGTACCACAGATAGACAATGAGGTCTGACAAGTACCTACAATCTGTGTTTTGATGCGGTTCTAACGAGAATTCGGAATATATGTTCTGGAGCAGTAATTAACACACTATCAAACTATACCTCCTCTGAAGCCACTGGGTCGATTGGGACCAAATTTCATCTGTAGTATCCTTGATTGAAAGTTTATGGGGGGAGGGGGTGGTTATAGGAAATTCGGCTCTTTAGTTTGGTTACCACGGCAACTTAGAGTGCCACAGGTTTATGATGGGTAAATTCGAAAAATGAAATTTGGTGCCAAGCCATTGCAGATATTTTGACAAAACTTGGATAGTCATCTACCTGATGTATGATTTTTGTGCCCACCTCTCATTTTGATTAGTTGGCATGGCGATGGACAGGCTCAAAACTGAAAAAAAATATTCAAAAATCAACTCCTCGGAAGCCATATGGTATTTAAGGCTGATACTGTGCAGAAAGGTTCTTTGTATAAGCTTCTACAAAATTTGTGTTTTTATTGCCATTGCTCAAGAACCTTGGAAAAATTGAAAAATGGCATTCGTTGCAGATATTTTGATTAAACTTTTACAGAAAGGTTCCTTGAATAGTGCTCTCTAGACAAGTGACTTATGTGTCAACCACTCAATTTAATAGCTTGTCATGGCAACTAAAAGTCGTAAAATATTCCATTTTGGTGACCCAGTGATAACTCCTGGGATAGGTTCATGAAACTTTCAGAAGAGATGGATGCACAGACAACTGTAATATCACTTACGGCGGACCAGTTTCATAAAAGTAAACTTCAAAGCCTGTATAAGTAATTATAAGGGAAGTTTTAACGTGTCGGGTGGGGGGGGGGGGTCACGTTACGTTAATTCCGTGACGTGTATATACTGAATAACAATGCGTAGGAATAAAGAGCTTTTCTTTCTCTTTCCTTCTAACGACACATTTGAAAAAATCGGAACATTGAACATTGTGTATTTTGGCTCCCTATTCGAGCAGTCCGCAATATGGTCATTAACTGGTATTTTACATAGTGCCTCATGTCGGATATGATTGTTGTGTAGGGTAGTTCTGTTCCGGAAATTATTTGTCTCCCCTAAATATTATTCATCATAACTTTTGCATGAATAACGTAAATGACATTTGTGATGTGCGTGATATGTTTTCATCTACGTTAAAATCTTGTTTTTAAATTTTACTAAGGAACTTTCTACGACATATTTGCACGACCCACATCTAGTTTCACTGCATTTGCTTACAGCAAATGCTTCAGGTTTGTTTATGTCCCCAACTTCGGAGAAGTTGACGGGGCATATTGGTTTGGTCCTGTCCGTCCGTCCATCGTCCTTTCGCCCGTCCGAAACATTATAATGGCTTGAGCTAATATCTTGAAATTTCATATTCGGGATGAGCATGAAAACAATGGACCAGATTTTTTTCTTTTTCATCAGACTTGACTTTGCCATTATAACAATAGGAAAACACTGTCAACAAAATATCAGGTGAACCGCAGGAAGGTGAATTTGGTGTGATTTTCGTTTTTCGTTTTTCGATATTCATTTTCAGGTGAAGTTGGTTTGATTTTCGTTTTTCGTTTTTCGATATTCATTTTCAGGTGAAGTTGGTTTGATTTTCGTTTTTCATTTTTCGATATTCATTTTCAGGTGAAGTTAGTTTGATTTTCGTTTTTCGTTTTTCGATATTCATTTGCAGGGGAATTTGTTTTGATTTTCGTTTTTCGTTTTTCGATATTCGAATTGAGGCCGAATATCGTATTTTGACATTCAAAATCCTAGTTTGACATTCGATTTGGCGAAGAAAATCGTATTTTGACATTCAAAATCCTATTTTGACTTTCGATTTGGCAAAGAAAATCGTATTTTGACATTCAAAATCCTAGTTTGACATTCGATTTGGCGCTGAATATCGTATTTTGACATTCAAAATCCTAGTTTGACATTCGATTTGGCGAAGAAAATCGTATTTTGACATTCAAAATCCTAGTTTGACATTCGATTTGGCGAAGAAAATCGTATTTTGACATTCAAAATCCTAGTTTGACATTCGATTTGGCGAAGAAAATCGTAGTTTGACATTCAAAATCCTAGTTTGACATTCGATTTGGCGAAGAAAATCGTAGTTTGACATTCAAAATCCTAGTTTGACATTCGATTTGTCGAAGAAAATCGTAGTTTGACATTCAAAATCCTAGTTTGACATTCGATTTGGCGAAGAAAATCGTAGTTTGACATTCAAAATCCTAGTTTGACATTCGATTTGGCGAAGAAAATCGTAGTTTGACATTCAAAATCCTAGTTTGACATTCGATTTGGCGAAGAAAATCGTAGTTTGACATTCAAAATCCAAGTTTGACGTTCGATTTGGCGAAGAAAATCGTAGTTTGACATTCAAAATCCTAGTTTGACATTCGATTTGGCGAAGAAAATCGTAGTTTGACATTCAAAATCCTAGTTTGACATTCGATTTGGCGAAGAAAATCGTAGTTTGACATTCAAAATCCTAGTTTGACATTCGATTTGGCGAAGAAAATCGTAGTTTGACATTCAAAATCCTAGTTTGACATTCGATTTGGCGAAGAAAATCGTAGTTTGACATTCAAAATCCTAGTTTGACATTCGATTTGGCGAAGAAAATCGTAGTTTGACATTCAAAATCCTAGTTTTACATTCGATTTGGTGAAGAAAATCGTAGTTTGACATCCAAAATCCTAGTTTGACATTCGATTTGGCGAAGAAAATCGTAGTTTGACATTCAAAATCCTAGTTTGACATTCGATTTGGCGAAGAAAATCGTAGTTTGACATTCAAAATCCTAGTTTGACATTCGATTTGGTGAAGAAAATCGTAGTTTGACATTCAAAATCCTAGTTTGACATTCGATTTGGCGAAGAAAATCGTAGTTTGACATTCAAAATCCTAGTTTGACATTCGATTTGGTGAAGAAAATCGTAGTTTGACATTCAAAATCCTAGTTTGACATTCGATTTGGCGCTGAATATCGTATTTTGACATTCAAAATCCTAGTTTGACATTCGATTTGGCGAAGAAAATCGTAGTTTGACATTCAAAATCCTAGTTTGACATTCGATTTGGCGAAGAAAATCGTAGTTTGACATTCAAAATCCTAGTTTGACATTCGATTTGGCGAAGAAAATCGTAGTTTGACATTCAAAATCCTAGTTTGACATTCGATTTGGCGCTGAATATCGTATTTTGACATTCAAAATCCTAGTTTGACATTCGATTTGGCGAAGAAAATCGTAGTTTGACATTCAAAATCCTAGTTTGACATTCGATTTGGCGAAGAAAATCGTAGTTTGACTTTCAAAATCCTAGTTTGACATTCGATTTGGCGAAGAAAATCGTAGTTTGACATTCAAAATCCTAGTTTGACATTCGATTTGGCGAAGAAAATCGTAGTTTGACATTCAAAATCCTAGTTTGACATTCGATTTGGCGAAGAAAATCGTAGTTTGACTTTCAAAATCCTAGTTTGACATTCGATTTGGCGAAGAAAATCGTAGTTTGACATTCAAAATCCTAGTTTGACATTCGATTTGGCGAAGAAAATCGTAGTTTGACATTCAAAATCCTAGTTTGACATTCGATTTGGCGAAGAAAATCGTAGTTTGACATTCAAAATCCTAGTTTGGCATTCGATTTGGCGCTGAATATCGTATTTTGACATTCAAAATCCTAGTTTGACATTCGATTTGGCGAAGAAAATCGTATTTTGACATTCAAAATCCTAGTTTGACATTCGATTTGGCGCTGAATATCGTATTTTGACATTCAAAATCCTAGTTTGACATTCGATTTGGCGAAGAAAATCGTATCTTGACATTCAAAATCCTAGTTTGACATTCGATTTGGCGCTGAATATCGTATTTTGAATTTCAAAATCCTAGTTTGACATTCGATTTGGCGAAGAAAATCGTAGTTTGACATTCAAAATCCTAGTTTGACATTCGATTTGGCGAAGAAAATCGTAGTTTGACATTCAAAATCCTAGTTTGACATTCGATTTGGTGAAGAAAATCGTAGTTTGACATTCAAAATCCTAGTTTGACATTCGATTTGGCGAAGAAAATCGTAGTTTGACATTCAAAATCCTAGTTTGACATTCGATTTGGCGCTGAATATCGTATTTTGACATTCAAAACCCTAGTTTGACATTCGATTTGGCGAAGAAAATCGTATTTTGACATTCAAAATCCTAGTTTGACATTCGATTTGGCGAAGAAAATCGTAGTTTGACATTCAAAATCCTAGTTTGACATTCGATTTGGCGAAGAAAATCGTAGTTTGACATTCAAAATCCTAGTTTGACATTCGATTTGGCGAAGAAAATCGTAGTTTGACATTCAAAATCCTAGTTTGACATTCGATTTGGCGAAGAAAATCGTAGTTTGACATTCAAAATCCTAGTTTGACATTCGATTTGGCGAAGAAAATCGTAGTTTGACATTCAAAATCCTAGTTTGACATTCGATTTGGCGAAGAAAATCGTAGTTTGACATTCAAAATCCTAGTTTGGCATTCGATTTGGCGCTGAATATCGTATTTTGACATTCAAAATCCTAGTTTGACATTCGATTTGGCGAAGAAAATCGTATTTTGACATTCAAAATCCTAGTTTGACATTCGATTTGGCGCTGAATATCGTATTTTGACATTCAAAATCCTAGTTTGACATTCGATTTGGCGAAGAAAATCGTATCTTGACATTCAAAATCCTAGTTTGACATTCGATTTGGCGCTGAATATCGTATTTTGAATTTCAAAATCCTAGTTTGACATTCGATTTGGCGAAGAAAATCGTAGTTTGACATTCAAAATCCTAGTTTGACATTCGATTTGGCGAAGAAAATCGTAGTTTGACATTCAAAATCCTAGTTTGATATTCGATTTGGCGAAGAAAATCGTAGTTTGACATTCAAAATCCTAGTTTGACATTCGATTTGGTGAAGAAAATCGTAGTTTGACATTCAAAATCCTAGTTTGACATTCGATTTGGCGAAGAAAATCGTAGTTTGACATTCAAAATCCTAGTTTGACATTCGATTTGGTGAAGAAAATCGTAGTTTGACATTCAAAATCCTAGTTTGACATTCGATTTGGCGAAGAAAATCGTAGTTTGACATTCAAAATCCTAGTTTGACATTCGATTTGGCGCTGAATATCGTATTTTGACATTCAAAATCCTAGTTTGACATTCGATTTGGCGAAGAAAATCGTAGTTTGACATTCAAAATCCTAGTTTGACATTCGATTTGGCGAAGAAAATCGTAGTTTGACATTCAAAATCCTAGTTTGACATTCGATTTGGCGAAGAAAATCGTAGTTTGACATTCAAAATCCTAGTTTGACATTCGATTTGGCGCTGAATATCGTATTTTGACATTCAAAATCCTAGTTTGACATTCGATTTGGCGAAGAAAATCGTAGTTTGACATTCAAAATCCTAGTTTGACATTCGATTTGGCGAAGAAAATCGTAGTTTGACTTTCAAAATCCTAGTTTGACATTCGATTTGGCGAAGAAAATCGTAGTTTGACATTCAAAATCCTAGTTTGACATTCGATTTGGCGAAGAAAATCGTAGTTTGACATTCAAAATCCTAGTTTGACATTCGATTTGGCGAAGAAAATCGTAGTTTGACTTTCAAAATCCTAGTTTGACATTCGATTTGGCGAAGAAAATCGTAGTTTGACATTCAAAATCCTAGTTTGACATTCGATTTGGCGAAGAAAATCGTAGTTTGACATTCAAAATCCTAGTTTGACATTCGATTTGGCGAAGAAAATCGTAGTTTGACATTCAAAATCCTAGTTTGGCATTCGATTTGGCGCTGAATATCGTATTTTGACATTCAAAATCCTAGTTTGACATTCGATTTGGCGAAGAAAATCGTATTTTGACATTCAAAATCCTAGTTTGACATTCGATTTGTCGAAGAAAATCGTAGTTTGACATTCAAAATCCTAGTTTGACATTCGATTTGGCGAAGAAAATCGTAGTTTGACATTCAAAATCCTAGTTTGACATTCGATTTGGCGCTGAATATCGTATTTTGACTTTCAAAATCCTAGTTTGACATTCGATTTGGCGAAGAAAATCGTAGTTTGACATTCAAAATCCTAGTTTGACATTCGATTTGGCGAAGAAAATCGTAGTTTGACATTCAAAATCCTAGTTTGACATTCGATTTGGTGAAGAAAATCGTAGTTTGACATTCAAAATCCTAGTTTGACATTCGATTTGGCGAAGAAAATCGTAGTTTGACATTCAAAATCCTAGTTTGACATTCGATTTGGCGCTGAATATCGTATTTTGACATTCAAAATCCTAGTTTGACATTCGATTTGGCGAAGAAAATCGTATTTTGACATTCAAAATCCTAGTTTGACATTCGATTTGGCGAAGAAAATCGTAGTTTGACATTCAAAATCCTAGTTTGACATTCGATTTGGCGAAGAAAATCGTAGTTTGACATTCAAAATCCTAGTTTGACATTCGATTTGGCGAAGAAAATCGTAGTTTGACATTCAAAATCCTAGTTTGACATTCGATTTGGCGAAGAAAATCGTAGTTTGACATTCAAAATCCTAGTTTGACATTCGATTTGGCGAAGAAAATCGTAGTTTGACATTCATAATCCTAGTTTGACATTCGATTTGGCGACGAAAATCGTAGTTTGACATTCAAAATCCTAGTTTGACATTCGATTTGGCGAAGAAAATCGTAGTTTGACATTCAAAATCCTAGTTTGACATTCGATTTGGTGAAGAAAATCGTAGTTTGACATTCAAAATCCTAGTTTGACATTCGATTTGGCGAAGAAAATCGTAGTTTGACATTCAAAATCCTAGTTTGACATTCGATTTGGCGAAGAAAATCGTAGTTTGACATTCAAAATCCTAGTTTGACATTCGATTTGGCGAAGAAAATCGTAGTTTGACATTCAAAATCCTAGTTTGACATTCAATTTGGCGCTGAATATCGTATTTTGACATTCAAAATCCTAGTTTGACATTCGATTTGGCGAAGAAAATCGTAGTTTGACATTCAAAATCCTAGTTTGACATTCGATTTGGCGAAGAAAATCGTAGTTTGACATTCAAAATCCTAGTTTGACATTCGATTTGGCGAAGAAAATCGTAGTTTGACATTCAAAATCCTAGTTTGACTTTCGATTTGGCGAAGAAAATCGTAGTTTGACATTCAAAATCCTAGTTTGACATTCGATTTGGCGCTGAATATCGTATTTTGACATTCAAAATCCTAGTTTGACATTCGATTTGGCGCTGAAAATCGTATTTTGACATTCAAAATCCTAGTTTGACATTCGATTTGGCGAAGAAAATCGTATTTTGACATTCAGTCCAGGTCACATGACCAAGATGGCTGACAGGCCCATACATGGTAAAACCCTTCAAAATTCTTCTTCTCCGGAACCACAGGGCCGATTTCCACGAAACTTGACATGTAGCATCTGGGACGAGGGCCACATAGGCATTTGTATGGAAAAAAATCGAAAATGCATTATATCATACAAATGGTTTAGAATACCACCCCTAACTTGCTCCTTGTGACAAGGCGCATTTAGTGGGGGGGGGGGGGGGCATTTTGGCCCAGGTCACATGCCCAAGCTGGCCGCCATGTCCATATATGGTAAAATGTTAGAACTTTTACTCCTCAGAAACCGCTGGGCCAACTGAAGTCAAATTTCATGTGGAGCCTCCATGGGATGGGGGAACGAAAGTTTGCTAATGGGTTCCAGGTCACATGACCAAGATAGCCGCCATAATCATATATGGTAAAACACCCTTAAAATCTCCATAACCGCTATGCCGATTTTCATGAAACTTGGTAAGTATTATCTAAGACGTAGGCCCATCATAAATTGTTAAAATGTTGACCTGGGTCGACCTTGACCTATTTTATGCTAAGGTCAAGTTTAGTCACATAGGCATTTGTATAGGAAAAAGTGAAAATGCATTATATCTTACAAACGGTTCAGAATACCACTCCCAAACCATACATGTTCTTGCTCCTTACGATAACGGGCATTTAGTCCGGGGACCATTTTTGTCCCAGGTCACATGACCAAGGTGGCCGCCATTTCCATATAAGGTAAAATGCTTAATATCTTGGAAACCTTTCAGATCCCCACCAACCAACCATATATATACTTGTTCCTTGTGAAAAGGGGCATTTAGTGGGGGGACCATTTTTGGTCCAGGTCACATGACCAAGATGGCCGCCGTGACCATATATGGTAAAATGCTTAATATCTCAGAAACCGTTCAGATCCCCACATATGAACCATTTATTAGCTCACCTGAGCCGAAGGCTCAATGGTAAGCTTACAGGGTGGCCAGAGTTTGTCTGTCTGTCTTGTGTCGTGTGTGTATGTGTGTTCACATTTTCAAGCGTCTTCTCCTCTGGAACATGTGGAGCCTCCATTGGGTGGGGGAACGAAAGTTTGCATTTTTGGTCCAGGTCACACGACCAAGATGACCGCCATGCCCATATATGGTAAGAAAAAACCTTCTAAAATCTTCTTCTCCGGAACCACTGGGCCGATTTGCATTAGACTTGGTATGTAGCATGTGGGACATTGGCCCATTATAAATTGCATAAATGGTGACCCTGGGATGACCTTGACCTATTTTTGCCAACGCCAAATTTGGTCACATAGGCATTTATATGGGAAAAAGTGAAAATGCATGATGTCTTACAAACGGTTTAGAATACCACCCCTAAACCATATATTTTCTGGCTCCTTATGATAAGGAGCATTTAGTGGGGGCCATTTTTGGTCCAAGTCACATGACCAAGATGGCTGCCGTGCCCATATCTGGTAAAATGCTTAATATCTCGGAAACGGTTCAGATCCCCACCCATAAGCCATATATATTCTTGTTCCTTATGATAAGGGACATTTAATCCGGAGACCATTTTGGGTCCAGGTCACATGACCAAGATTGCCGCCATGCCCATATATGGTAAAATGCTTAATATCTCTGAAACCGTTCAGATACCCACCCATAAACCATATATATTCTTGTTCATTATGATAAGGGCCATTTAGAGGCATGAATCTTTGGACCCTAGAGTGTACAACGGGGGCATGCCCCACTCCCTCATTTCATCAATTGCATAATATCTAGTTTTACTACTTTCTTCTTCTTCTTCTTCTTCTTCTTCTTCTTCTTCTTCTTCTGGTGAGCGATTCATGACCAAGAGACATGGATCTTGGGATCCCAGGGTGTCCCTTACCCCTTCAGATCTTGAGCTGTTAGGTGAGCGCTTCAGGACCAACTAGATGTCAGTAAGCAGGGCTTACTAAATACCCCCCCCCCCCCCCCCCCGCAATAGTACAATGGCATGTAAAAATCCCAAGCTATATTTGGTCAACATCAATTCACATACCAAATTAGATCAAAATTCATCATTTCTTTTCTCAAGATATCGAGCAGAAACGAATTTTTGATGCCATTCAGGGGTCATAACTCTGTTAAAAATAGAGACAAAATTTGGCATGACAATCCAAAGCTAACTCTTGTTGATATAAATTCACATATAAATATGATCAAAATTAATTAGACTTTCTGGCATCGGGCAAGGACCATAACGCTGTTGAAAATTGACGCAAAATTGAGCTGTGTAATAACCCCAAGCTAGAGGTTGTCAATATCAGTTCATATGCAAAAAATGATGAAAATCCATTAATGTGTTTTCAAGATATTGAGCGGAAACAAATTTCTGACATAATTCATGGGCCATTACTCTGCTGAAAATTGACGCAAAATGCCATGTAACAATCCCAAGCTATATTTTGTCAATATAAATTCACATACAAATTTCGATCAAAATTCATCATTTCTTTCTCAAAATATTGTACTGAAGTAAATATTTGATGTCATTCAAGGACCATAATTCTGCTGAAAATAGATGCAAAATGCCGCTTAACAATCCCAAGTTAGATCTTGTTAATATAAATTCATATACCAAATATGATCAAAATTAATCATTTCTTTCTTATGATATTGAGTGGAAACCATTTTCTGGCATCATTCAAGGGCCATAACTCTGTTGAAAATTAACGCAAAAGCCGTGTAACAATCCCAAGCATCAATTCATATGCAAAATTTTATCAAAATCTAACATTTCTTTCTTAAGATATCAAATGGAAACAACTTTCTGGCATCCTTCAAGGGCCGTAACTCTTTTGAAAATTGACGCTAAAAGCTGTGTAACAATCCCAAGCTAGAGGTTGTCGATATCAATTCTTATGCAAAATCTGATTAAAATCAATCATTTCTTTCTTAAGATATATGTTGAGCGGAAATCATTTTCTGGCATCATTCTAAGGCCATAACTCTGTTGAAAATTGACGCGAAAAGCAGTGTAACAATCCCAAGCTAGACATTGTCAATATCAATTCATATGCAAAATTTGATCAAAATCCATCATTTCTTTCTTAGACATTTTACACCAATACAGAATACGGATACCGATGCCGATGACGGAGAAAAACGCTAGGACGTTCTCAACGTTGCCTTTAACTGTAATTTATCTATATTAGAAGGCGGATCTAGCGAAACGGAGAAAACAGTGTGTTTTACTCAAAAGTGACAGTTTTGGGACTTTTTCCTTTAAAATGAAATCCTTCAACACAGCAATGCCACCATGTAGGCTTCACATTGGTTAACACAGGGTTCACTGACGCCAACACCGATGCAAACGGAATTCGCACCAAAATTATGTCCTCCCCACCTCTGCTTGATAGAGCGAACTTACTCACTTGACATGAACACATAAGATACTTGCCTAAGGCGAAGTCTCCAGAGAACTCACCAGAGGCAAAGTTTCCACTGAACTCAACTTAAGCCTCATCTGAGGTGAAGTTTCCATTGAATTTAAACGAGACGGTGTCCGTACTAGTCCTTTGGTGAATATCTTGACTCCTCTGCAGTGAACTAACCTGGAGCGTAGTCCGTGAGGACATTCTTTCGCCAGAACGAGAATTGACAACTGCCCTTCTTGAATCAGCGAAAGGGAGATAATGGCGGTATAAAATATTTCATGATCAATTTCCACGAAAGAATGCTGTAGACCCCGGCTAGAATCGAACCAACGTCCTCCTCATCGCCAGTCAGACGCGTACCCGACTGAGCTACCGAGGCCGGACCACATAAGCGAGGCCTCCATTTAATTATTTTTGTTTAAATTTAGATTTAATGGCCAAATAACACTATTTTAATGATTTAGGATATTTTCCAAGCAAACGCCTGACATCGGATCAACATTGGTATTTGTTTGTATTTAGGTCGCAACACAACACAACACAACATCGATACAACGTTGTAACTGCGATGTCAGTTCAAGGTCAGAATGCGACGTTGTAGAGACGTTGTATTTTTGTTGAAATTGGATCGCGACCTACATAACCACACTGCAACGTCGATGCAACGTCAGGCCAACCTCTAAATGAGATGCTGTATAAAAGATGTGTGTTGTCATTTTTTTTCGGCGTAATATTTTTTTTTTATTTCTTCTCAAAACATAGATTGCGGGGTTCGATAGAACCGCCTCGACGAGGTGCTCTATCGAGTACCCACAATCTCTGATTTAGAGGAGAAATAAGAAAAGAAGAAATAATGTATACTCCTGTAACCCCCATGGTTTTACCTATGTAAACCTAAGGTTCAAGGGGGGTAAGAGGGGTGTTTTCGTATTGCGAAAAGGCATATTGCATATCATACCCCACATCAACCCTCGAGCTCATATGGGGTATAATATGAAAAAAATGCGTATGATAATCTTTATATAGTATGTCACTGCAGCTGGTGTTAAGGCAGACGTAAAAAAGTCACCCTATCCTACATCATAGCGTAATTTATATTTTCTTGTCCTTTGGGATCATTGTTGCCACTGTTGAATGTTTAATATATCGGAGTGAGTGAGTGTTTCAGTTTTACGTCCCACCAACAGCTAAGGTCATACGGAGACGGGACCTCGGTTTAAAGACTCATCCGAAAGTCTAAATAATATATCGGAGGGTCACTTATGAGGCCTAAATGGCTAGTCTGCCCAAGGAAACATACACACTTCCATTACGAAAACAGGCCCTGTCTAAATGTATTGGAAATTTAAATCCAAAAGAAATAACTTTTCTTTTGAAAATTCTGATATTTTTCTTATTTCTGCTCGAAACCTAGATTGCGGGGACTCGATAAAACCGACTCGATGGGGCGGTTCTATCGAGTACCCAGAATCTAAGTTTTTTTTATCATAAATAAGAAAAAATAGCGTTTAACCCTATATACCCCAGTTTTGCTGTATAAAAGTGTGGTTCAAGGGGGTCAAAATTATATAGGCGTGCTTTCGTGATGATAATTTCAGTTCTGCGATGCCTTCCTTGATTTCAAAGGATAGACTTTTTATAGAACATACTTTATGGACCGCCTTAGATGAAATTTGGTCGAACTTGGTTCGATATATCATTGCCACTTAAAATATTTTATTTGATTTGGGTGACATTGACCTTAGATATATGAATTTGTCAAGTTAAAACTTTATCTTCTTTGCAGCGTCGTATTCGTGTTCATGTTGATGCGACGTTGCTTAGACGTTGGTCAAGGATTCAGACAAAAAGTCTGGTTCGAACGAACACTAGAAAATCATCTATAATCAACGAGCATAATCAGACACCGCATTGGAGTGTTTTGTTTTGTTTGATTTGAGGTTTAACGTC
The DNA here is from genome assembly GCA_963580285.1 of Lucinisca nassula. Classification (NCBI taxonomy): domain Eukaryota; kingdom Metazoa; phylum Mollusca; class Bivalvia; order Lucinida; family Lucinidae; genus Lucinisca; species Lucinisca nassula. The sequence goes on from OY757012.1 coordinate 81,047,975, forward strand.
CCCGTCAACACTGTATAGGTCATTGTGTTTGATTTGAGGTTTAACGTCCCCGTCAACACTATTTAGGTCATTTTGAAGACGTTGCTTCCCATTTTGTGAGACTTCTACCCAAAATTGAGATGAAATGACTTCTCAATCCCTGCCGTCATATAAAACCAAAAAGGTTTATATGCATGGTCGGGCCGACTCGCAGCAGTTTTCCTGGGCAGGCTTAGGCCTTCTAAGCAGATTACCAGTACTAATGTTCGGTCGCGATCAGCTCTGCGTGGAAGCATCGTGCAGCCCATATATTTCTTTAAGCCTCGATGGGTGGGGACTTAACATAGGTCATTTTGGAGGCGTTGTTTCCGATTTTGTGTGAGTTTTACCCGACATTGAGATAAAATGACGTCTAAAAGCCTGTCGTCCGATGTTTATAAGCATGGTCCGTACCGCTTTACCTGGGCAGGCTTAGATCGTCTAAGCGGTTTACCAGTATTCGTATGCGGTCGGATTCAGCTCTGCGTGGGAGCATCATGTAGCTCATCTATTTCTTCAGTCCCCGGTGGACGAGGGCGACTCATTTGGGTGTGTCCTTTGTGTTGTTACGTTACTATACTTGTTGAACTCTCTCTCTCTCTCTCTCTCTCTCTCTCTCTCTCTCTCTCTCTCTCTCTCTCTCTCTCTCTCTCTCTCTCTCTCTCTCTGTTAAATACAAAACACAATTTTCGCCCTTCTGAAGCGGACGATCGGCTCTACATAACCCTAGGGGGTCAAATCATAATTTGGATACTACACTCCGAATTCCAAAGACCATCCAATGACCAAGTTTCAGAATTGTAACTCCAAAGGTTTAGAAGATCTGACCATGGCCAGCTTTTTGACCTTTGACCTTGGGGGTCAAGGTCACACTTAAAGGGGCCCAGTACACCATACATTCTTAGAAGCCTCCGTGGTGCAGTGGTTTCGCTACTCGCCTTGTAAACCAGGGATCGCAGGATCGATCCCGGGCTTCTCCAGACTTTCGGATGAGTCTTTAAACCGATGTCCCGTCTCCGTATGACCTTAGCTGTTGGAGGGACGTAAAACTAAAACTCACTCACTCACTCACACCATACATTCCAATGACAATCCAATGGCCAAGTTTCAGAAGTGTAACTCCACCGGTTAAGAAGATATGACCATGTCCTCCTTTTTGACCCGTGACTTTGGAGATCAAAGTCACACTCAAAAGGGCCCAGTACACTCGACATTCTAAGGACCATCTAATGACCAAGTTTCAGGAGTGTAACTCCAACGGTTTAGAAGATATCAACATGTCCTAGTTGTTGACCTTTGACCTTGGGGGTCAAAGTCATACTCAAAGGGGCCCAGTACACCCTACATTTCAAGGACTATCCAATGACCAAATTTCAAAAGTGTAACGCCAACGGTTTAGAAGATATGACCATGTCCTACTTTTTGACCTTTGACCTTGGTGCCAAGCATGCACTCAAAGGGGCCCAGTACATTCTACATTCCAAGGACCATCCAATGACCAAGTTTCAGAAGTGTTATTCCAACGGTTTAGAAGATATGACCATGTACTACTTTTTGACCTTTGACCTTGAGGATCAAGGTCACGCTCAAAGGGGCCCAGTACACTCTAAATTCCAAGGACCATCCAATGACCAAGTTTCAGAAGTGTAACTCCCAACGGTTTAAAAGATATGCCCATGTCCTACTTTTTGACCTTTGACCTTGGGGATCAAGGTCACGCTCAAAGGGGCCCAGTACAGCCAAATAGAATGTCAGAATAGGATTTTGAATTTCAAAATACGATATTCGGACCCAATTCGAATGTCAAACTAGGATTTTGAATGTCAAAATACGATTTTCTTCGCCAAATCGAATGTCAAACTAGGATTTTGAATGTCAAAATACGATTTTCTTCGCCAAATCGAATGTCAAACTAGGATTTTGAATGTCAAACTACGATTTTCTTCGCCAAATCGAATGTCAAACCAGGATTTTGAATGTCAAACTACGATTTTCTTCACCAAATCGAATGTCAAACTAGGATTTTGAATGTCAAACTACGATTTTCTTCGCCAAATCGAATGTCAAACTAGGATTTTGAATGTCAAACTACGTTTTTTTCTGCCAAATCGAATGTCAAACTAGGATTTTGAATGTCAAACTACGATTTTCTTCGCCAAATCGAATGTCAAACTAGGATTTTGAATGTCAAACTACGATTTTCTTCGCCAAATCGAATGTCAAACTAGGATTTTGAATGTCAAACTACGATTTTCTTCGCCAAATCGAATGTCAAACTAGGATTTTGAATGTCAAACTACGATTTTCTTCGCCAAATCGAATGTCAAACTAGGATTTTGAATGTCAAACTACGATTTTCTTCGCCAAATCGAATGTCAAACTAGGATTTTGAATGTCAAACTACGATTCTTTTCGCCAAATCGAATGTCAAACTAGGATTTTGAATGTCAAACTACGATTTTCTTCGCCAAATCGAATGTCAAACTAGGATTTTGAATGTCAAACTACGATTTTCTTCGCCAAATCGAATGTCAAACTAGGATTTTGAATGTCAAACTACGATTTTCTTCGCCAAATCGAATGTCAAACTAGGATTTTGAATGTCAAACTACGATTTTCTTCGCCAAATCGAATGTCAAACTAGGATTTTGAATGTCAAACTACGATTTTCTTCGCCAAATCGAATGTCAAACTAGGATTTTGAATGTCAAAATACGATTTTCTTCGCCAAATCGAATGTCAAACTAGGATTTTGAATGTCAAACTACGATATTCAGCGCCAAATCGAATGTCAAACTAGGATATTGAATGTCAAACTACGATTTCCTTCGCCAAATCGAATGTCAAACTAGGATTTTGAATGTCAAACTACGATATTCAGCGCCAAATCGAATGTCAAACTAGGATTTTGAATGTCAAACTACGATATTCAGCGCCAAATCGAATGTCAAACTAGGATTTTGAATGTCAAACTACGATTTTTTTCGCCAAATCGAATGTCAAACTAGGATTTTGAATGTCAAACTACGATTTTTTTCGCCAAATCGAATGTCAAACTAGGATTTTGAATGTCAAACTACGATTTTCTTCGCCAAATCGAATGTCAAACCAGGATTTTGAATGTCAAACTACGATTTTCTTCACCAAATCGAATGTCAAACTAGGATTTTGAATGTCAAACTACGATTTTCTTCGCCAAATCGAATGTCAAACTAGGATTTTGAATGTCAAACTACGATTTTTTCTGCCAAATCGAATGTCAAACTAAGATTTTGAATGTCAAACTACGATTTTCTTCGCCAAATCGAATGTCAAACTAGGATTTTGAATGTCAAACTACGATTTTCTTCGCCAAATCGAATGTCAAACTAGGATTTTGAATGTCAAACTACGATTTTTTCTGCCAAATCGAATGTCAAACTAAGATTTTGAATGTCAAACTACGATTTTCTTCGCCAAATCGAATGTCAAACTAGGATTTTGAATGTCAAACTACGATTTTCTTCGCCAAATCGAATGTCAAACTAGGATTTTGAATGTCAAACTACGATTTTCTTCGCCAAATCGAATGTCAAACTAGGATTTTGAATGTCAAACTACGATTTTCTTCGCCAAATCGAATGTCAAACAAGGATTTTGAATGTCAAACTACGATTTTCTTCGCCAAATCGAATGTCAAACTAGGATTTTGAATGTCAAACTACGATTCTTTTCGCCAAATCGAATGTCAAACTAGGATTTTGAATGTCAAACTACGATTTTCTTCGCCAAATCGAATGTCAAACTAGGATTTTGAATGTCAAACTACGATTTTCTTCGCCAAATCGAATGTCAAACTAGGATTTTGAATGTCAAACTACGATTTTCTTCGCCAAATCGAATGTCAAACTAGGATTTTGAATGTCAAACTACGATTCTTTTCGCCAAATCGAATGTCAAACTAGGATTTTGAATGTCAAACTACGATTTTCTTCGCCAAATCGAATGTCAAACTAGGATTTTGAATGTCAAACTACGATTTTCTTCGCCAAATCGAATGTCAAACTAGGATTTTGAATGTCAAACTACGATTTTCTTCGCCAAATCGAATGTCAAACTAGGATTTTGAATGTCAAACTACGATTTTCTTCGCCAAATCGAATGTCAAACTAGGATTTTGAATGTCAAACTACGATTTTCTTCGCCAAATCGAATGTCAAACTAGGATTTTGAATGTCAAACTACGATTTTCTTCGCCAAATCGAATGTCAAACTAGGATTTTGAATGTCAAACTACGATATTCAGCGCCAAATCGAATGTCAAACTAGGATTTTGAATGTCAAACTACGATTTTCTTCGCCAAATCGAATGTCAAACTAGGATTTTGAATGTCAAACTACGATTTTCTTCGCCAAATCGAATGTCAAACTAGGATTTTGAATGTCAAAATACGATTTTCTTCGCCAAATCGAATGTCAAACTAGGATTTTGAATGTCAAAATACGATTTTCTTCGCAAAATCGAATGTCAAACTAGGATTTTGAATGTCAAACTACGATATTCTTCGCCAAATCGAATGTCAAACTAGGATTTTGAATGTCAAAATACGATTTTCTTCGCCAAATCGAATGTCAAACTAGGATTTTGAATGTCAAACTACGATATTCAGCACCAAATCGAATGTCAAACTAGGATTTTGAATGTCAAACTACGATTTTCTTCGCCAAATCGAATGTCAAACTTGGATTTTGAATGTCAAACTACGATTTTTTCTGCCAAATCGAATGTCAAACTAGGATTTTGAATGTCAAACTACGATTTTCTTCTCCAAATCGAATGTCAAACTAGGATTTTGAATGTCAAACTACGATTTTCTTCGCCAAATCGAATGTCAAACTAGGATTTTGAATGTCAAACTACGATTCTTTTCGCCAAATCGAATGTCAAACTAGGATTTTGAATGTCAAACTACGATTTTCTTCGCCAAATCGAATGTCAAACTAGGATTTTGAATGTCAAACTACGATTTTCTTCGCCAAATCGAATGTCAAACTAGGATTTTGAATGTCAAACTACGATTTTCTTCGCCAAATCGAATGTCAAACTAGGATTTTGAATGTCAAAATACGATTTTCTTCGCCAAATCGAATGTCAAACTAGGATTTTGAATGTCAAAATACGATTTTCTTCGCCAAATCGAATGTCAAACTAGGATTTTGAATGTCAAACTACGATATTCAGCGCCAAATAGAATGTCAAACTAGGATTTTGAATGTCAAACTACGATTTTCTTCGCCAAATCGAATGTCAAACTAGGATTTTGAATGTCAAACTACGATTGTCTTCGCCAAATCGAATGTCAAACTAGGATTTTGAATGTCAAACTACGATTCTTTTCGCCAAATCGAATGTCAAACTAGGATTTTGAATGTCAAACTACGATTTTCTTCGCCAAATCGAATGTCAAACTAGGATTTTGAATGTCAAACTACGATTTTCTTCGCCAAATCGAATGTCAAACTAGGATTTTGAATGTCAAACTACGATTTTCTTCGCCAAATCGAATGTCAAACTAGGATTTTGAATGTCAAACTACGATTTTCTTCGCCAAATCGAATGTCAAACTAGGATTTTGAATGTCAAACTACGATTTTCTTCGCCAAATCGAATGTCAAACTAGGATTTTGAATGTCAAACTACGATTTTCTTCGCCAAATCGAATGTCAAACTAGGATTATGAATGTCAAACTACGATTTTCTTCGCCAAATCGAATGTCAAACTAGGATTTTCAATGTCAAACTACGATTTTCTTCGCCAAATCGAATGTCAAACTAGGATTTTCAATGTCAAACTACGATTTTCAATGTCAAACTACGATTTTCTTCGCCAAATCGAATGTCAAACTAGGATTTTGAATGTCAAACTACGATTCTTTTCGCCAAATCGAATGTCAAACTAGGATTTTGAATGTCAAACTACGATTTTCTTCGCCAAATCGAATGTCAAACTAGGATTTTGAATGTCAAACTACGATTTTCTTCGCCAAATCGAATGTCAAACTAGGATTTTGAATGTCAAACTACGATTTTCTTCGCCAAATCGAATGTCAAACTAGGATTTTGAATGTCAAACTACGATTTTCTTCGCCAAATCGAATGTCAAACTAGGATTTTGAATGTCAAACTACGATTTTCTTCGCCAAATCGAATGTCAAACTAGGATTTTGAATGTCAAACTACGATTTTCTTCACCAAATCGAATGTCAAACTAGGATTTTGAATGTCAAACTACGATATTCAGCGCAAAATCGAATGTAATTAGGATTTTGAATGTCAAACTACGATTTTCTTCGCCAAATCGAATGTCAAACTAGGATTTTGAATGTCAAACTACGATTTTCTTCGCCAAATCGAATGTCAAACTAGGATTTTGAATGTCAAAATACGATTTTCTTCGCCAAATCGAATGTCAAACTAGGATTTTGAATGTCAAAATACGATTTTCTTCGCCAAATCGAATGTCAAACTAGGATTTTGAATGTCAAACTACGATATTCAGCGCCAAATCGAATGTCAAACTAGGATTTTGAATGTCAAACTACGATTTTCTTCGCCAAATCGAATGTCAAACTAGGATTTTGAATGTCAAACTACGATTTTCTTCGCCAAATCGAATGTCAAACTAGGATTTTGAATGTCAAACTACGATTTTCTTCGCCAAATCGAATGTCAAACTAGGATTTTGAATGTCAAACTACGATTTTCTTCGCCAAATCGAATGTCAAACTAGGATTTTGAATGTCAAACTACGATTTTCTTCGCCAAATCGAATGTCAAACTAGGATTTTGAATGTCAAACTACGATTTTCTTCGCCAAATCGAATGTCAAACTAGGATTTTGAATGTCAAACTACGATTTTCTTCGCCAAATCGAATGTCAAACTAGGATTTTGAATGTCAAAATAGGATTTTCTTCGCCAAATCGAATGTCAAACTAGGATTTTGAATGTCAAACTACGATATTCAGCGCCAAATCGAATGTCAAACTAGGATTTTGAATGTCAAACTACGATTTTCTTCGCCAAATCGAATGTCAAACTAGGATTTTGAATGTCAAAATACGATTTTCTTCGCCAAATCGAATGTCAATCTAGGATTTTGAATGTCAAAATACGATTTTCTTCGCCAAATCGAATGTCAAACTAGGATTTTGAATGTCAAACTACGATATTCAGCGCCAAATCGAATGTCAAACTAGGATTTTGAATGTCAAAATACGATTTTCTTCGCCAAATCGAATGTCAAACTAGGATTTTGAATGTCAAACTACGATATTCAGCGCCAAATCGAATGTCAAACTAGGATTTTGAATGTCAAACTTCGATTTTCTTCGCCAAATCGAATGTCAAACTAGGATTTTGAATGTCAAACTACGATTTTCTTCGCCAAATCGAATGTCAAACTAGGATTTTGAATGTCAAACTACGATTTTCTTCGCCAAATCGAATGTCAAACTAGGATTTTGAATGTCAAACTACGATTTTCTTCGCCAAATCGAATGTCAAACTAGGATTTTGAATGTCAAACTACGATTTTCTTCGCCAAATCGAATGTCAAACTAGGATTTTGAATGTCAAACTACGATTTTCTTCGCCAAATCGAATGTCAAACTAGGATTTTGAATGTCAAAATACGATTTTCTTCGCCAAATCGAATGTCAAACTAGGATTTTGAATGTCAAACTACGATTTTCTTCGCCAAATCGAATGTCAAACTAGGATTTTGAATGTCAAACTACGATATTCAGCGCCAAATCGAATGTCAAACTAGGATTTTGAATGTCAAACTACGATTTTCTTCGCCAAATCGAATGTCATACTAGGATTTCGAATGTCAAACTACGATTTTCTTCGCCAAATCGAATGTCAAACTAGGATTTTGAATGTCAAAATACGATTTTCTTCGCCAAATCGAATGTCAAACTAGGATTTTGAATGTCAAAACACGATTTTCTTCGCCAAATCGAATGTCAAACTAGGATTTTGAATGTCAAACTACGATTTTCTTCGCCAAATCGAATGTCAAACTAGGATTTTGAATGTCAAACTACGATTTTCTTCGCCAAATCGAATGTCAAACTAGGATTTTGAATGTCAAACTACGATATTCAGCGCCAAATCGAATGTCAAACTAGGATTTTGAATGTCAAACTACGATTTTCTTCGCCAAATCGAATGTCAAACTAGGATTTTGAATGTCAAACTACGATTTTTCTTCGCAAAATCGAATGTCAAACTAGGATTTTGAATGTCAAAATACGATTTTCTTCGCCAAATCGAATGTCAAACTAGGATTTTGAATGTCAAAATACGATTTTCTTCGCCAAATCGAATGTCAAACTAGGATTTTGAATGTCAAACTACGATTTTCTTCGCCAAATCGAATGTCAAACTAGGATTTTGAATGTCAAACTACGATTTTCTTCGCCAAATCGAATGTCAAACTAGGATTTTGAATGTCAAACTACGATTTTCTTCGCCAAATCGAATGTCAAACTAGGATTTTGAATGTCAAACTACGATTTTCTTCGCCAAATCGAATGTCAAACTAGGATTTTGAATGTCAAACTACGATTTTCTTCGCCAAATCGAATGTCAAACTAGGATTTTGAATGTCAAACTACGATTTTCTTCGCCAAATCGAATGTCAAACTAGGATTTTGAATGTCAAACTACGATTTTCTTCGCCAAATCGAATGTCAAACTAGGATTTTGAATGTCAAACTACGATTTTCTTCGCCAAATCGAATGTCAAACTAGGATTTTGAATGTCAAACTACGATTTTCTTCGCAAATCGAATGTCAAACTAGGATTTTGAATGTCAAACTACGATTTTCTTCGCCAAATCGAATGTCAAACTAGGATTTTGAATGTCAAACTACGATTTTCTTCGCCAAATCGAATGTCAAACTAGGATTTTGAATGTCAAACTACGATTTTCTTCGCCAAATCGAATGTCAAACTAGGATTTTGAATGTCAAACTACGATTTTCTTCGCCAAATCGAATGTCAAACTAGGATTTTGAATGTCAAACTACGATTTTCTTCGCCAAATCGAATGTCAAACTAGGATTTTGAATGTCAAAATACGATATTCAGCGCCAAATCGAATGTCAAACTAGGATTTTGAATGTCAAAGCACGATTTTCTTCGCCAAATCGAATGTCAAACTAGGATTTTGAATGTCAAACTACGATTTTCTTCAACAAATCGAATCTCAAACTAGGATTTTGAATGTCAAACTACGATTTTCTTCACCAAATCGAATGTCAAACTAGGATTTTGAATGTCAAACTACGATTTTCTTCACCAAATCGAATGTCAAACTAGTATTTTGAATGTCAAACTACGATTTTCTTCGCCAAATCGAATGTCAAACTAGGATTTTGAATGTCAAAATACGATTTTCTTCGCCAAATAGAATGTCAAACTAGGATTTTGAATGTCAAAATACGATTTTCTTCGCCAAATCGAATGTCAAACTAGGATTTTGAATGTCAAACTACGATTTTCTTCGCCAAATCGAATGTCAAACTAGGATTTTGAATGTCAAACTACGATTTTCTTCGCCAAATCGAATGTCAAACTAGGATTTTGAATGTCAAACTACGATTTTCTTCGCCAAATCGAATGTCAAACTAGGATTTTGAATGTCAAACTACGATTTTCTTCGCCAAATCGAATGTCAAACTAGGATTTTGAATGTCAAAATACGATTTTCTTCGCCAAATCGAATGTCAAACTAGGATTTTGAATGTCAAAATACGATTTTCTTCGCCAAAGCGAATGTCAAACTAGGATTTTGAATGTCAAACTACGATTTTCTTCGCCAAATCGAATGTCAAACTAGGATTTTGAAAGTCAAAATACGATTTTCTTCGCCAAATCGAATGTCAAACTAGGATTTTGAATGTCAAAATACGATTTTCTTCGCCAAATCGAATGTCAAACTAGGATTTTGAATGTCAAAATACGATATTCAGCGCCAAATCGAATGTCAAACTAGGATTTTGAATGTCAAAATACGATTTTCTTTGCCAAATCGAATGTCAAAATAGGATTTTGAATGTCAAAATACGATTTTCTTCGCCAAATCGAATGTCAAACTAGGATTTTGAATGTCAAAATACGATATTCGGCCTCAATTCGAATATCGAAAAACGAAAAACGAAAATCAAAACAAATTCCCCTGCAAATGAATATCGAAAAACGAAAAACGAAAATCAAACTAACTTCACCTGAAAATGAATATCGAAAAATGAAAAACGAAAATCAAACCAACTTCACCTGAAAATGAATATCGAAAAACGAAAAACGAAAATCAAACCAACTTCACCTGAAAATGAATATCGAAAAACGAAAAACGAAAATCACACCAAATTCACCTTCCTGTGAACCGCTTGAGTTAGGGTCCTGATATTTGGCAGACAGTTTGGGATCAATGTGTAGATGACCTGACTAACTTTTGACGAAATTCCGTAAAACTGTACTGAGTTATACCTCCTTTTTCGACAGAGTGCTACCAGAGCTTGCCGTCAGCACATCTCTTCTTTATGGCTATCCTCCCAAACGGTTACGTGCTGCTGCTCTCGGAAAAAGGCTGCAGAAAGGAGAAGAGTGCCATGCAGCAATTTTAGCGCTACATGTGCGTAATTGAGGACTTAGAAGAACCCGGCGTTGGTGGACCATACACTGGATTGAGCGATGTCGGCTGTTTGGCCACTTCCTCACACCCTTCCAAGAGCTTAAGAGGGAGTTTTTTTTGTTTTGTTTTGATGGAGGTTTTACGTCCCCGTCAACACATGTTTAGGTCAGTTTGGCTTCTCTCTTTCGTGGAACTTTTACCCGTCTGTGGGATGAAATGACATTCCAAGCGCTACCGTCCGCTGAAACAAAAGTGTAGTTTTGTTAATTGATGGTCTGACACGCACAACTTTAGCTGGGCTGGCTTACACCTGCCAAGAGGTATTACCAGTATCTAGTTTTCGGTCGGCTTCAGCTCTGCCTGTCAGGAAGTAATTTGCAACCACATCTTTTTCTAAAGCCCCAATGAGTGTGGGCCTAATGGTGATTATATGGGTTACATTAGTATAAGTCGACATAGGGGCAACAGGGGTCTTCACCTTCCCATTCGACTTTTTTTTTGGTGTCTCTCTTGTCAATTTAAGGCCCCCGATCACCGAAGCTTTATAAATAGTTGTTGATGCAGATTACTTTCTGACAGAGCTGAATCTGACCGACAACTTGATACTGGTAATACCACTTAGAAGGTTCAGCAGTGCGGGTCGGTCGTCCAACAACAAAAACTTCACTTTTTGACACTACTGTCATACTTCATACACGCCAACTATCACACTGTATACTACTGTTCTACTTCATACACGCCCACCATCGGACTGTACGCAACTGTTCTACTACATACACGCCCACTACAAGACTGTACACTATATTTCTACCACATACACGCCCACTATCAGACTGTACACTACTCTACTACATACAAGCCCGCCATCAGACTGTACACTAATGTCCTACTACATACACGCCCACTATTAGACTGTACACTACTGTTCTACTACATACACGCCCACTATCAGACTGTACACTATTGTTCTAGTACATACACGCCCACTATCACCCTGTATACTACTGCTCTACTACATACTCGCTCACTATCAGACTGTACACTACTGTTCTACTACATACACGCCCACTATCACCCTGTATACTACTGTTCTACTACATACATGCCCACTATCAAACTGTAAACTACTGTTCTACTCATATGCGCCCACTACCGAACTGTGCACTTCTGTTCTACTACGTACACGCCCACTATCAGACTGTACACTACTGTTCTACTACATACACGCCCACTATCAGACTGAACACTACTGTTCTACTACATACACGCCCACTATCATCCTGTATACTACTGTTCTACTACATACACACCCACTAAGAGTTTGTATACTACTGCTCTACTACATACACAACCCTACCAGACTGTACACTACTGTTCTACTTCATACACGCCTTCTTCCAGACTGTACACTACTGTCCTACTACACACGTCAACTATCAGACTGTACACTACTGTTCTACTACATACATGCCCACTATCAGAATGTACACTACTGTTCTACTACATAAACACCCACTATCAGACTGTACACTGCTGTTCTTCTACATACACGCCGACTATCAGACTGTACACTACTGTTCTACTACACATGGGCCTACTATCAACCTATTTACTACTGTTCTAAAATATACATGCTCATAATCAGACTGTACACTACTGTTCTACTACATACACGCCCACTATCAGACTGTACACTACTGTTCTACTACATACACACCCCATATCGGACTGTACACTACTTTTCTACTACATACAAGCTCACTATCAGACTCTATAGTACTGTTCTACTACATACACGCCCACTATACGACTGTTTACGACTGTTCTGCAACATACACGCCCACTACCAGACTGAACAATACTTTCCTACTACATACATTGCCACTATCAGACTGTACACTATTGTTCTTCTTAATACATGTCCAGCACCAGACTGTACACAACTATTCTACTACATACACGCCCACTACCAGACTGTACACTTCTGTTCTACTACATACCTGACCACTTTCAGTCTGTACAGTACTGTCCTACTACATACACGTTCACTATCAGACTGTACACTACTTCTGTTCTACGACATTCACGCTCATTATCAGACTGAACACTATTGACAACATATGTGTCCACTATCACCCTGTACACTACTGTTGAACTACCTACACGCCACCTGTAAGACTGTTTACTACCTATACTACATACACGCCCAGTATAAGACTGGTTACTACTGTTCTACAACATACGGGCCCACTATTAGACTGTACACTACTGTTCTACAACATACACAACCACTTTCAGACTGTACACTACGGTTGTACTTCATACACGCCCACTACCAGACTGTTCACTACTGTTGTACTACATACACACCCACTATCAGACTGTACAATACTGTTCTACTAAATACACGCCCACTATCACCCTGTATACTACCGTTCTACTACATACATAACCACTATCAGAATGTACACTACCGTTCTACTACATACACACCCACTATCAGACTGTTTACTACTGTTCTACTTCATACTCGCCCTCTACCTGACTGTACACTACTGTCCTACTACATACACGCTCACTATCAGACTGTATACTATTGTTCTACTACATACACACCCACTATACGACTGTTTACGACTGTTCTACCACATACACGCCCACTACCAGACTGAACACTACTTTCCTACTATATAATTCCACTATCAGACTGTTCACTATTGTTCTACTAAATACATGTCCAGCACCAGACTGTACGCTACTGTTCTACTACATACATGCCCACTACCAGACTGTACACTACGGTTCTAATACATACACGCCCACTTTCAGACTGTACAGTACTGTCCTACTACATACACGCTCACAATCAGACTGTGCACTACTGTTCTACGACATTCACGCTTACTATCAGACTGAACACTATTGGCAACATATGTGTCCACTATCACCCTTTACACTACTGTTGTACTACATACACGCCCTGTCCGCTCCGGGAAACGGGAGGTCTCGGGTTCGATCCCGGGCCGCGACATACCAAAGTCGTTAAAAATGGTACTAGCTGCTCCTCGTTTGGCACTCAGATTTACGGGGTAGAGCTAGGACTGGTCGATCCAGTGTCAGGATAGTGTGACTGGGAGTGGTATCATGTAATGTGTCTGGGACATACTTCAATGAGGCAGCACTATAAACGTGTGCATTGAGCTCCCTGTCGCAACCAGACACCGTCGTGATATGACTGAAAAATTGTTGAAAGCGACGTTAAACCCGAATTCACACACACACACATACACGCCCACTTTCAGACCGGTTACTACTGTTCTACTATATACACGCCCACTATCAGACTGTACACTACTGTTCTACTACATACACGCCCACTATCAGACTGTACTATACCACTCTACTGCATACACGCCCACAATCAGATTACACTACTTTTCTACTACATACATGCAAACTATCAGACTGTACACTACTGTTCTATTACAAATGTGCCCACTATCACCCTGTATACTTCTGTTCTTCTGCGTGCACGCCCACTATCAGACTGTTTACTACTGTTCTACTACATACATGTCCACTATCATACTCTACACTTCTGTTCTACACATACAAGCCAACTATCAGACAATACACTACTGTTTTACTACATAGAAGCCTACTACCAGACTGTACACTACTGTTCTTTTACACACACGACCGCTATCAGACTGTACACTACTGTCCTACTACATAAACGTCTACTATCAGACTGAACAATACTGTTCTACTATATACACGCCTTCTATTAGACTGTACACTATTGTTCTACTACATACACGCCCACTATCATCCTGTATACTACTGTTCTACTACATACACACCCACTAAGAGATTGTATACTACTGTTCTACTAAATACACACCCCTACCAGACTGTACACTACTGTTCTACTTCATACACACCTTCTTCCAGACTGTACACTACTGTCCTACTTCACACGTCAACTATCAGACTGTACACTACTGTTCTACTACATACATGCCCACTATCAGAATGTACACTACTGTTCTACTACATAAACACCCACTATCAGACTGTACACTGCTTTTCTTCTACATACACGCCGACTATCAGACTGTACACTACTGTTCTACTACACATGGGCCTACTATCAACCTATTTACTACTGTTCTACAATATACACGCTCATAATCAGACTGTACACTACTTTTCTACTACATACACGCCCACTATCAGACTGTACACTACTGGTCTACTACATACACACCCCATATCGGACTGTACACTACTTTTCTACTACATACAAGCTCACTATCAGACTCTATAGTACTGTTCTACTACATACACGCCCACTATACGACTGCTTACGACTGTTCTGCAACATACAGGCCAACTACCAGACTGAACAATACTTTCCTACTACAAACACTGCCACTATCAGACTGTACACTATTGTTCTTCTAAATACATGTCCAGCACCAGACTGTACACAACTATTCTACTACATACACGCCCACTACCAGACTGCACACTTCTGTTCTACTACATACATGACCACTTTCAGACTGTACAGTACTATCCTACTACATACACGCTCACTTTCAGACTGTACACTACTGTTCTACGACATTCACGCTCATTATCAGACTGAACACTATTGACAACATATGTGTCCACTATCACCCTTTACACTACTGTTGAATTACCTACACGCCAACTGTAAGACTGTTTACTACTGTTCTACTACATACACGCCCAATATAAGACTGGTTACTACTGTTCTACTACATACACGCCCACTATCAGACTGTGCACTACTGTTCCACTACATAAATGCCCACTTTCAAACTGTACACTACTGTTGTACTACATACACGCCCACTATCAGACTGTACACTACTGTTCTACTACATACGCGCCCACTATTAGACTGTACACTACTGTTCTACAACATACACAACCACTTTCAGACTGTACACAACTGTTGTACTTCATACACGCCCACTACCAGACTGTTCACTACTGTTGTACTACATACACACCCACAATCAGACTGTACAATACTGTTCTACTTAATACACGCCCACTATCACCCTGTATACTACCGTTCTACTACATACATGGCCACTATCAGAATGTACACTACCGTTTTACTACATACACATCCACTATCAGACTGTTTACTACTGTTCTACTTCATACTCGCCCTCTACCTGACTGTACACTACTGTCCTACTACATACACGCTCACTATCAGACTGTATACTATTGTTCTACCACATACACACCCACTATACGACTGTTTACGACTGTTCTACCACATACACGCCCACTACCAGACTGAACACTACTTTCCTACTATATACACGTCCACTATCAGACTGAACACTATTGTTCTACTAAATACATGTCCAGCACCAGACTGTACACTACTGTTCTACTACATACACGCCCACTACCAGACTGTACACTACTGTTCTAATACATACACGCCCACTTTCAGACTGTACAGTACTGTCCTACTACATACACGCTCACAATCAGACTGTGC
The DNA here is from genome assembly GCA_963580285.1 of Lucinisca nassula. Taxonomy (NCBI): domain Eukaryota; kingdom Metazoa; phylum Mollusca; class Bivalvia; order Lucinida; family Lucinidae; genus Lucinisca; species Lucinisca nassula. The sequence continues at coordinate 81,064,232 of OY757012.1, forward strand.
ACTACTGTTCTACGACATTCACGCTCACTATCAGACTGAACACTATTGACAACATATGTGTTCACGATCACCCTTTTCACTACTGTTGTACTACAAACACGCCCTGTCCAGTCCGGGGAACGGGAGGTCTCGGGTTCGATCCCTGGCCGCGACATACCAAAGTCGTTAAAATTGGTACTAGCTGCTCCTCGTTTGGCACTCAGATTTACGGGGTAGAGCTAGGACTGGTCGATCCAGTGTCAGGATAATGTGACTGGGTGTTGTATCATGTAATGTGTCTGGGACATGATGCTTCAATGAGGCAGCACTATAAACGTGAGCATTGAGCTCCCTGTCGCAACCAGACACCGTCGTGATACGACTGAAAAATTGTTGAAAGCGACGTTAAACCCGAATTCACACACACACACACACACATACACGCCCATTTTCAGACCGGTTACTACTGTTCTACTACATACACGCCCACTATCAGACTGTACACTACTGTTCTACTACATACACGTCCACTATCAGACTGTACTATACTGTTCTACTGCATACACGCCCACTATCAGATTACACTACTTTTCTACTACATACATGCCAACTATCAGACTGTACACTACTGTTCTATTACAAATGTGCCCACTATCACCCTGTATACTTCTGTTCTTCTGCATGCACGCCAACTATCAGACTGTTTACTACTGTTCTACTACATACATGTCCACTATCATACTCTACACTTCTGTTCTACTCATACAAGCCAACTATCAGACTATACACTACTGTTTTACTACATAGAAGCCTACTACCAGACTGTACACTACTGTTCTTTTACACAAACGACCGCTATCAGACTGTACACTACTGTCCTACTACATAAACGTCTACTATCAGACTGAACACTACTGTTCTACTACATACACGCCTTCTATCAGACTTTAAGCTATTGTTCTACTACATGCACGCCCACTATCAGACTGTATACTACTGTTCCACTACATACACGCTCACTATCAGACTGTTTACTACTGTACTACTACATACACGCCAACTATACGACTATTTACTACTGTTCTACTACATACACGGCCAATACCAGACTGTATACTACTGTTCTACTACATACACGCCCACTACCAGACTGTGCACTACTGTTCTAGTGCATACACGCCCACTATCAGACTGTACACTACTGTTTTACTACATGCATGTCCACTACCAGACTGTACACTACTGTTCTACTTCTTACACGCCCACTCCGGACTTTACACTACTGTACCACTACATACATGCCCACTTTTAGACTGTACACTACGGTCCTACTGCATAAAAGCCCACTATTAGTCTGTACACTACTGTCCTACTACATACACGCATACTGCCAGACTGTACACAACTGTTCTACTACATACACACCAACTATCAGACTGTACACTACTGTTCTACTACATACACGCCGTCTATCAGACTGTACACTACTGCTGTACTACATAAAAGCCTACTATCACAATGTATACTACTTTTTTACTGCATACACGCCCACTATCAGACTGTACACTACTGTTTTACTACATACACGCACACTACCGGACTGTACACTACTTTCCTACTAGAAACATGCCCACTATCAGACTGTACACTACTGTCATAGTACATACATGCCCACTATCAGACTGTGCACTACTGTTCTACTACATACACGCCCACTATCAATCTATACACTAATGTTCTACTACATGCACACCCACTATCACCCTGTATGCAACTGTTCTACTACATACACGCCCACTATCAGACTGTTTACCACTGTTCTGCTACATACACGCCCACTATCAGAATGTTTACTAATGTTCTACTACATACACGCGCACTATCAGACTGTACACTCTTAATCTACTACATACACGCCCACTATCAGAGTGTACACTACTGTTCTGCTACATACACGCCCACTAGCAGACTGTACACTACTGTTCTACTACATACACACCCACTATCAGACTGTACACTACTGTTTTACTACATACACGCCCACTATCAGACTGTACACTACTGTTCTACTACATACACACCCACTATCAGACTGAACAGGTGCTTTGGAAAAGTTTTTTACCCCAGCAATTTTTGCATAAGTAATTGCATACCCACTGTGATGTTAGAGCTTCCATTACGCTAATGAAGAATGTGATATTTCACGATCGGCAGAAAAAGCAACCGACTGAAGTCGGTTGATTTCTTAGAGTGCCCTAAAATCACCGTGTCATTCTGTCATTCGGTCATTCTGTTAGTCTGTCCGTCCGTTTGCGAAATGGTGATAGTGACTTAACCGCCTGGAATATTTAACAATTTTTGGCATACTGATAGATATCAATGAGATCTAACCAATGAACTTGCGAAATATTACATTCCATTTAGTATAGCCTCGTCGAGGCGAAAAATGTGAACATTTTCGAACTGCTTCTCCTCAGAAACCGTTGGGCCGATTGAAGTCAAAATTCATATGGAGCCTCTATGGGATGGGGGAAACCAAAATTTGCTCATGGGGTCCAGGTCACATGACCAAAATGGCCGCCAAGCCATATATGGTAAAAACCCTTCAAAAATAGTCTTCTCCAGAACCACTGGGCAGATTTCAACGAAACTTGATAAATAGCATCTGGGACGTAGGCCCATCATGAATTGCTAAAATGGTGACCCTGGATTGACCTTGACCTTCTTTAGGTCCGTCCGTAACCCGTTTGTGAAAATTGGTGATAGTGACTTAACCGCTTGGCACATTTAAACAATTTTTGGCATACTGATAGATATCAATAAGATCTAACCAATGAACTTGCGAAATATTACATTCCATTAAGTAAAGCCTCGCCAAGGCGAAAAATGTGAAAATTTTCGAATTGCTTCTCCTCGGAAACCGTTGGGCCGATTGAAGTCAAATTTCATATGAAGCCTCTATGTGATGGGGGAAACCAAAATTTGCTCATGGGGTCCAGGTCACATGACCAAAATGGCCGCCAAGCCATATATGGTAAAAACCCTTCAAAAATAGTCTTCTCCAGAACCACTGGGCAGATTTCCACGAAACTTGATAAATAGCACCTGGGATGTAGGCCCATAATAAATTGCTAAAATGGTGACCCTGGGTTGACCTTGACCTTCTTTAGGTCCGTCCGTAACCCGTTTGTGAAAATTGGTGATAGTGACTTAACCGCTTGGAATATTTAAACAATTTTTTTGGCATACTGATAGATATCAATAAGATCTAACCAATGAACTTGCGAAATATTACATTCCATTTAGTATAGCCTCGCCGAGGCGAAAAATGTGAAAATTTTCGAACTGCTTCTCCTCGGAAACCGTTTGGCCGATTGAAATCCAAATTTCATATGAAGCCTCTATGGGATGGGGGAAACCAAAATTTGCTCATGGGGTCCAGGTAACATGACCAAAATGGCCGCCAAGCCGTATATGGTTTTTCTGTCTGTCCATCCGTAACCCATTTGTGAAAATTGGTGATAGTGACTTAACCGCTTGGAATATTTAAACAAGTTTTGACATACTGATAAATATCAATGAGATCTTACCAATTAACTTGCGAAATATTATATTCCATTTAGTATAGCCTCGCCAAGGCAAAAAATGTGAACATTTTCGAACTGCTTTTCCTCGGAAACCGTTGGGCCGATTGAAGTCAAATTTCATATGGAGCCTCTATGTGATGGGGAAAACCAAAATTTGCTCATGGGGTCCAGGTCACATGACCAAATTGGCCGCCAAGCCATATATGGTAAAAACCCTTCAAAAATAGTCTTCTCCAGAACCACTGGGCAGATTTCCACGAAACTTGATAAATAGCATCTTGGACGTAGGCCCATCATAAATTGCTAAAATGGTGACCCTGGGTTGACTTTGACCTTTGTGCCTAGGTCAAACTTTGACACATATGCTTTTGTATTGGAAAAGCGAGAATGCATTTTATCCTTCAAACGATTCAGAATACAATACTAAAGTATTAGATATATTTTTGCTCCTTACGATAAGGCACATTTATTGGGGGAACCGTTTAGGTGTAGGTCACATGACCAAAATGGCCGCCATACCCATATATGGTAACACTCATAAAGCTAAAAGCATCCGGCGGGTCGTGCACTTCAGCTGAAGCACTGGTTTTAACAACGCTTACATTTTTATGCATTATAGGTATCTGCTGATATATAATATGGTATTTAATACATGTGTCGCAGAAAAGCATATGCAGTGCATGATTTTATATTGCATATAAAATCAATACAGCTCTGAAGTCACTTTCTGGACTATATCGACACTTCTTGTCGACATATTCATGTCGATTAGACATCCGGTTAGTTGGAATGCATTAACAATACTTTACTTAACAGAAGCCGAAAAGGTTTGTTCTGAGAAGCTTTCTTCTTGACTGCAGAGAAATGAAAGAAACGTGTGTTATAGCAATTTATTACCGTAAGATAGTTTTACAATCCTTGTAATGAAAGAATCCCTATACTGATGCGACAGTTTATCAAAATGGAGTGTGTGTGTGCGTGCGTGCGTGCGTGCGTGCGTGCGTGCGTGTGTGTGTGTGTGTGTGTGTGTGTGTGTGTGTGTGTGTGTGTGTGTGTGTGTGTGTGTGTGTGTATAGTCCTGTTTTGGACATTGGTGCTTTATTCTGTTTTTCTAGCATCGTGATCGCCTTGATGGGGAAGAGAGAGCTGATTGCTTTGCTTTTTGTTGGATATATATTATATTCGAGATTTGTTCTATGTTCCATTGGTAGGTTGTGTACTGTCATTGTGGTACTTTCTGGTCAACGTCTTTAGTATTTGATCATTTTTTTAATCAGATGAGGTTTATATCTACCAGTTGTAGAAATACATAATATACCACCACATTGCACTGATTGCTTTCCCTTGGGTTTCAGGATTAGAGACATTTGAGGCAAGTCTAAAAGAACAAATGTTACTGTCTTAAGTTTCGCGAAAAGTCATTTTAGCGTTTTGTTACATGTATATGGTAAATTATACAACTGGGAGATATCATCTTCATCTGAAAAAAGCATACATTCACAATAAATTTTGACAAGCTGTCTCATGTCGTAAAAAAGATTGTAAAACCATTTTGAGGATATTATCTCAAAGTAATAAATTGATATAGAACAGCTTTTGTTGCCTTCTCTACAACCAGAAAGAAAGGGTCTGAGAACAAAACTGTTCTGTTTCTATTAGAGATGTTTCACGAGCATCGATAATCGAGGGTAGAGCGTCGAGGATCGATGTGAAGGCAGCGTATCGCTGATCATACGATGTTAAACAAACTAAATTAACAACCATCGCGTTGACTGATATATAATACGTTTAAAGAAAAAAAAGAGAAAAAAAAGTAAATAGATTTAATATCGTTTGCTCTGAAATACCAAACAAATCAATAACATTCTAGCCAGTTTTATAGGGACGGGAAACCTTGCTTCTATCTGTTAGACGCCAGATTTCAACATAATTCATTATACTAAGTTAAGTCAGACGTACCTAGCAGGAATTGCCTGATCATATCTAAAAGGGGGACGATCTGCCGATGGTTACTATTTCCATCATAAATAAAACTAGAAAATGTGTTTGTAAAACACTAGGCCCCCTAAGTATATGCTTGTCTGTAAAGTATGGATAAAATGACAAAGTTCAACAAGGTTTCTCAAGGCCACCTGCCAATTATCATCAGTCTAGTTACGTCCAAAAAGGGGCGTAATTCAGGAAAACATTTACAGATTTTTTTTTTTTTTTTTTTTTTTTTTGAAGTTAATTAGGTCATCTACACATTGGTCCTAAACAGTATGCCAAATATCATGAGCCTCAAGGGGTCCTCCAGATATTTTGTTGACAAAATTTCCTAGAGCCGCAATGCATGTCTATAAAGGGGCATAATTCAGTCAAAACATTACTGAATTCCGTCAAAAGTTAATCAGGACATTTACATATTAGTCCCAGACTGTATGCCAAATATCATGCGACTATCTCAAGCAGTTCGCCAAATTTTTTGTTAACAAGGCTCTCTTTAGCAACAATGCGTTAGTCCAAAACGCGGACATAATTCAGAAAAAAATTTACAGAATTTCGTCAAAAACAATCAGGTCATCTACACATTAGTCCCAGACTGTATGCTAAATATCATATGCCTATCTCAATCGGTTCTACATGTATTTTGTTGACAAGGTTTCCTATGGTTGCAATGCATGTCCGAAAAAATCATAATTTAGTCAAAAACGATATGGAATTTCATCAAAAGTTAACCAAGTCATGTACACATTAGTCCCAAACAGTATGCCAAATAACATGAAACTAGCTCAAGCGGTCCTCCAGATATTTTGTTGAAAAGGTTGTCCCATTGTTATAATGGCAGTCGAAAAAGGAGGTATAACTCAGTACATTTTTTACGGAATTTCGTCAAAAGTTAATCAGGTCATCTACGCATTGATCCCAAACTGTCTGCCAAATATCAGGACCCTAACTCAAGCGGTTCACCTGATATTTTGTTGACAGTGCTTTCCTATTGTTATAATGGCAAAGTCAAGTCTGATGAAAAAAAAATAATCTGGTCCATTGTTTTCATGCTCATCCCGAATATGGAATTTCAAGATATTAGCTCAAGCCATTATAATGTTTCGGACGGGCGGATGGACGATGGACGGACGGACAGGACCAAACCAATATGCCCCGTCAACTTCTCCGAAGTTGGGGACATAAACAAACCTGAAGCATTTGCTGTAAGCAAATGCAGTGAAACTAGATGTGGGTCGTGCAAATATGTCGTAGAAAGTTCCTTAGTAAAATTTAAAAACAAGATTTTAACGTAGATGAAAACATATCACGCACATCACAAATGTCATTTAAGTTATTCATGCAAAAGTTATGATGAACAATATTTAGGGGAGACAAATAATTTCCGGAACAGAACTACCCTACACAACAATCATATCCGACATGAGGCACTATGTAAAATACCAGTTAATGACCATATTGCGGACTGCTCGAATAGGGAGCCAAAATACACAATGTTCAATGTTCCGATTTTTTCAAATGAAAACAGATAGTGTCGTTAGAAGGAAAGAGAAAGAAAAGCTCTTTATTCCTACGCATTGTTATTCAGTATATACACGTCACGGAATTAACGTAACGTGACCCCCCCCCCCCCCCCACCCGACACGTTAAAACTTCCCTTATAATTACTTATACAGGCTTTGAAGTTTACTTTTATGAAACTGGTCCGCCGTAAATGATATTACAGTTGTCTGTGCATCCATCTCTTCTGTGAAGTTTCATGAATCTATCCTAGGAGCTATCACTTGGTCACCAAAATGGAATATTTTAAGACTTTTAGTTGCCATGACAAGCTACCAAATTGAGTGGTTGACACATAAGTCACTTGTCTAGAGAGCACTATTCAAGGAACCTTTCTGTAAAAGTTTAATCAAAATATCTGCAACGAATGTCATTTTTCAAATTTTCTAGGTTCTTGAGCAATGGCAATAAAAACACAAATTTTGTAGAAGCTTATACAAAGAACCTTTCTGCACAGTATCAGCCTTAAATACCATATGGCTTCCGAGGAGTTGATTTTTGAATATTTTTTTTCAGTTTTGAGCCTGTCCATCGCCATGCCAACTAATCAAAATGAGAGTTGGGCACAAAAAATCATACATCAGGTAGATGACTATCCAAGGAACATTTCTGTAAAAGTTTTGTCAAAATATCTGCAATGGCTTGGCATCAATGCCATGTTTCAAATGTACCCATTATAAACCTGTGGCACTCTAAGTAGCCGTGGTAACCAAACTAAAGAGCCGATTGTCCTATAACCACCTAAACTTTCTAAGGTTACTACAGATGAATTTAGTCCCAATCGACCCAGTGGCTTCAGAAGTTTGAAAGTGTGTTTATTTCTGCTCCAGAACATATAATCCAGTTGTCGTTAGAACCGCCTCAAAACACAGATTGAAGGTACTTGTCAGACCTCATTGTCTATCTGTGGTACTCGATTGAACCATTTCAATGATGCGGTTCTAACGAGTACATACAATCTATTCTAACGAGTACCCTCAATGTATTTTTATTGAGCAGACATTTTTCTAGTTGCTCAGAAGGTTGGTACTAGTTTGAACCACCTCATGGTGATCCAAAAAACATAGATTGACGGTACTCTTTTGAACCGTACCAAAGCCTTGATTGTAGGTGCTCGTTAGAACAGCCTCAGTTTGGCGGTTAAAACGAGTGCTGCAAATATATTATGAACTCATTAGAGTCGCCGAATTCAGACGGTTTTAACGAGTACTCACAATCTATTTATGCTCACAAATTATGTTTTGCAAATAAGAAAAAATAATGTATACCCCTGCGACCCCATTTTTCCCTATATGAAGTGGACTTACCAGGGTACAGATTTCACGGCTTTGTTTACCTGGTGCATCAGAGTTATGTCAAAGGGGAATGGAGTAACAATCTATGTAGTAACGACAACTCGTAGTTTTCAAATACACTATAGCAGGACGGTACTTTCTCTATTGTGTTAAAATCCCTTTGTTGAAGTTGGCGACCCACTGGAGTAAAAAAAATCAGAACTCAGAGGGGCACTGCCAAATGGCAGCCATATATTTTAACGTGATATGATTTTAATATACCAATTATAATGTCTACCAAACGAATCCCCCGCCCCCACCCCACCCCATACCCAAATGAGCACCCATGTGGACTGTATCTGAAATATTAGGCCTTTTGTGCATTAGAGGGGTATGAGCATGGACCCATTGGAGCCTTGGTTGGTATCTCTAAATGCGTCTTTATCATTTTTTGAAAAATACTATAAATGGTTTAGAGGTAGGGATCTGTATGGTTCCTGAGATATAAGACATTTAAAGCAGTTGGAGGTTGGGGCATGGTCCCGGCGCATCCAAGAAAGCCCAAGAGTGTTGTCACTGAATTAGTCTTATCATAAGGGCCAAAAAACATATATGGTTATGGGGTGGAATCTGTATGGTTTCTGAGATATGACACCCTTTTATGAAGTGGAGGGGAGATGAATGGCCCCTGCATATCCCCCACCCCGACCCCGCCCAAGTTGGTGTGACTGAATGAGTTTAATAACAAGGAACAAGAATGTATATGATTATGGGGTGGGGATTATTTGAATGGCGTCTGAGATAATATGGTCTCTTATGAAGTGGAGGGGCGGGACATTGCCCCAGCACAATGAGACCCCAGGTTATTGTGACTGAATGAGTCTTATCATAAGGAACACGAATATATATGGTTTAGGGGTGGGGATCTGAACGGATTCTAAGATATATGGCTTTTGATGAAATAAAGGGGAGAGGCATGGCCCGGCGCATCCCGGGGGACCACCAGGCTGGTGTCACTCAATGTGTCTTATCATAAGGAACAAGAATATATATGGTTTACGGGTGTGACTCTGTAAAAGTTCTGAGATATAAGGCCTTTTAAGAAGTGGAGGGGGTGAGGCAGGGCCCAGGCACGGCCCGGGGAACCCCCAGGCTGGTGTCACTGAATGCATCTTATCATAAGGAACAAGAATATATAAGGTTTAGGGTTGGGATCTGAACGGTTTCTGAGATTTATGGCTTTTTAATGGAGTAAAGGGGTGAGGCGTGGGCCTGGGCCCCCGGGGACCACCAGGCTGGTGTCACTTAATGTGTCTTATCATAAGGAACAAGAATATATATGGTTTATGGGTGGGGATCTGTAAGATTCATTATGAAAACTGTCCTATTCAAATACCGGTATATTGAAAAGTTTACCGCCAGAAAATAAAAATTTTCAGATAAAAAATTCGGCTACTTTTCGTATTTCTGCTCAAAACATAGTTTTTGGGTACTCGTTAGAACCGTCTCAGTAACATTGATTGTGGGTGCTCGTTAGAACCGCCTCATTGAGGCGGTTCTAACGAGTACCCACAATCTATGTTTTTGAGCAGAAATAAGGTGTTGTGTTCAGCCGAAGTGCTAATCAAATCAAAAGTAGTAACCAAAATAATATCCATTTAACCATTCTCTCTCTCTCTCTCTCTCTCTCTCTCTCTCTCTCTCTCTCTCTCTCTCTCTCTCTCTCTCTCTCTCTCTCTCTCTCTGTCGTCCATGCGTTAATTTGTTCGTCAGTCCGTCCGTCCATGCATCCATCCATCCATCCATCCACCCATCCATCCATCCATCCATCCATCCATCCATCCATCTATCTATCTATCTATCTATCTATCTATCTATCTATCTATCTATCTATCTATCTAGCTATCTATCTATCTATCTATCTATCTATCTATCATTTATTCATTCATCATTCATTCATCTCCACCCGCCAGTGTGTCTGTCTGTCTATCCGTCCGTCTGTCCGTTCATTAAACAAATCATCAATTATGTGTGTGGGTACAAGTTGACTCGGGTACGAGTTGCCCAGAAACCGTTGCGGTTCCGGGTTTTAGTCCGGTCCGGCTTTTATGAAGAGCGCTGCTGCTAATGCTATGACAAAACGACCAAATATTATGACTTTTACATGGACTATTATGCTGAAACACTCCAATAATATGGTGAGCATATACATTGATGTAATTTACCACCAAATAAACTGCTCTTCTAATCCAATATTATAGTCAATACACTGAAGGGTATGACAAATGAATCAAATACTTTGTATTTAAATCAAATACTATTATTATAACACAAAATAGATTGCCTGATGGGACTAGTATCATGGCATCAACAGCCATTGATGTATGCATTTGATAAAAAAAAAATGTTGCTGACCAATTATTATAATCAATGCACATATTAATATGTTGCTTGCACCCAGTAATATTCATATCACACCTGTCCAATTAAATGTTTTGACCAAATAAAGTGCCCGTCGAACCAATCCCTGTATACACTACTCAGTATTATGACAAATGCATCCAATACTATGATACCAACACCAAGTTTTTTATGTGTTGGATCAAATAAAATGCAAAACTGGCCAAATATTGTAATCAGTCTATACACCAGTATGTTGGCTGCATCAAGTACTATGACGCCACTACCCAATATTTTATACATTTAACCCAGTAAATTATTAAACGAATAATATAGTTTGACCTTTACGTATACCAGCTTAAAAATTTACCAACTGTTATATTTATTGCACTGACTGCAATGGTGAATGAGTCTAATACTGTGTTATTTAAACCAAATATCATAATTTGTACACGCAATAATTTATCCGCTGAATCCAGTATTATGGCACCACCATCAACTGCTATATGCAGTTCATCGGATAATATGCTCCGCCGACCAAATATAATAACCAATGCACACAGTAGTTTATTGTTTGCACCCAATACTATGACTCCACCACTGAATGATTTATAAATCTGATCCAGTAAAATATGCAGCAACGTCTCCAAAATGACCTTTACAGTGTTGACAGGGACGTTAAACCTCAAATCAAACAAACAAACTACCAACTTGCACATGCTGACCTTAAGACAGCCATGGCTTTCCATATTAAAACACATTTAAAGGTCAATTTAAGTTCTAAATAACGTTTAAAAATGTGGACCATGATCGCGTCAACAAGTCCTTTTATCATATGATGTCGCGTCTGAGAATGTAATAACGTCAGGTAATAAATAGAGGATATTTGATTTTTTCAGTGTAAGATCGATTTTTATTTCACCGAATGAACATCAAAAGTAGTATTTTCACGAGTGGCGTAGCCACGAGTGAAAATACAACTTTTGGTGTTCATGAGTGAAATAAAAATTGATCTTACACTAAAAAAAAAATCAAATTTTCTGTTTCTTCCATGCTTTAAACTGTAATTTGTAACGCATTTTCAAAGCAACAGCCATCATCACAGCGATTAAACTTTTTCCAGGGCGATTTCGCGTTGATTTAAAGGTGTTCAACGTGTTAGCTGGGTACAATATTGGGTGTAAACTGAAAGTTTGCACCTGAAAAACAGCTTAGAACCTTACTTATTCAAATGGTTTGTTTGAAATTTGCATTCAAATAATTTCCGCAGTTGCTAGGCTCGTCTGGCGTCGCGTGCTTTATTTATGTTGCGTAGGTGCTAAAAGTCACGTCATCAACGCCCGAATGACGTGAAAACGTGCGTTACGTAATTTCTTACACTAGTTATAACGTTTAGCTAATTGACATCTAACATCCAAAGAAATAATGTGAAATTTTCGAAGAAACATCGAATTCACAAACAGTGAAAATAAAAATCGTATTGTCACTGTTTCAAACAGTGACAATATCGATTTCGATTTCACTGAGAAATCTCTATATTTCACTGAAAAGCATGTAAGAAATTCAGTTATTCACCAGTAGATTAGTTAGAAACGCCCCGTAATGTTACAAGTCCTTTAGTAATGGCGGAATACCGACATTTTTGTTAAAAATCCTGAATAAAACGCGGTTTTAAATGATATGTAATAAATAGAATCTTGCATTCCTGATCATGTAGGCCTATTATCAAATTTATTAAACTCGTTTAGGAAAAGGGATAACATGCAAGGCTACCTTGCTGTCCGCAAAAACCTAAACATTGGGCATAACTTTTGGATGGTAATTGATAGGGCTGTCATATTTCACATGTGCATTCCCTGTCACAAGACCATTCCAGTGGTACCATGTTTTTTTTTTTTTTTGTTTTTTTTTTTATCTCGTGACTTTGACGTTTGACCTACTTTTTAAAAACTTTCACCTTGCCCATAACTTTCGACAGGTAAGTGATAGGGCTTTCAAATTTCGCAATTTCTATGTCACAAGATCTTTCCAGCGGTACCATGGTTTTTGACTTGTGACCTTGACATTTGATCTACTTTTTAAAAACTTTAATAATGGCTATAACCTTTGATTGGTTGGTGACGGGATTTTAATTTTTCACATGTGCACTCCCTGTCAACAGTCCTTTCCAAGGGTACCATAACTTTTGACCGCGTGACATTGACCTTGACGTTGACCGACTTTCTAAAAACCTTAACATTGGCCATAACTTTCGATTGGTAAGTGATATGGTTTTCATATTTCACATGTGCATTCCTTGTCACGAGAGCTTCCCGGTGATATCATACTTTTTGACCTTGTGACTTTGACCTTCACATTTGATCTCCTTTTTAAAGACTTTAACACTGTCCATAACTTTCGATTGGCAAGTGATAGGGCTTTCATAGTTCACGTGTGCATTCTTTGTGACAAGACATTTCCAGTGGTACCATAATATTTGACCTTGTGACCTTGACCTTGAATTGTGACCTACCTTTTACAAACTGTAACCTTGGCCATATCTTTCGACTGGTAAGTGATTGGGCTTTCATATTTCACATGAGCATTCCTTGTCACAGACCTTTCCAATGGTACCATAATGTTTAACCTAGTGACCTTCACCCAATTTTTTAAAACTTGAACATAAGCCATACCTTTTGATTGGTTAGTGATAGGGCTTTCATATTTCACATGCGCTGTCCGGGGGCATCAGTGTTTCACAAACACATCTTGCTCTTGCCCAATCTCATAATTCTGGGAAAAAAAAAACCACACAATTTCTTACCAGCAAACAATGTCACTTTTACAGCCACGGGTGGTAAATATATAGAGGGCATTTACTTTTTACATTCATCATTCATTTCATTCATCACTCGTAGAAATTCTGATGTTTTCAACATGAGTGCGAAGCACGAGTGAAAATTCTGATGTTTTCAATATACGAGATGAAATACTTTCGGTATTTAGCGAAAAAATAAGAGTAAATTTTCTTTTTATTATATATATGTGGCGATGTACTATAATTGAACAGCTGTTTGTAACAAGCTTCGCACTCATGAAAATTTCTGGTGTTTTCAACACAGCCGATGAAATATGTTTTCAACACATTCGATTAAATTTTTGTATTTACGAAAACAAAATAATTTATAGGAACACAAACCAAAAAAGTAGTACTGGCGGCTAGTGTGAAAATGGTCATGTTACTTTTCACTTTGTGAAAATATCACATACATTTTCACAGTGTGAAAATGTTTCAGATATGCATTGATTTCACTGCTAAGTAGATCTAGGCCCTACAAAATAAATCACGTTGGCGTGCTTTCCTGGCCTTTAACTGAGGTAATGGCCAAATGTGACCGACTCATTGTATGAAGATAGGTAGATAGATAAATCTTAGTCACTTTGAACAGTTTGGTTAATCGGGGTGTACAATACATGGACATGTAGAAGCAATAATGTACGCTCTGTTCCATTGTAACGTAAAGTAACGCCAGTATGTTACGTCCCATTTGGCGAATTCGTGACGTCCTCTTCCATAACAATTTTTGGCCATCGTGTGAGATCAAGGACTGTGTAAATTTGCGAAAACTTGTAACAACGAAACCAATTAATTCTCGAGTTGCTGCAAATACGATTTTCTGCCTTCCACGGATGTTCGCAAAATGCTTCTGCCAAAGTTTTTAGAAGGTAAGTAAATGTTTACATTACTTTTTGTAATCGCATGGATCCGGAAGGGATCCTTTCGATTACGTGTAATATCTGAATCAGAATCAGAATCAGAATTTTTACTGGTGACACGTCAAATTACATTCATACACCAGAACCTGTGATGTGGGAAGTTAGTCCCCAGCTCTAACCAAAGAGGTAAATTTAGCTACACAATCATCAGCACCCTCAGCTGTCGAAATAATCGAATCGGGAAAGGCATTCCAGTCTCTATCTATCTATCTTCTGATACTGCGTCGGTCACATTTGACCATTACCGCAGGTGTATATTACATACACTCCAGGTTTTGCAGGATGAAGCCTCTAATGGTTCTGGGGTAGAACGACTCTTTATAAATGTTAGTTCTTGCAGTAAGGGTCTGAAACGCCAACGAATGGTGATTTCTACAGTGTCTAGCTGGGGGAACAAGGTCATCTGTTGGAATGCTGGCAGCACCCTTTAGACCCTTGTATAAAAGAATTAGCCTACTGTCTTTTCTCCTTTTCTTGAGAGACTCCCATTTTAATTTTCCAAGTATTCCAGTCATGCTCCAGTTTCAAAGAAGTAATTGCCTGTTACAAATCTAGCAGCTCTATTCTGAACTTTCTCAATTTCATCGTTAAGGACCACTCCACTGGGGTCCTAGATACAACTGCCATATTCCAAGATTGGGCGAACAAGACCTTTATATGCTGCCTCTTTTACATCCTGAGGGCACTGATGAAGATTTCGCCACACCAAGCGTTCTATTTGCCTTAGTACACATGTTGCTAATATGAGTATTCCATCTCAAGTTGTGTGAGATTGTCACTCCAAGGTATTTAATGGAGTTCACATTCTCGAGGACCGTTCCCTCTAAGGTGTAAGAAGCCTCAACTTTATTAGATCTCTTCCTAGTTATCTGTATAATATTGCATTTAACTGGCTGAAATCTCATGTCCCATTTTCGGGCCCAACATCCTAATCTATCTGTGTCAGCCTGAAGTTTCAATGAGTTATCTGTACCTCTAATTTCCCGGTAACAAACACAGTCATCTGCGAACAGTCTTATTTCTGAGTCTATGTCAGTAGGAATATCATTGCTGTACAGGGAGAACAAAAGTGGACCAAGAACGGTCCCTTGCGGGACTCCAGACAAAACTGAAGCCCACTCTGAAGAGTCACCATTAACAACAACCCGCTGTTTTCTGTAGCAAAGAAAGGAATCTATCCATCTGAGGGTCTTTCCCCCGATTCCATAACCAAATAGCTTAGATTTAAGTAGTTCATGAGGAGGGGTGTCAAAAGCCTTCTCAAAGTCCAGAATAAATGTGTCCTCTGTCCCCCTTTGTCCAAGATTTTTGCCCAGTCATTAATAACTGTGCTTAGCTGTGCACAACTGTGCCTTTTCCTAAATGCATGTTGTCTGTCTGACAAAAGTTTATGTTCGTCCAAGTGGGCCATGATGTTTGAGCTGACTATAAGTTCCAGCAATTTACACAGAAACACAATTTATCTGAAACACTTATTGACTACTTTGTCCAATCAAATGGATTGATTGATTGATTGATTGATTGATTGATTTACAGCATGATAGCTCAGTTGATGCACTTGCCTCTGATTAAGATAGTGGCCAAATATGACCGAATCAGTATATATAAGGCCCCGAGTTCAATCATTTCTGAATTAATCATGCGCCACTGGCATCACTTGGTTTTAACAGTATTTGTTTGAATCATTTACATGTAAAAACACAAAGAAACATGATGTACTCGTGTATACTAATCTAGGGTATTATAGTAAATTAGAGAGAAATAGAGAGATTTGCATGAAGTTCTTATAATACTCGTAATAATGATAGCAGGCACTTAATGCCGAAAGAAAAACGTCAAGAACAAGGTTGAAATCGTCGTTTCAATGCTGAGTCATGGTTGTGTGCTGGCAGGGTACAGTTACATTATAACTAAACATGACACGTGTTATATTGTGAGTAGAAATACTGGCATCACTTGCAGGGATGAAGGCAAGAAAATGCGCACTCCTTTGGACCAGGTTTTTAATTAGAGGCCCCTGTGCAGTAAGTGTCATCACCTGGTCAGTTAAAAGATTTCTACCGCAGTAGTGCGCTTCCGTCCTGCAAATACACCTGTGGACACAAAAGCGTTCAAACTTTGATGAGCTTCATTTCATTTTGACTTGAAACATCAATCAATATATATCCTAACATCCTATGGACAGAAATAAATTCAAAACACAAGGTGGTGTACATTTCATTGCTGACTCCTGCACTGTCCAATCAAAATACATCTCAAATGTCAATCAGAAAGTGTTTGCCAAAATGAGACCAATCAATTGCTTGATTTAGTTTTAGAATTATTTGATGAATGACAGACATATGCATGTCAAACTAACTTGATGCAAAGAGATTCATTGAAAGTTATTTCACTGGAGTTTGAACGCTTTTGTGTCCACAGGTGTATGTACACCTGCGAGTAACGGCGAAGTATTACCGGTCGCAATGGATGAAGATGAAATTTGTTTACAAGAAAAGCGGTTACAAGACTGATACATCTCACCCAAACTTCTGACAATAATATGTTCCTTTAGCTGCTCATTATTCTTAATCTGTCTGCTTAACCTCATTTTTTCTGACGCCTCACACAATTTTCGTCTCGCATAATTCCCATTTCAATGGTGCTTCAAGAGAAAAGGGAAAGATCACAAAAACTAGAAACAATGGTATTTTTGTTTGTTTGATTTGAGGTGTAACTTCCCCGTCAACACTGTAAAGGTCATTTTGGAGACGTTGCTTCCAATTTTGTGGGACTTTTACCCGACATTGAGATGAAATGACATCTCAAGCCCTGTCGCCCAATGAAACCAATAGGGTTTATTAGCATGGACGGTCCGCCTCGCACCACGGTTCCTGGACAGGCTTAGATCCTCTAAGCGGTTTACCAGTACTAGTGTGCGGGCCGGATTCAGCTCTGCGTGGAAGCATCATGCAGCCCATATATTTCTTCAAGCCCCTATGGGCGGAGGCTTAGAAACAATAGTATGCGTATCTTATTAAGTGATGAATCAAAAGTCAAAACTTTTGTTCGTTTTAACAGAAATCGCGTGTGAAGACAAATCTAGTTCGGAAAATATAAAAAATCAAGGCAAAAAAATGTCATCGTTTTCACGGAGTTCTTAGGCGTAAACCCAAATCTAATTCGGACGATATAAAAAGTTAACAATCATTGTTTTTACAGAACTCGTTTGTTGTGAACGCAAATGTAGTTCGGACAATATAAAAAAGGAAAAAAAATCTTCGTTTTCACAGAACTCGTTGATCTAGTTCGGACAAAACTAAAATAAAAATAAATCTTTGTTTTCACAGAACCCATTGTGTTTGAACACAAATCTAGTTCGGACAATATTAAACGTCAACATTTTCTTGGTTTCTTTTTTTTTTTTTTTTTTTTTTACAGAATTGGATGTGAACGCAGATCTAGTTCGGACTGTATAAAAAAAGTAAATCACAGATCTTTGTTTTCACAGAACTCATTGTGTGTGAACACACAGGTAGTTCGGAAAGTATAAAAGTCAAACAATTTCTTTGTTTTCACAGAACTTATTGGATGTGAACGCAGATCTAATTCGGACAATACAAAAAAGTGAAAAAAAAATCCTTTGTTTTTACAGAACTCGTTGGATGTTTACGCAAATCTAGTTCGGACAATATAAAAAAGAAATAAAAGTTTTCTTAGTTTTTACAGAATTCTTTGGGTGTGAGCGCAAATGTAGTTGGGACAATCACAATTTTCTTCGTTGTCACAAAACTCGTTGCCGGGATGTGAACGCAGATCTAGTTCGGACAAAAAAGTGGTAAAAAGTAGTTTTTGTTTTCACCAACTCGTTGCGTGGGAGCGCAAATCAAGTTCGGACAATACATGAAAAAAGTCATAAAATTTTCTTCGTTTTCACGGAACTCAATGGATGTGAACGCAGATCTAGTTCGGACAAAATACAAAAAAGGTCTTTTTTACAGGACTCGTTGTGTGTGAACGCAGATCTAGTTGGGACAATTAAGAAATGAAATTTATTTTTCTGCAGTTCATGGAAGTATGAACGCAGTGGGTCGCGTGCAAAGTAAATGAACCCCGAAGGGGTTCATGTAAACTTTGCTAGCGACCCACTGTCGTTCATACTTTCATGAAAAGCAGAAAAATTAAGTTTATTTTTTATATTTATATTATATGCCCCTCATCACTGGGCGAAAAAATGCTTGCAGGGCAAACTTTCAAAGCTGAAAAACATTTACACGCTGTTTTTCTATAAAGAGCGGAAGAGCGCTGACGTCATCAACCCCCGTAGAGGACAATGGTTTAGAGTGACGTCACTTAATTAACGTCACCTAGAATCATGTGATTCGATGCGTTCATGAATATGAACGCAATTGTTTTCTATAGGTATACTAGACTTTACACTGGAAATGTAAATATTATAAAATAGCCAAACATTTCTTAGTTTTCACAGAATTCGCAGTGAACGCAAATCTGATCGGAAAAAAAAGTCATTAATTTTCTTTGTTTTCACAGAACGTAAATCTGGTTCGGGCAGTATAATACTGTCAAACTCCAAAAGTCCCGAAAGTTGTCTCGCTTTGAAAAATGGCGGGAAAATCAGCCAGGTGTTGCCTTTCCCACTTAAGACCCTAGAGTTCCCCCTATTTCTACAGATAACTATATATTCAGGGATGATATAGAGATATCTTTTCCTTGTTTTATGTTGAAAATGTATGTTGTGTTAACACATTAGAATCGCCTCCACGAGGCGATTCTAATGAGGATACACAACATACCTTCACATTAATTAATAAACTTCTATACACCTCGTGACCCTCAGCATTTCGAACTACCAATATCTCGAACAAATTTTCCAATTGAAGCTGTTTATATCAGTGAAAGTATAAGGCGCCAAACTGGTATTTTTATGTCTTGACAGTTCCTTCCAGTCTTGCGCAACCAAGATTTGTATCTCAATTAAAAATGCAAATCTGTACCGTGCTAGACTGGTCCGGACCGGTCCAGTAAGGATTATCGTTTAAGTGTTAACAAACACATTATAGGATAACACAGCATTGTGATATAGTGCTTTTTTTCCATGGCCTGACGAAAATCCATGGTGATTTCTTATATATCTGTTTTGAACATAAATTGTGGGTGCTCGTTATAACCGCCACATTGATGTCAATTGACGGATTTTGATCAAATTTTGCATATGAAGTGATATTGACAACCTCTTGCTTTGGAATCGTTACACAGCGGCTTTTGCGTCAATTTTCAACAGAGTTATCGCCCTTGCCTGACGCCAGGAAGTCACATATGATTGATATGTTTACCCATTTAAACTCAGCTTTTTTCTTCGTTGTGTAGAGGTTTACGTGGGTATTTATTACACGGGGCTTTTTTAACGTAATGAAAGACAATAGGCAAGAAATGCATCAACCGATGCTTCGGTTTCAAATAAAATGCATAGGCACGTTGCAAGGAACGCCGCGCTTTTTTGCACATTGAGATTTTAACCCAGATTAATTTAGCTGAAAGTTGTTATACCGTGGTTAATGGTTTTAAGCATGTAATTTACTTATTGATTACGGAAGCTGATGTTTCTGAACCCGTTCACGCAAGCCACGGTAAAAAAGATAATCTATTGACCAGCATATGCAACGGTACATTTGCTTCGGACGCAGTTCTGTGCAACGCGGTATAAAATTGGATGTCAAACAAACTGATGTTCGATAATAAAACATGCGTGTAATAGGAAGTTATGATAAATAACTGGAACTTAATAGGTGATTGTTATTGTATTTTTTGATGAAATTAATTTGTTTTTGTCAATTTCCGCTATTAAGACCACATTAAGTTAAGACAAATTCTGCTATAAAAAGTTTAATTAGTAGGTTGTAGTTATTCTTTCTTTGTGCTTTCTGCAAGCAGTGACCTCTTGTCAGAGACCACCTTTGGGACTGTTCAAGAGTGGTCTTAAAGACTACTTTTGAACAGTTCCAAAGGTGGTCTTGATATAGGAATTTTACTGTATATTTGATGAATTGAAATTAATACCAAAGTGTCATCCAGGCAAAGAACAACCTGGAAACCCCACTTTATTAGGGAAAAGTTCGGTTTACAAGAGTTCCATATTTTCCTAACTTCTGCAAAGCATTCAGATTGTGGGAGCTGGTTAGTACCGCCTCACTGAGGCCATTCTAACGAGCAGCCGCAATGTATGCTAACAGCATGAATGAGAAAAATGCCATATTTTTTTTTTCATTCGTTTTGGAATTATAAAGTTCTAACTCACCTTTCTTGTGGAATTATAAAGAACTCACACATGGTAAGTGGCATGTATAGAATTTTGGTTTGTTTGTTTTGGAGTTTAACAGCCCAAAACAACGCTATTTAGGTCAGTGAGTGATTTTAGTTTTACGTCCCTCCAACAGCTAAGGTCATACGGAGACGGGACCTCGGTTTAAAGACTCTTCCGAAAGTCTGGAGAAGCCCGGGATCGATCCTGCGATCCCTGGTTTAGAAGGCGAGTAGCTTAACCACTGCGCCACAGGGACTTCCAAACTATTTAGGTCATATCGAGCCGCCGGTGAGTTTAACTAACGACACTTCTTGGTCAGACTTAGTCGCATGCACGTCTGACTGGTGATCAGGAGGACGAGGCTTCGATACCTACCGGGGTCGGCATCTTTCTTTCGTGGAGATTGATCATGAAATCTTTTCTACGGTCATTCTCTCCCTTCCGCTGATTCGAGAAGGGCAGTTGCCAGTTTCTGGCGAAAGAATGCGCACTGTACTGGTTAACCGCTTACCTATAAGCCTCCCCAGGAAATGTGTGGATAAGTAAACTGACCGGCTCAAAAATGACCCAAATAGTGTTGACTGGGCCGTTAAAACCCAATACATAAGCGGTTATTCATGCTTTCGCCAGAAACTGACAACACTGCCATTCTAAGATGAGCGGAAGGGAGAGAATGATTCCATGATCAGTCTCCACGAAAGAATGTTGTCCATCCAGCAGGTATCGAACCCGCGATCTCCTGACAATTTGTCTAACGCGCATCCCACTTAGCTACCGAAGCCGACAGGCATACATAGATGATCGCACACGAGTAGCCACTTCATATTAACCCATTGTATACCAGTGGACTCTTCCATTGCTATATTCTGGGCAGGTCCATTTGGAGTTTAAGGGATGTCAGGTCTATTTTTTTTTCATTTTTATACCTTTTTTATGGAAAATCCTTGTAGCAAACAGTGCAGACCGAGATCACACGCCGCGTTCTGCGGCGTCTGATCTCGGCCTGCACTGTTTGCCAAGGTACACCTTTAGGGGTTTCCCGCATGCAATGGGTTCAATGACCACGAGTGTAAGGTTCCTTTCATCATATGGGTTTTCTCCGTATAAAACTGGTTATAGGTGGATGGGTGAGGTGATGGTATCTTGTAGCCTACGTTGCCGGGGCACCCAACCCCTGCAGGCGTATTATGACGTGACATCAACGTCCGTGCAACGTCATTATTTAATGCAACGTCACATCGACGTTCATTTGACGTTGGCCTGGCGATGTGCTGCCTACTGGAAACTGATACTGGCTTAAAGTTTGGTATTGGCTTACAGTTTGGCAAAGGCCCCCGCCCATCGGGGCTTGAAGAAATAGATGGGCTGCACACGAGTACTGGTAAACCGCTTAGAGGATCTAATCCTGCCCAGGCAAAGCGGTGCGAGTCGGACCGTCCATGCTTATAAACCCTATTGGTTTTATTGGGCGGCAGGGCTTGAGTTGTCATTTCATCTCAATGTCGGGTAAAAGTCCGACAAAATTGGAAGCGACGTCTCCAAAATGACCTTTACAGTGTTGACGGGGACGTTAAACCTCAAATCAAACAAACAAACATACAAAACAGTTTGGCAAGGTTTACTATCATTATAGCAGGTAAGGATAATGGTAATGGTTTTATTTCATCTGTTTCTTTACTTTCACTCATTTTCCTCTTTCTCTCTTGTCACTCTCTGTCATCTCTGCTACTATCACTTCTTTCTGTTTTCTCCCTTTCTTTAGGAGGCGACATAAAATAACCCACAAGAGTTGAACGACCCCCATGCAGTCAAAGACGTATATTATTAAAACCAAGAGGGCCCAGAGGGCCCTAATTCGCTCAGCTGAGTGTCACTGTCTCTTGTACATTCTATTTTTAGCCCTGGCGGCCATTTTGTTCATCAGAGTGGCACGATTTAGCTATTTTTGGTAGTGAGTCACCTAGGTAACATTTCTCTGAATAATAAATCAAATTGGACTATGGGTTTAAGGGCGGGGGGTGGGGGTGATTTGTGTTTGAAGTAAATTTACGATGTTTTTTCTATTTCTAATTATAGCTCTGGTGGCCATTTTGTTCATTTCTATTCTTAGCTCTGGTGGCCGTCTTGTTCATCAGAGCGGGAGATTTTAGCTACTTTGGTAGGTACTCACATAGGCAACATTCTTGTGAAGCTTGAATCAAATTGGCATAAAGGTGTAGGAGGAGTTCACGTTTGAAGCAAATGTGTTTTTCTATTTTAGCTCTGGCGGCCATTCTGTGCATTGGAGCGATACCGTTTTAGCTATTGTGGTAGAGGGTCACCTAAGCACAATTCCTATGAAGTTTGGATGAAATTGACCCAAGGGTAGAGGAGGAGTTGTAGTTTAAAGATTTTGCTATTTTAGCTCTGGCGGCCATCTTGTTCATCGGAGCGGAACGAATTTAGCAGTTTGGTAGATTCCTGTGAAGTTTGAATCAAATTGGCCGAAGGGTTTAGTAGCAGTTCGCATTTACTGAAGTAAATTGTTTACTACGGACAACGGACGACGGACATTGACTGATCACAATAGCCCACCATGAGCACTTCGTGCTCAGATGAGCTGAGAAAAAGCATGGAAAAACTTTACTGAATAACAATGCCGCTTTATGACAAATACGAGGGTAGGCTGAAAAGTTCTGAGCCTGACCAAGATCCAATGGTTTGTCCATGCTGAAAGTGCCTTATTTTTCAACATAGTCTCCCTTCCTGTCCACACACTTCCTCCAGCACTTGGCTGGGCAGCATTATCGGTCAGACGAGGAGGTGACAGCTGCTGTGGAGGAGTTTTTCCAGCCAGCGATGCTGGAGTCCTTGGATCCCAGTGGTATAGAAGGTCTCATCTTGGTCCCTGAAAAACTCCTCCACAGCAGCTGTCACCTCCTCGTCTGACCGATAATGCTGCCCAGCCAAGTGCTTTTTCATGTTTGGAAACAAGAAATAATCTGATGGAGCTAGATCAGGTGAATACGGAGGGTGATCGACAAGTGTGAAGCCACAGTCATGCACAGTAGCCATTGCGACAACCGATTTATGAGCAGGCGCATTGTCCTGATGGAACAAGACCCCTTTTGTCAGTTTTCCGGGTCGTTTAGCCTTAATTGCTTTTCGCAATTGTTTTAGCAGATCTGCATAATACTCCCCATTAATTGTTCTGCCCTTTTGAAGGTAATCTATGAATATTATACCCTTGGCATCCCAGAACACTGATGCCATCACCTTCCTGCAGAGGAGACGACCTTTGCCTTCTTTGGAGGGGGTGAGCCAGGGTGCTTCCATCGCATGGATTGTCTTTTGGTCTCTGGCTCAAAGGGATGAACCCAACACTCATCCTGAGTGACAAAACGGTCAAGAAAACCATCTTGGTCTGCTTCAAAAATAGCCAAGTTGGCTTGTGACAGGTTCAGTCTGGTCAACTTTTGGTCAGGCGTCAAAAGCCGTGGCATCCATCTGGCGGAAACCTTCGACATTCCTAATTCACTGTAGAATGTTCTCTGCTCGTTCACGGGAGATGCCAACAGTGTTAGCTAACTGATTCACAGTTAAACGCCTGTCATCCATCACGGCCCTGTGCACTTGGCTGATGGTTTCCTCAGTTGTTGCCGTTGTGGGTCGTCCACACCGGTCATCATCTTCAAGGCTGTCCTTGCCCATCTTAAAATTTGCTGCCCACCTCTTCACGGTTACATACGAAGGAGCATCATCCCCTAATGTAGCAATCCTTAGGAGCTGACCCCTTTTTATGAAGGTACTTGATGACACCACGATACCAGATTTTGTCCATTTTCTCAAAAACGTGCTAGTATCATTTTTCAAAGTCTAGAATTTCTTCGTTATTGCAGGTAAACTTGAACTCATTTGAGTCAAATCCAGTAATATATGTTTGGATTTAATGAATACAAAATTTCATGGCTGTTCGATGCCTGCTTCTTGGCCAAGCTCAGAACTTTCCAGCCTACCCTCGTATGTACACTTGATCCCCTCGTCCGTTTTCTGTACTTTTGTTCTACATTAATCCACAGCTCCCAGTACTTTCCTTTGATGTTGGCAGTACTAATAAATTTTGATAAATGTATTGTTATCATGTACTGATATCATATACTGTTATCATGTACTGTTATCATTTACAGTTTTGAATGAACCAATTAGCTGAGCTACAATTAAAATGGGAAGGGGCTTCTAGCTGTGCATGACAAAATTAACATTGTGGGTATTCCTTAAAATAGCCTCGCCAAGGTTATTTGAATGAGTAGCCACATTTAAAATAGCTTTTACTTAATGTTAAACAGTGCAGACCCTGATCAGACTGCTCCTTCTGATCTTAAAATGGGAAGGGGCTTCTAGAGAGCATGACAAAATTAACATGGTAGGTATTCATTAAAATTGCCTCGCCGAGGTTATTTGAATCAGTACCCACATTTAAAATAGCTTTTACCGAATCAGTGCAGACCCTGATCAGACTGCTCCTGATTAAGTTTCTCCAATTCTCCATAAAATCAAATTGTAGGTACTCGCTAGAACCGCCTCATCTAGGCAAGTCCAACAAGTACCCACAACATGTTTTGTGGGTTGAGGCAGTTCAAATGAGTACCCACAACATACCTTTTTTATGGAGAAAAAAATATGCCCTAATTATCACAAAATACACTCCAATTTACTGGTGCCAAACATTTTATGAAACATTTGCTTGCAGCAAAAACACGCATCTGAGTTCAAAGTAAGTCCTTTCACTTGAAGGTTCAGCATTGTTAAAAAAGCATGATCAAATAACCTGTGGTCAGTTGGATTTAGACCAATCAAATCCAAATGAATCAGAGAAGCTGACAGAGTCCTTTTAGACAGGACAATCCATTTTCCAGACAGGGTAAATCAGGTCAAATAAAAAATTGAAATTAACAGTAATAAAACAAATATGCTTTAATAGGTTTTATCTATTTCCTTTAAGTGGAAGTTACAATAAGCTGTGGATTTAAACCGATATATCCAATTGTTTTTGAGAAATATTGGTAAATATTTGTACTGATTGACATCTGTACAGGATAATTAGACTCGCCCTGGCGGGCTCGTCAAATTATCCTGTACAGATATCAATCAGTACAAATATTTACCAATATTTCACAAAAACAATGGATATATCTATTACATGTACATAACTTAAAGGTGAGTGGAGTGAATGTGTATACCGCCTGGAGGGGCAACTCTTTCATAGCAATTTTGTCTCTCATGTCAATAGGAGTCTACCTTTAGTGGAAAGAATTTGTCCCGAGGAGCAAATTCTTTCCTTTAAGGCTAGACCCCTTCTCGAAGGGGCTGGTTTTTTTTTATTTATTTGTTTTTTTATTTTAAGGAAACAAAACAAGAATTCGCAGAAGTTAACTACCTGTGAAAACGAGAGGGATAACTCTGACAGGTGCGTCTAAAATCCGTTTAACAATTTCATTCATTTAGCGAGGATCCTGTTCAATGTCATATGAGCCCCGCCAAGCGAATTTGTGTCTTCGAGCATTCCGTCATGACAAATTTTAACTGCGCATGCCCAGCCATTCAGGGGGGGGGGGGGGGGGGGGCAGGGATATGGCTTTCTATCTGAAGGTTCCTCTTGATTCACTGCTTGTATGAGCGAGCAGCGAAGGTTCTGGTGAGACTGCGCGGATGCGCAGGCTTGCCTGAACCTTCGCTGCTCGCATAGGCGATAAGAACCAAAATCGCTTGACGGGGCCCATATAATTGGTGCATTTAGAATGTGCCAGATTTTGCACGTGCCAGATTTTTTTCTAATCGTGACAAGCAATATAGCAAAGGTCTCTTAACCATCAACAAGGAATACAAAAATATAGAATGTGCGTTCCAGTTTTTTTTTTTGTTTTTTTTTCGAGCTATTGTCGTCACTCCAGCGTCTGCGTTGTCATTGTTATCGTCGTCGTCGTTGTTGGCGTTCGGAAAAAAACATAACCTTCGCTATAACTTCAAAAGTATTCGACCTAACCTCATGAAACGCCATTCACTTACTCATCATCACAAGAGCTGCATTCTGACCAAGGGCCATAACTGTATTGTTGATTTTGGCTGCATTATCTGCCCTTTTCTATTTTAGCTCACCTGTCACGTAGTGACGAGGTGAACTTTTGGGATCACCTTTCGTCCGTCGTGCGTCCGTGCCTGCGTAAACAATTTCTTCAAACGACATCTCCTCCTAAACCACTGATCGGATTTTGACCAAACTTCTTAGGTGGTCCCCTTTCAAAGTTGTTCAACTGGTTCCGGTCCGTTGCACATATAGGTCACATGAGCCAAAAATAGATTTTTTTTCACCGAAAACTTAAAAAATCTTCTTTGAAACCGCAAGGCCCAGGACTATGATATTTGGTATGAAGCTTCATCTAGTGGACTCCTACCAAGATTGTTCAAATTATAGTGCTGGGGCGAAAAATGCCCTCGCCCCGGGGGCCTTTGGTTTTACATAGGCTTATATAGGGAAAATCTTTAAAAATCTTCTTCTCTGAAACCGCAAGGCCCAAGTCTTTGATATTTGGTATGAAGCTTCATCTAGTGGACCCCTACCAAGATTGTTCAAATAATAGTGCTGGGGCTAAAAATGCCCCCGCCCCGGGGCCCTTTTGTTTCACATGGGCTTATATAGGGAAAATCTTTAAAAATCTTCTTCTCTGAAAGTGCAAGGCCCAGGTCTTTGCTATTTGCTATGAATTCATCTAGTTTACCCCTACCAAGATTGTTCAAATTATAGTGCTGGGGCCAAAAATGCCCCCCCCCCCCCCCCCCCTCCGGGGCCCTTTGGTTTTACATAGGCTTATATAGGGAAATCTTTAAAAATCTTCTTCTCTGAAACTACAAGGCCCAGGTCTTTGATATTTAATATGAAGCTTCATCTTGTGGACCTCTACCAAGATTGTTCAAATTATAGCCCTGGCGCCAAAAATGCCCCCGCTCCGGGGCCCTTTGGTTTTACATAGACTTATAGGGAAAATCTTGAAAAATCTTCTTCTCTGAAACCACAAGGCTTAAGTTTTTGATATATATGTTATGAAGCTTCAGCTAGTGGCCCTCTACCAAGATTGTTCAAATTATAGCCCTGAGACCAAAAAAGCCCCCGCCATGTGGCCCTTTGGTTTTCTATCTATCTTTCTTTTCATACTGCATCACCCCCTCGCGGGCATTACGTGCAGGTGCGCGTCTGTGCGATGTTAGTAGAAATATGTATTAAAAATAAAAGTTCCCTTAAGAAGTGTTAGTAGAGGTGGAGTAAAGATGACAGAGTTAAAATGTTAAAAGTCCGATAAAGACTGAAAGTGCAGAATAAAAGATTAAAAACAACGCGCTGGCATTTAGGGCATTGAATGGCTGAATGTGCATACTGCCCTCTTGAAGGAATCAAATGTGGGCAGTAATGCGATACTTGACGGCAGCCGGTTCCATTGCACGATTGCGAGGGGGTAGAAAGAGTATTTATAGTAATCAACTGTAGTCTGAATTTGGCGGAAAGACATCGAGTGAGAGTTTTTGAGGATTCTCATAGGGTGCACAACATACGGTGGCAAGTCAACAGCTACAAGGCCGTGAACAATCTTGTAAAACAGGCATAGTCGGGAGTCGGATCTTCTCTGCTCAAGAGATCTCCAGCCAAGGGATTGGAGCAAATCTGTAACACTTGCATAAGTGGAGTAATTGTGAAGTGTCCACCTAGCAGCTCGACGCTGCACCATCTCAAGCTTATCAATGTTTGTTTGGGTGTAAGGGCTCCAAACTGGGGAGGAATATTCCACCAGTGGACGGACCAGTGTCTTGTATGCCATCTCCCTCAGGGCTGGGTTTTGGGTTCGGATATTTCTCCTAAGAAAGGCCAGTGACCGACTTGCTGATGTGGTTATGTTCTGTATATGCTTGTTGAAGGACAGGTTGCTGCTGATTTCCACCCCCAAATACTTGGAGCTTGAAACTGATCCCAGAAGCTGGCTGTGTAGGAAGTACTGGCTTGGGACTGGAGTTATCGCCCTTGTTACATGTATGACAACACATTTACCTGGGTTAAACTCCATATCCCACTGGAGTTCCCATTTATGGAGATGATCCAGGTCTTGTTGTAGGATTTGTGCATCTCTCAGGCTGGAAACAGCCAAGTAGATGGCGGTGTCATCAGCAAACAACCGTACCTTAGATTTTGTCGTGTCAGGGAGATCATTGATGTATATCAGGAATAGAATTGGACCAAGGACAGATCCTTGAGGTACTCCTGAAGTTACTGGGATAGTGTTAGAGTGTTCATTTTCCAAAACAACCGTCTGTGTACGGTTGGACAGAAATGCCTGAATCCAAGTAAGCATAGGTCCTCTGATTCCATATTTGTGGAGTTTCAGCAGTAGTTTCTGATGACTGACCTTGTCAAAAGCTTTAGAAAAATCAAGCAAGACAAGGTCAGTCTGACTACCTGCTGTAGAGTTCCTCATCAGGTCTTCAAGAAGAGTGACAAGTTGGGTTTCGCAAGACCGTTTGCTGCGAAACCCATGCTGCAAGTCATACAGTAAGTTATGCTTGTCCATGTGAGAGACCACGTTCGTAGAAACTATATGTTCTAGAACTTTACAGAGAATGCTAGTTAGCGAGATAGGCCTGTAGTTTGAAGCCAGACTTGTGTCTCCTTTCTTGAAGAGTGGACAAACAAAGGCAGAGGTCCAATCCTTCGGTACCTTCCCAGTGTCAAGAGACTTCTGGAATATAACTTGAAGGACTGGTGCTATCACATCTCTGAGCATTTGGAGGACTAGAGGCTTCAACTGGTCAGGTCCAGCCGCTTTGTGAGGGTTAAGATCTTTTAGAAGTTTAAGAATTTCATTGAGTGAGACAGAGATATTGGACATTTGTGGTGTAGGGCTAAGACATTCTTTTGGTACCTGTGATGGATCAATTTTGCCACTATCTACATAGTTTTGCACTGCCATATTGGACAATTGGCTTAGCTTCAGAGAAGATTTTGGGGTGAAAACTGACTGAAATTGGTCGTTAAGAATATTTGCTTTATCCACTGTCTCGGTGTAGAACTTACCATCCTTTTGAAGGGGTGCTGTACCTTTGGAATCTTTCTTGGAATTTTTCAGAAGAGAGTCCAGTTTCTTTGAAGCATAGGTATTATTGCATGGATCAGAAGTGGGTTGTTTTACATAGACTTATATAGGGAAAATCTTTAAAAATCTTCTTCACTGAAACCACAGGGCTTAGGTCTTTGATACTTGTTATGAAGCTTCAGCTAGTGGATATCTACCAAGATTGTTCAAAATATAGGCTTGGGGCCAAAAATGCCCCCGCTCCAGGGCCCTTTGGTTTTACATAGACTAATATAGCGAAAATCTTGAAAAATCTTCTTCTCTAAAACCACAAGGCTTAGGTCTTTGATATTTGTTATGAAGCTTCAGCTAGTGGACCTCTACCAAGATTGTTCAAATTATAGCCCTGAGACCAAAAATGCCCCCGCCACGTGGCCCTTTGGTTTTACATAGACTTATATAGGGAAAATCTTTAAAAATCTTCTTCTCTGAAACCACAAGGCCCAGGTCTTTGCTATTTGTTATGAAGCTCATCTAGTGGACCCCTACCAAGATTGTTCAAATTATAGTGCTGGGGCCAAAAAACCCGCCCCGGGGCCCTTTGGCTTTACATAGGCATATATAGGGAAAATCTTTAAAATCTTCTTCTCTGAAACCACAAGGCCTAGGTCTTTGATATTTGAAGTGAAATTTCATCTAGTGAACCTCTATCAAGATTGTTCAAATTATAGTGCTGGGGCCAAAAATGCCCCCGCCCGAGACCCTTTGGTTTTACATAGACTTATATAGGGAAATCTTTTTTAAAAAATCTTCTTCTGTGGAACTGCAAGGCCATGGTCTTTGATATTTGGTAATTTTGGTATGGAGCTTCATCTAGTGGACCTCTACCAAGATTGTTCAAACTATAGCCCTCGGGCCACAAATGCCCCCGCCCCGGGGCCATTTGGTTTTACATAGGCTTATGTAGGGGATAACTTTAAAAAAACGTCTTCTCTGAAACCGCAAGGCCCAGGTCTTTGATATTGGTGTGTAGCTTCATCTAAAAGACCTTTGCCAAGATTGTTCAAATTATGGCCTTTGTTGATATTTGGTATGAAGCCTCACCTTTTTAGACCTCCCTCAACATTATGCACATTGTAACCCTGGGGTCAATAATGACCCTCCCCGGGGCCCACTTGTTACTCTCTGGATCAGGTGAGCGATCCAGGGCCATCATGACCCTCTTGTTTCTTTTTTTTTCTGAAACAGTTTTCCTATAATTTCAATATTATTTATAACATAGCCTTCAAACTTCACACGGTTGTTTCTTTTGACAAGACCTTCCACTGATGCCAAACTTATTTACCTGTGACCTTGACCTTTGAACTTAGACCTATTTTTCGAAAATTTAACAAAAAACTTTAACCTTGATCATATTTCAAATATATTTGGCCTAGCTTCATGAAGCTTCAAACACGTTTGTTTGTCATGTTTGATTTGAGGTTTAACGTCCCCGTCAACACTGTAAAGTCATCTTGGAGACGTTGTTTCCAATTGTGTGGGACTTTTACCCGACATTGAGATGAAATGACATCTCAAGTCCTGTCGCCCAATGAAACCAATAGGGTTTATAAGCATGGACGGGCCGACTCGCACCGCTTTGCCTGGGCAGGATTAGATCCTATAAGCGGTTTACCAGTACTCGTATGCGGGTCGGTTTCAGCTCTTCGTGGAAGCATCATGCAGCCCATCTATTTCTTCAAGCCCCGATAGGCGGGGGCCGGCTTCACACACGTACTCACCATCACAATAGTTACATTCTACCCAAGTGTCCATAACTCTGTCATGCAATTTGACTGAATTAGCTCCCATTTACTCCCTGCAGTTTTTTTAATACCACTAACAATACAGCCTTTAAACTTTACATGGATGTTTCTTGGGACCTTTCTTGGGACCTGTGACCTTTTCACTGATACCAAGACTGTTGAGCTGTGACATTGACCTTTGAACTTTGACTCATTTTTCGAAAACGTAACCAAAAACTTTAACCTTGGCCATATTGCCAAAACTATTTGCCCTAGCCCCATGGGACTTAACTGAGATCTGTATGATCACACCAGCTGCATTCTTTCCAAGTTCCATAACTCTAACATGCAATTTGACTGATTTATCTCCCTTTGTGACACGTAAAATTAAATCTAGAATATATTTGGGTAGAAATTCGGTTGCATAATAAGAGAGTACTTGTTGGTTCGTTTTACCGACCTCCGAATTGGGATATTACAGTTTTGGATGATATCGAAAGTTCGATCGACCTGCAGTGGACACGGGATTCTCTGATAATTCTGGGCGATTTTAATAAGATAACCAGTATTTACTTGTATTACAGCCTACATCAGATCATTGGCGGCCCCCGCCCATTGGGGCTTGAAGAAATAAATGGGCTGCATGATGCTTCCACGCGGAGCTGAATCCGACCGCACACGAGTACTGGCAAACCCTATTGGTTTCATTGGCTTGAGATGTCATTTCATCCCAATGTCGGATGAAAGTCCCACAAAATTGGAAGCAGCGTCTCCAAAATGACCTTTACAGTGGTGACGGGCACGATAAACTTCAAATCAAACAAACAAACAAACGCACTTTACTGAGCGATCATCATCCATTATCGACTTATTGACCCATTTAGTACCAGAAACCCCCAAACGGGTACCCTTGCAAACAGTGCAGGCCCAGATCAGACGCCGCAGAACGCGGCGTCTGATCAGGGCCTCCACGGTTTGCTAAAAGTTCAGTCATTTTCCAAATAAATTTTTGATGAAAACACAACCCCTAAATTTTGAAATGAACTCCTGCTATATATAAGATTTGGTACAAAAAGGGTTAATCGTTTCAAACCCACACAATGTGATACTGAGCGGAGCCGGATACCCATTTTAAAATCAGGAGATACAATATCAATGCCCTATTTTTTGGAGTATTTAAATTCAGGAAAGGTCACATAAAGTCCATCATCAAGAGACATATATGGAAGCATGAAGCTGGAGATTATGACAGATTAAAACAAAACTTGATTAGTACCGATCGGGAACCTCTTGAAAACGATGACATCGACACATACGCAAAAAAAAATATAACTGATCATATTTACAAGTCAGTGGCGAATGCATGCCTAATAAATATTATGTCAGGCCAGGCATAATGGGCTACGTAAAATGATAAGGAAAAGAAAAAGAGCCTTAGATAAAGCTAAACGTACTAAAAATATACAGCACTAGGAAAAATACAAAACATTAAGGAATGTTTCAACAACCCTGCTTAGATCTTCAAAGAAAAATATTTTGATAAACTAGCCGACAAACTTAAAACAAATAATAACGTAAGTAGTAGGAATTGGTGGAAAGCCTTAAACAATTGTTAATACTATTGGAAAACCATTAATTCCCCCTTCTCTAAGAGAACTACATTATTTATATTTACGAAAAAGAAAAAAAAAAAAAGCACAAGCAAACTCGCTTAATTGTTACTTTAAAGCACAACAATTGGAAAGCAATACCATATATGAACAAAGTAAACCAGGGCGAATTGTCTACAATAGAGACTACACCGGATGAGATGAATCATTAAAATTAGGAAAGTCTTCTGGACCTGACAGTCTAAAGAATTTTATTCTTAAGGCATGTGCGAATGAATTATCAGAACCATTATCCATCATTTTCAAAACCTATAATATCAAAAGTATGGAAAGCGACAAACGTCACACCAGTTTTCAAACGTACAGACCTATAGATGTTAAAACGTACAGACCTATACGATAGATATCATTATTGAGCACCGTAGGTAAACCCAAGGAAAAATTGTACACAAACATGTTTTTATCTTTTTTTTTAAGTTATAACACCGCTGCAGTCAGGATTCGTACCTGGTTAACTCGTAAATATATATACAATAAGTTTACCCAAAGTTACATATACAAAAACTCTCATACTGCTGATGACATTGTCCACTGGCGGCTAAACTTTAACCACGCGAAAGTTGCGGGGCTCAATTTATACGATAAAGGATGACAACAGAGGTGCTGAAAGTGCTGAAAACATCATGAAAACACGCCTATATAATTTTGAGCCCCCCCCCCCTTGAACCCCACTTTATATAATAAAACTGGGGTTTGCAGGGTTATAGTATAAGTATACATTATTTTTCTTATTTCTGCTCAAAAATAGATTGTGGGTACTCGTTAAAACCGCCTCGATGAGGCGGTTCTAACGAGTACCCACAATCAATTTTTGAGCAGAAATAAGATATCGAGGCGGTTCTAACGAGTACCCACAATCTATTTTTGAGCAGAAATAAGAAAAAATTCGAAATTTTTCATCTGAAAACATTCATTTTTCGGTGGTAAAATTTACAATGTATTCAGTTGTATAGGCGTGTTTTCGTAATAAGTCCAAGTTCTTACAGAACCATTTTTCAGCCACATTGTCTTCGAGACAATCGACCTACAGTAAAACTTCGATGGCTCGAACACCGATGGCTCGTTTACGATGGCTGAGTCGAACCCGTTCTTGAGTCCCTAGGGAAATTCTGTACATAAGAATTAGGGAGGGTAAAAATTAGGATATTTTCGTCTTTTATATGGCAAATGTATGCTGTGTGTACTCATTAGAATCGCCTCGATGAGGCGATTCTAATTAATACACACAGCATACATGTTTCATTATAGAACACAGAAAAAGATGTCCTAAAGTGTGTCGTTATGTCTCCTGGCATTAGCCCTCAGTGGCTCGAACTACCCCTATCTCGAATAGATTTTCATGGTCCCAAAGGTGTTCGAGCCATTGAAGTTCGACTGTATTAGTGCTGCCAGTGCAACTGCTAAATATTTCTTTTTCAAATGCAATCTTTACAATTTTTTGTTTCGAAAACCTAAATGGCACCATGAAAATCGCACCATGATATTGTTGTAGAATTATAGTTAGCAAACAAAAAGATGATTTTATCTGTTCTTAAAGTCATAGAGGATAAACATTGGAATTGACTAACATAACAAAGTAATATTTTTTACAAGATGAAAAATTGAAGATTTTTTGTGTTTCAGTTCAGTTTCCTGTATCCGATACGGCTAGTACTGCACCCAGTAAATGGGCGGATCAAATTGTTCATAACACAGTTACAAATTCCTTTGAGAATATTTGTAATGTTCTGGTAGGGGTGTGATTGTGATTGTCTACTTGTTTCCAATCCCAATGTGTTAAAAAAGACAAAATATGTTCAATATCAATATTTCATTGCTTTGATGCAAACACCTTTGTGCCAGCACAACCCGAGTGCCAACTAACCGGGATGATCTCTCCTAATAAGACAAGCTTTTATCTGTGATTAATGTTGCTTAACTATGAAACCGTCTGAAGTATTCAACAAATTAATATCTGACTTTCAAAACAACAACAAGAAAACAAAATGTATTCTGACAGCTCGAGAGGCGCATTCAAAATTTCACAACAAAGCCATTTTTACTGACAAATACACCATTAAATGGGAAGCGAAAGGGGGTGTTTTGAGCAGGTTTGTGCAGTGAAGACTCTGCTCAGACTGCACAGATCTGATCATGGTCTTCGCTGTACAGTATATAGATAACTATTAAGACAAAGAATCGTCATGTAGTCAGAAAAGCTTGTATTCTGACTAAGTTTGTATACAGACTGATTTGTGAATTCGCTGAGCGCCCACAATCGAATGCCACTTTTTGCTTGCTGCGGACCAAATGTTAATGCATAGGTCGTTTCCTCTGATTTGTAAAAGACAAAACATAAACCATGGAGGAACGAAAACGCTTCTTCTGTAAGGCATCGGAAATAATAAATTTCTAAAAGTGAAGCTTGACGTACATGGATTTTAACACCTCTGGCTGTGCACCTGAGCGCGCATTTTATTATCGGAATGATGAGCGGATACAGTGCATGCATTCATTCAATAATGGAAAAATAAAATATGCGTGCTATTTCAGTCAGTGGTCCGTCGTCGTTTGTGTCGTCCGCGTGGTCTGCGTAGTCACCCTTTTCAAACATCTTCGCCGATTGACGTCAAACATATGAAGCATCCATGGGATTGGGGAACGAAAGTTTATTCGCGGGGTCTTGGTCATTTGACCAGTATGGCCGCCATGCCCATATAAGGTAAGAACCCTTCAAACATCTTCTCCTAAACTACTTGGCCGACTGTTATGAAACTTGATGTGTAGCATTTGGGACTCTAGCCAGTCATAGTTTGTTCAAATGATGACCCCTTGACGACCTTGACCTACTTTACGCCAAGGTCAGATTTGGTAACATAGGCTTTTGTATGAGAAAAAAATTAAAACGAAGTATTTTTTTCAGAAATTATTGCAGCCTATTATCAGACAATGGATTACTGCGATAAGATAAATGAGTAAATGAAACTACCTCAGTAGTCAAGATCAAGGTCACATGTGGCCTTAACCCAAGGCCAGTCATATAAGAAAATTAAAACGAGTTTTGTTGTTGTTGTTGTTGTTGTTATCTCAGAATGTAACTAAATTTCATAAGGAAGCCAATCATAGTTTGTTCAACTGATGACCCCTGGATGACCTTGACCTATTTTACGCTAAGGTCAAATTTGGTCATATAGGCTTTTGTATGAGAAAAAGTCAAACTAAGTATTTTTCAGAAATGATTGCAGCCTATGATAAGAAAATGGAGTGATGCAATAAGCTAAATGAGTTAATGGAGGTACACGAGTATTCAAGGTGAATGCCATTCTTCGGCCTCGGCTCAAGGTCATTCAGATATGAAAATTAAAACATGTTTTATGTCAGACTGACCCATTTATAACCAAATTACACAATGAGCTTTTAGAAACAAAGAAATGAACATTCAATATTATCATTTTGGTCAAAAGACCAGTATGGCCGCCATGCCCATATGAGATAAAACCCTTCAAAAATCTTGAGTATTCAAGGTCAAGCTCACTCCTTGACATTGGCCCAGGTCATACATATATGAAAATTAAAACTTGTTTTTCTCAGAAACCACTGGCCCATATGCAACTAAATTTGATAAGGAAGCCCTTCAAATATTCAAATAAAAAAAGAAATGAAAATTAAATAATATCAGTTTGGTCACAAGCGGCCATCCCCAAAAGGATCCAAGCAAGGGACCAACCCCAGGAATGGGCTGATACCAAAGCATTAGCAGATATGCTACCGGTAAGTAAAGTGCATTCTTAACTTTAACAAGTTCTTGGGTCTTGAGGCAAACATTGAATAGTATATCGAAAAAAATAATATGCATGACCGCCTTTAGCGCAACTGACCTCTGGTGAGCGTATTGGTTCTTGAGCCTCTAGTTTGTCAAAGCATAATGGGTTAGAAAGATTAAGGTTTTCCTGTACGTGTAAATTCGCCTTCTTTTTCATATTGAAACGAGAACTCATTACTTGAGGGCAAAGGGTGTAATATATGCCTACGGGCTGTATATGTTAAGTCGGTTTGTATAAGTCATAAAAAGGTAAAGGCGAGGTTTGGCTTGCGGCTGTGGTGTGGGGGATGGTTGTGGGATGGGTGGAAAAGAGCTTCATTATGTGAAATTTTGCTGGGCCCTGTCCGCTCCATTCGGCGTCTTTAACTTCCCCTAAAATCAATCCGGTACCCAGAACAGCTTGGTGAATAGTACAAGTTTTAAGCCACAAGGCTTAGCAAGGTCTCGAACGCGAAACCGTTAGCACCGTAGCCAGTGGTCCAGACATCTTGGCAACGGCACTTCTCTTCATGTTATAACAAGAGGTAATCGAAAAATAGCGGGCAGATGTGCTTGATTGAATGGGCCATACCTTGCGAAAGGTATCCTTCGGGGTGTGCGATCAGGTACGAAACAAACTGGTCTGCTCAGCTAAGTCTAGCCACAGGATATTGACCTTCCATCAGCAACCTAAGAGAGCCCTCAATTTCTACAGTGTTCCCACCACGGACACTTTGTTCCGGCGAACGACTGCTCCCACGAGCGACATCATGTTCTGTGTTGCAAATATACCCTACTCCTCAATTTGCCAAAAATCCATTTTGCTATAATAAGCAAGGGCCACAAGATAGCAAAAGTGAATTTAGGCCTATTTGAGGGCTCTTTTAGAGATCTCAATTCGCCAAAAATCCATTTTTGCCATAATAAGCCAGCGAGGCTTGTGACCCTTTGCAAGAGCTCCCGAAGGGCTACAAGATAGCAAAAGTGAATTTAGGCCAATTGGAGGGCTCTTTTAGGGTTTCTGATGGAACGTAAGTACCCTATGGTCTAGCTAACGTCTTGAAACGTTCGATGTAAGAACTAATGGTATTGTATTTTTTTTTTCAAGCAGTGAAAACAAAGGCGAATGTGCTGACTGATCTGCACCTGTGGTTTTAGCAAATGGCCAAAATAGCAAGTTTTCTCATCATGCATGACGTTGCTCGAATACTCAGATCAGACTGTGCATCGTGACATCGATAAGACCTCTGAGAAAAGCGCGGCTATTTATTATTATTATTATTATTATTATTATTATTATTTAATATTTATTACTGCTAATTGGTTTTCTGTGTTTTATAACTTTGGGCCGATTGATAAACAATCGATCGAAAAAGAACTGGCTCCATTCTAGTTCTCTTGATGCACATGCTGGTCTGTAACATCACTGCTCTTCGGATCCCAAAGACACGTCATTATCGTAAAAATTCATTTTTTTTTTTCCTTGATGACATTTCGATTATCAATAGATGAAAATTCTGATTAATTCTAAGGAACAATGATCAGAACAAGGTGGCAGAGCCAGGGCATGACCAAACTTACTAGATCGCCAGTGCAGCCGGCGAAGATTCAAATAAGTCTGCACATCCACCCAGTCTAGCCGGAATACTGTTTCCTTGAACATTCTAGTGGCTATAGGAGCCCATACGCTTATCAAATGCTCTGATCAGACTGCGCTTATGACTATTCTTTGCTCGAACATGCCTTTTTGTAGGGGTCACAATTCCCCGGCCTTATACAATCGAATCATTCATGTTATAGCTTGCTTTCCAATTTTATTCAGTTTGGAAGTTAAACACCCCGCACCCAAACCCATCCCATCCCCACCTGTGTAGTTTAAGCAAACAGAGTATATCCTGATCAGAAGCCGTGCTTTGCGGCGGCTGATCTGAGTCTACGCGTCTACTCTGTTTGCCGAAGTGTTTTTGTCATATGACGTCGCGTCTGAGAATGTAATAACGCCATGTAATAAAAACGATATTCCATAGTGGATCAAATATGCAAATTAGTTAGAAACATCCCGTAACGTTACGCGAATGATGTCCTTAACGACGTCGCGTTTACTAATGGCGGAATATTGACATTTTTGTGAAACAAACGTGAATAAAATTCGTTTTAAATGTCATATGATAAATAGAATCTTGCATTCGTGCTCATGTATTATTGAATTTATTAAACTCGTCGAGGAAAAGGAATAAAATGCTCGGCGAAGCATCGCATTTTATCCCGTTTCCTCAACTCGTTTAATAAATTCAATAATACAAGAACACTCTTGTAAGATCCTCTATTTAAGAAAGGCTACATTTACATGGATTAACATTATGATAACACATCCGTGGGATATAGTGCAATTTTTCACATCTCCAAAATGGCTACTTTCCTGATGAAAATCATTGGTATTTTTCTTATTTATACGCCAAACATAGGTTTTGGGTGCTCGTTAGAACCGCCTCATTGAGGCGGTTCTAACAAGTACCCACAACCTATGTCTTGGAACAGAAATAAGAAAAATAATATATACCCCCGTAAACCCCAGTTTTCTCTATATAAAAGTGGGGTTTACGGGTGTCTTTATTTCACGGACTTGTTCACGTGATGAAAAGTTATGATGCAGTTTTGTTTCAATTGCTGTTGGAAAGTGTTTTACAGCTATAGAATATTTTGCAATAGTGAACATAGAGACAAAACAATGCAGCACGATATTTCTGTAAGATAAGACACCCAGAAAAGCAATAATTGTATTCAAAGTAGTCACATAACTGCTGGGTCGATTATCTTTGAGTGTAGGCAGGAAAACTGTTTCTGGTGTGTTTGTTTGATTTGAGGTGTAACGTCCCCGTCAACACCGTATAGGTCATTTTGGAGACGTTGCTTCCAATGGTGCGGGACTTTTACCAAACATTGAGATGAAATGACATCTCAAGCCCTGTCGCCCAATGAAACCAATAGGGTTTACAAGCATGGGCGGACCGACTCGCACCGCTTTGCCTGGGCAGACTTAGATCCTCTAAGCGGTTTACAAGTACTCGTGTGCGGTCGATTTCAGCTCTACGTGGAAACATCATGCAGCCCATCTATTTCTTCAAGCCCCGATAGGCGGGGGCCGAAAATGGTTCTTAACGTTTATACCGTTTCGTTTAACGGTTTACGCAAACTGTGTAGACTCTGGTTAGACCTCGCATTCTGTGACGTCTGATCTGGGTCTACAGTGTGAGCCAATATCCCAGCACATGAGCCAAGTCCAGGCTTTACAGATAACGTTACAGCGACAACGATAGCGCAGCTAAAAACGTTACCTGGATTTCGTGCAAATGCATTTTGCTCGCGGTTTAAGTTTTACTGGTCACGTGGACAATCACAGCGAAGTTCCTAAATCCCTTAGAGTGTTTTCGACCCAACCAAAGAACCACGTTTTTGTCTCAGAAACGGTAACTTAATGCTCAGACGATACCAGTTTATCGGTCAGTAGTTAGCATAAAAATCATTCTCGCAACGCGCTCGTGCTTGGATTTTGCAAGAACACTGGTAGTTCTGAAGTTTATTTGATCTACGCGCGATAAAAATCAAAGCACTGACATTACTGGTGGGTCGATTGTTTTAAGCTCATCTGAGCACTAGCTGCTCAAGGTGAACTATTGTGATCAGTCTCTATCTGTCGTGTGTGGGCGCGTCTGTGCGTGCGTCCGTCTTCTTTTCTTCTATTTATTTAAACGACTTCTTTTCCAAAACTGCTAGACAGATTTTGAACGAAAATTGTCAAACCATTCCGCTTGGATGAACAAGATGGCGGCCAGTGCCAAAAATAGAAAAACCTATAAACGACTTCTCCTCAACACGTGGATGCATAATTGTTTCTTGAGTGACCCTCTACCAAAATTCCGCTCGCTTGAACAAGATGGCCGCCATAGCTAAAATAAAAAAAAAATCTGTTCCATAACCAGTGAATGGATTTTGAAATAATTTCATAGGACTGTTCCTGGGTGATTCTCTAACACAATTGCTTAAACCGTTCTGCTCTGATAAATGATTTCAAAGGAATGTTTTGGGAGTAACCATCTGTCAAAATTGTTCAAATTGTTCCTCTCTTCTGAACAAGACGGTCGCACGAACTTAAAATAGAAAAAATTTTTTTAAAGAGTTTCTAAAAAAGGAAGCAGTTTTAAAGGAATTTGGCAACCCTCCAACAAAATTGCTCAAAATATTTTGCTTCACTGAGCAAGCTGGCCATCAGAGTTAAAAATCTCAAACCGCAAAATACAAACCTCAAAATGACTTCTTCTCCTAAACAGCCAGACTGGTTTTTAAATAGGTTCACAGAAATCTTCATTAGGGTCAACCAAAATTGCTCAAACCCTCTACTCCACCATATATCATCTACAATTTCATTTGTACAATATTTCTTGCACACCAGACAAGGAAATCCGTGATTTTACCCTTGGATAGAAATTTATGTTCTGACCCTGGTGTTCCGACCCAAAATCGAATATAATCGCATGTTTGATAAATCTCTGGTTGATTACGACCTCGTATGCGCCGTCACAGCAACGTCACTAAACATTCCTGCAGTGTCAACGCAATATGGCGGACGTTGGTAACCGAAGTTACTGCAGCATTAAAAATCCGCTTTAAGAAATAGAATGTATGCAAGAAAAAGAATCCAATATGGGTTTGAGGGGTGGATAGAAAAATCCGTCCCTCGGGGTCACTGTCCGGCATCACTCGGCAAGCCTCGTGATGCCGGACAGTGTCCCTCGGGACGGATTTTTCCATCCACCCCTCAAACCCATATAAGATTCTTATAAGATCAGGTGTGCGATCCAGGGCCATCATGGCGCTCTTATTTATTTATTTATTTATTTACTAACTTGGAATTTGACCGTTTGGGCTTATCAGTTCCATATTGTAGCATAACTTCCTGTACTCACTCAGCATACTGTTATTTTTTCAGCAGAAGACATTTTGAAATAGTTTCTTATTTTTCTTAGGAAACAGGATTTGACATTTCATGCAAACTGTCTCTTATGGAGACAATTTGTATGAAATGTCAAATTCTGTTGCCTGTTTTCTAAGAAACAATATAGAATTGGTGTTTTTTTTTTTTTTTTTTTTTTTTTTTTTGTCGGGGGGTGGGGGGGGGGGGGTGGGGGGGAGGGATGGGGTGGGGGGTCGATTACGGTGAAACAATTTACACGTGTTTTCTAAGGCTTCCGAGTGAAAAACGAATGATTGATATCGTAAAAATGTTTCATTGGACGACAGGGCTTCAGCTCAATGTCGGGTAAAAGTGCCAAACAATTGGAAGCAATGTCTCCAAAATGAACTACACAGTGTTGACGGGGGCGTTACACCTCAAACCAAACAAACAAACAAATCAGTGATAGTCTACTGGAGAGTTAGTCTACTGGAGAGTTTCTCCAGTAACCACATGTCGATCAACAAACAATCGACACAAAAATCCTAAGCTTTGCCAGTCTGTGTCTTAACCCTTGTTCTGCTAAGCCTGGATATGTTTTATCTTTCAAACCATGTAGATCCTGATCAGTTGGCCATCTGATCAGCATCTACATTGTTTGACATTCGGATTGTGAATTTGTTGCAATAACTTGCATCGAGTAATATGATTGGTTTATAGTCGGTAGTGGGTGTGGCTGATTAAAATATTCAGCAGGACAAGGGTTAACTGACGGCAAAACCACGAAGATAGGTTTTCATGTTACGAGGCTAAATTCAGAAGAAGAAACTTCTGAAATGGGCTGTAATGCGATCATTTAGCTGACAGACAGGGAAAACTAATTGCATGATCTCAAATTGAAGCATTCCTCAATCCTGTTTTCTAAGATTATCCGGAGAAGCAGATGCACGCAGTTTCATGGAGCAGTAAATGCCATGAGGATGTTCCATTAATACTTGTAAAACTTGCATTATTTGATTATGTCGTCTAAAATAAACTAATAAAAAAGAAGAATTTTCACGTGTGATAGGGTTGATCGTGTAAATGCCTATCAAATGTTATTCTTAGACTTTTTGGGGTCGATTGTTTGACAATAGACCCAAATTACTAAGCACAGAGGCTCTTCGGTGCCGATGTCCGCTTGACTGTCACTGGTTTGTAGGTAATCCGGGCAATGGATATTTATAGAAAATAGCCGCCTATGTTTGCAGTAGTAACGTCGGAGCGGTGGGTAAAGGAAGCGTTTTGTAAAACATGAACTCGGCGCTTGTGCTGGGACTTTGGCAAACAGTTTAGACCAAGATCAGACGCCGCAGAGCGCGGCGTCTGATCAGGGTCTAAACTGTTTGCTTAAAGTTCGGAAATTTAAGGGTTAAACAAAACAACCCAATTCTCCGTTCAGGGCCACGTATACCCGGCTCAGAAACAATCGACCCAACAGTGTTGTCAGTGCTTTGATTTTTTTATACCTTCATATATAGGCTTCTTTGCTAGCGACCTACGCAAAATCTCTTTCATTTGAGCCAGCATACAAAAAAAATCTACAATAAGACGTGCGAACAGCGAAGATACAGATCAGCCCGCGCACCCTCGCGGTCTGATCAGAGTCTCTCCTGATCTCGTGAGCATGTTACCGTCTCCGGGCTATTCAACGAGAGATAAGGGACTTTTACCCGACAT
This sequence comes from Lucinisca nassula, assembly GCA_963580285.1. Classification (NCBI taxonomy): domain Eukaryota; kingdom Metazoa; phylum Mollusca; class Bivalvia; order Lucinida; family Lucinidae; genus Lucinisca; species Lucinisca nassula. The sequence continues at coordinate 81,108,072 of OY757012.1, forward strand.
TGAGATAAAATGACATCTCAAGCCCTGTGGCCCAATGAAATCAAAAGGCTAATGTGTATTGGACGTTCTGACTCACACCATTTTTGCTTGGACAGGCTTAGTCCTTCTATATGCGCTTTACCAGTACTCATGAATGGTCGAGGAAGCAACATGCAGACTAACCTATTTCTCCAAGCCTCGATTGGCGTGGGCGATTTAAATAATAGTAGTATTTGTTTTTTAATTTGTCTTAATTTAAGGTGATCTTACCGGGGGAATTTGACTGCACTTCGCTGACTCTTTACTGTTCGTAGAGGTTTTATTGTTGGCTTTGTTGTGTCCCGGCTCATTTACATTTTCTTCCATAATTTGACGAAAAACGGCATGTTATGAGAAATAAAATTGAAGTAGGAAAACATTTACACGGTTTTATGTGCCTAATTTACGTCATTTCCATTTCCATTTATAGGTGTGTCAAGTTTGTTTTGTTTGTGGCAAATGTTACAAAAAATAATGTTCTTTAAGCAAACAGTATAGACTCAGATCAGACGTCGCGTTTTGCGGCGTTTGGTCTTGGTCTGTATTTGCCAATGTCCCATAAAACGGCCGCTAGGCATATATGGGTTAAGAAATAAATATTTTTTCTTTGGTATGAACAGCATTGGGTCCCATATAATACTTCCATAAAAATCAGGAAAAAAAATATTTACATTCTATTATTCTTAAATGACGTCGCGTCTGAGAGTGTAATAATTAACGCCATTTATCATATGACGTCGCGTCTGATGTCATGTATTATTATCGATAATCCACTAGTGGATTAAATATGCAAATTAGCTAGATACGTCCCGTAACGTTAAATGTACGACGTCCTTAATGACGTCGCGTTTACTAACGGCGGAATGTTGACATTTTTGTAAACAATCGTGAATAAATTACGCTTTTAATGTCATATGATAAATAGAATCTTGCATTCGTGCTCATGTATTATTAAATTTATTAAACTCGTTGAGAAAAAGGGCTAAAATGCTCGGCAAAGCCTCGCATTTTATCCCTTTTCCTCAACTCGTTTAATAAATTCAATAATACATGAGCACTCATGTAAGATCCTCTATGTAATAAATTCAATAATCCACAAGTGGATTAAATATGCAAATTAGCTATATACGTCCCGTAACGTTACATGTACCACCTCCTTAAAGACGTCGCGTTTACTAATGGCGGAGTATTAACATTTTTTGTTAAACAATTGTGAATAAAATTCGTTTCAAATGTCATCTTGCATTCGTGCTCATGTATTATTGATTTTATTAAACTCGTCGAGGAAAAGGGATAAAATGCTCGGCAAAGCCTCGGATTTTATCCCTTTTCCACGCATCGTTTAGTAAATTCAATAATACATGAACACTCATGTAAGATCCTTTATTTCCATAATTTGATGATTACTCCGTATGAGACATAAATAACAAAAATAATTAAACGTTTGTTTTGACGTCAAGGTCATGAACAACATGAGTTTGTTATAGGGCGGTGTAAACGCACTGAGGATATACATGTAAAAAATACTTTTATTGAAGTTATCCCATAACTCGGCCCCCGCCCATCAGGGCTTGAAGAAATTGATGGACTGCATGATGCTTCCACGTAGAGCTGAAACCGACCGTACACGAGTACTGGAAAACCGCTTAGAGGATCTAAGCCTGTCCAGGCAAAGCGGTGCGAGTCGGACTGCCCATGCTTATAAACTCTATTGGTTTCATTCGGCGACAGGTCTTGAGATATCATTTCATCTCAATGTCGGGTAAAAGTCCCACAAAATTGGAAGCAACTTCTCCAAAATGACCTATACATTGTTGACGGAGACGTTACAAATACGTCCTATAACTGTTTTTTTTTTTTTTTTCTGTAAATGCACTCATGTCACTC